>CM035100.1:62374374-62735278 GCA_020205505.1 Panax japonicus
GTGCAAAGATGATTAAAGTTGTATATTGATTATTGTTACAGGAATAAAATATTGATGATGCACTCTTAAATATTAAAAGATAGTAGAATTCATCCTCTACGTGACTCTTCTAATGGATTGCTGTTTCCGCTGTATTTGTTGATCTAAAACGTGTTGTCGATCATATTTTATCAGATTTTTTTCTGTTGAAGACTAACGATAATTTGTTGCATATTATCTTAGTCATAATATTTTTTACTGGGCTAGTTGAGCTCACCCTTTTCCTTTTTGTTCCATTTTTCTTCTCAGGATGTGAGAACATAGCATGATCGAGTCGGGGTATGGAGTGAGATTTCTAGAAAGATATTTTAACAGTCCTCACTATTTTATAAAATCGTGTTTGAATAATTGTAATGGGGACTTATTTGCGTGTAGATATTGTCTAGAAGACAATATTTATATTTAAACTCACAGTATGTATTGTCGTATTTCACACGACATTTGTATTATTGAAGTTGTAGTTTGATTTATGTACCATGTATTTGACGACTCAAAATGAGTGTTGTATATCTATTTTGGGGGCGTCACAAATTGTGTCAACTAAGATTAAATAAATTCATATTAATTTAAATTTTAATATGTCATCGTTTGACCCTAAATATTAAATTATATCTCTGATTTTAAAATCGAATAAGTATTATTTTATATATGCTTTTAAATTAATTTTAATGAAATAGGGTCTATATATATTTACTGATTTCACTCGTTAAGGTGGTAAAAGTAAGCTTTCTTGTATTTTCAACTTATGATGTTTTTATGTATTTTCTAACTAATTATTCGGTCATTAAATGACTGAATTTGTTTTCAGTATGTACATATAGTGGTACTAAATCAGTAGAAAAATAACATATATTGTGAATGTTTATGTTGATTATTTGATTGTTAGTTACATGTATAATTTCTATTAGTAATTTTGTCCTATAATTCTTACTAGTCTCATATAATAAATTTTAAAATTATAATTCCACATAAATTTATTGCAATACATAACAGAACTCAAACTGCTTTTAAAACAGCAGTAGTGTGCATTTCTCACATATAATGGTCTAAAAGAGCATCAACTAGCAACTTCCCAGATTTTGATTATTGATATTTTCTTATAAATTCACATAAATTGGCAAACAACAAATCATAAAGATGATCATAGAGAAAACGTTGATATTTGGCATAAGTAAATTGTTCCAAATTTTGGTTAGCAGAATCAGGTGATACGGCGGCACAGAGTAACTCCATCACCAACAGGAAGCATACAAATCTCAATCCTTGGATCAGCGGCCAGGGATTTGTTAAGCTCAATCACAAAGTCCCTGTAGTACCTGACGTACTTCCTCATCGGAGCATCGGCTGGTTCAGCCACGGAACCATTCCATAGGGTGTTGTCGTAGCCAATAACTCCCCCAACCTTGACCAAATCAATCAACCTCTTGTGGTAGTTGATGTAGTTGTCTTTGTCTGCGTCCACAAATACGAAATCAAACGTCCCATGATACTTTCCCTGAAATTTCATTAAATCAGTCATATTAATATATATCTTTAAATATATATATATATAGAGAGAGAGAGTGATACTTACATCTTCGATCATTTGATCAAGAACAGGCAGAGCAGGGCCCTCTCTAAAATCAATTTTGTGGCCAACCCCGGCCTTTTCAATTATGGGAAGACCAATTTCATAGTTCTCTCTGTTTATGTCCATTGCTAAAATCTGCACAATTTTTATAACAAATTCAGTTATGTATATTATCATTTCCATGGCAACCAAACAGAGGATTGCTGTGATGAAAAAACAGGGGAATAATAAGACCAAATTGTATCTCTGAACATACCTTTCCATCATCTGGAAGAGCAAGGGCAGTGGCAAGAAGGGAGTAACCGGTGTAAACACCAATCTCCATGGTGTTCTTGGCATTGATCAGCTTCAAAAGCATGTTCAAGAACTGCCCTTCATCAGCAGATGTTGTCATCAGATTCCTGATTTTCCAACAATTCAATCCATTAAAATCCTAAATCAATTTCTCATTTTTACAAAAGAAAAAAATAATAATAAAACTTACCATGGATGCTTAGCAGTCACTTCTCTGAGTTCCCTCATAGCCTCTGGCTCTCGCGGGTACACACTGGTTTCAAGAATATACTAAAGAAGAAGAAGAAGAAGAAAATCAGTCAATTAATCAAGAAAAAAAATCAATTTTGATAGGAAAGATTTGATCTTTTTTAGAAGAAAGTGCTTATAAACAAATGGGTACCTGGTAAAGAGCATCACTCTTCAAGAGGCTCTTGTGGCCAACTTCTTGATGTCTGGATTCACCATTTTCTGCCATTTCTATAAATATTTCTGAGCTTTTTCTCTCTTTTTACTCGCTGGATATTCAATAATTGATTAAACTGAACCTTATTTTGGGGAGAGAAATGGAGGGGTATATATGAAGAGAAGAAATCCGGTTCAAACCGGTGTATTTTCCTTCAAGGTGGTTAGACCGCCCCACCAACTAGGTCGGGGGTAGGTGAGATCCATAGTCCCTGTAAGTTTTTCATGAAAATCAATGGTTGAGATATGTGAGAAGTGGTTGGGTTATAATAGAGGTTGATGTAGAGTATTACTGCCCTTCTCGTGGTTGGTAAACTTAGCTTGTATATAGGCTGTAGCCACATACAATTAAGTAAAGAGTTGGTGAGTAGTGGCCATTATCATGCAGATTAGGCTCATTTTATTGTTAATCTAGTTTTAACCTACATTATCTCCATGTTAAGACTAAGTAGAAGATTTATAGATGTCTTTTATCTACCTAATTAGGAGAATGGGATTTAATAAATACAAACTTTTTAACTCCAGAAGAAATCAATATTTTATCTGAATATTTTAGGCTATGTTTTCGTAGTGGATTTTGTAACGTTTTATGATACTCATATCTATAATATAAAACAGAGCGGAGAGAGAAAATAGACAAATGTCACATCAAGTTTACGTCAGCTGCTCTCTCTCTCATTCAAGTTTATTCAAATTTCAAACCCTTTATCTATTCTACCACACACACAGAGCTCTCTCTCATTCCCCCTACATACAAATATGTGTTCTCATTATGTTTCAGATTTACAATTGTTTAATTTTGACTCACATATTTCGATAATTTTTAAATTTCAAATATTTTCAGGTATATATTGAAGGATACATGGTGTAAGCTGTAAAGTAAAGGGTCTTATACTCAACATGTTGTTTCTCTATTTTCTGCATGTATGTATTCATTGTGTTTCGTCTTTTGTAAAGTTAGCTAATTATACATGGTTATGATGATTTTGGGTATGGAATGATGGTTTTTATGGTGGTTTGGATATGTATGAATGATTGTAGTTTTGTAAACATGTTTAGATTTTTTTGGATATCTATTTTTAAAGGAAACTCTGCCGAAATTTCTTGAAATTAGTAGCGACTAGCTTGATATTTTGGTGGTTGGATGTGTTGATGATTGAGTATGTATTAATTTCTTCATATATGTATTTTTTTGTGTTCCGTATTTTGTAAATTTAACTAATTATGCATGGTTATGATTATTTTGGATATGAAATGATGATTTTTTTGGTGGTTTGGATGAGTGGATGATTGTAAGTTTTATAGACATGTTTATATTTGTCTGGATATCTATTTTTAAAGGAAATTCTGTCGAATTTTTTGAAATTAGTAGCGACTAGCTTGATGTTTTGGTGGTTAGATATGTGTTGATTGTGTGTTCCGTATTTTGTAAAGTTAACTAATTATACATGGTTATGATGATTTTGGGTATGAAATGATAATTTTTTTTGTGGTTTGGATATGTAATGATGATTGTAAGTTTTGTAGACATGTTAAGAATTTTTTGGATATTTATTTTTAAAAAAAATTTGCCGAAATTTCTTGAAATTAGTACCGACTAGCTCGATGTTTTGGTGGTTGGATATGTAATGATGATTGAGTATATATTAATTGTTGTGGTGATATGTGTCTTTAGATAATGTAATATTTTTTAAATTTTAATTTAATTTTTCGTTACACCGTGCCTTCAGGCACGGATTATTGCTAGTATTTAATATTTATGATATCATTTAACCCTTATCTTCTATCTTAGCTTATATCTTTAATAACTTTTGTCTTATTTCATATCTTTAGTAATGTAGTGACGCAATTTGTTTTTATTTGCAAATAATTTTTATAATAAATAAGAATTATTTGCTATTAATATATGTTAACTAATTTACCTTATCTTTTGTTAGAAAGCATAACAGGGACAGGACGATGATTGTGGACATGGACCAGGAAAAGAAATGTTTGACAAGATGGTCAGCCAACCCCACGAACCCGGCCTTCCATTTTTCCCATAGATGTTTGGTGGGTAGGTCATTCGGGTTTTTTGGTCAACCAAACTGGCTCATCGCTATCACCCATTATTATTTTAACAAATGTTATTATCATATAAAAAAAACACATGCATATCTATCTAATAAAATATAAATGATTTTGAATTTTCTGTTCACTCAATAAATCATCTGGGCCGTCCAAAGTTTGAGATAAATTCCACCGTTCATACATCTATCTAATAAAATACATCTATCTATCTAATAATCTAATAATAATTTAATAAAATACAAATGACTTTAAATTTTTCGCTCACTCAATAAATTATTTTGATCGTTCAAAATTTGAGATAAATCATATTGTCCATACAGTGCCGGAAGCACGGGACCCAACTAGTTATCTGACATTATGTGAGTCACCGTTACGGTATGTGAATAGTAAGTAGTAACATTATTTTTATTATTTATTTCTGACATGCCACTCCCCTATTAATGTGATGGTAGCCTGGCAGTCGGTTGGTGAGGCTACTTTTGCTGAGCAGATTCCTTTTAAGGCAGATGCTATATTAATTTGTATATTCTTGGGCTGTGAAATTGATCATTCGCTATATTAAGGCAGGCTTATTGCCCAGTCAAAAATAAAAAAAACTACACAAAAGAAGACTGAGCCCAACATATTTTCTAATAACATTGCACTTAAGGGCGGAGCCAGAATTTTTTTTCTTCCTGGGCTATCAATTGTCATTTAGATTTCTCAAATAATAACAAACCATTACAAGCCAAACACTCCTCTAACTTGCTCAAAAACCAACTTTTCCTACTCTCATAACTTTTATCGAACACCTTGAGAGCGCTGTTTTATAGCTCCTTTCTCTCCCTTGTTTGAATGTTCAATAACCAGTGCACAAGCACCCAACAATCATAATAGATAATAACAAACTTGAATAGACTAAATTAAGCCCCAACTCCCCCAAAATTGTCAAAACCAAACTTTATCCAACTAATTGTAAAAACTAAGAAATTTTACCTTCAATGCAAATCAGCAAGAAATTCATTAAATGGTTCACTTCTATTTTTTATTAACTATGATGCAAACAAAGTTAAGGCGGTCTAACTAATCAGCTTAGTCAAAAAAATATACCATTTATAGTAATATGAAAACGTCAAAAAAACATATCATTCAATTATCCAAAACACAAAAGTAAAGCAAGACTTCAAATTTTTACTGCCAAAATAGTACTGCTAACTAGAAAACTAAAATTAGTTTAGAGGAAGTATTATTTGTTCAATTTAATTCAACACCCTTTTTTCTCTTCAAAATTTAGAGAAATTCCAAATAAAAATATATTACAAAACATAAGCACACACTAATCAAACTATGCAAACAACACAAATCATGAAATCACACAAACTGAAAAACGAAAAGGATTTGAAATCAAAAAATCACACACACACACACACACATACACTTCCATTTTATAGATACTGAATAATTGTGTTGGACAAGACCAAAAAGGACAATTAATGCAGAATAGCAGAAAGCTGTGTAAATTGTAATCTCAAGTCTCAACTGTATTTTACAGCCTTGCAAGTAGTAGAATTTAAAGGGGGCTTAATCCAAAAAATGCTGCTGCTTCTTGCATTACTTAATCCAAAAATGTTGCTGCTTCTTTCTTTTTTTCCAACTTTTCTTCTTGATTAGCTCAATTGTGTTTTCTAGTTTATAATTTCTCAATACCAATTTATTATTTCTCAAATTCCACCTAGACAATTTTGAAATTAAAATTAAAAATTAGTCAAATTACTTACCAAAATTCAAAGCAATGGAGGCTAGAGCAGACGACGGGCGGAGTAGTGGCGGCAAGGCAGAGGTAGGCAGCGACAAGAGGGGAGAGGTTAGAGGCGCTGGAGAGGCGGAATGAAAAGAGGGAGAACAACAAATCTGAGGGAGTGAAGAACCAGAGCTGTGCAGCAGTGGGCGTCGGAGAAGAAGAGTGAAGAACCAGATCTGGCTGTCGATTTTTGGCTCGATCAGTTTTGCCTCTGGCTGGGCTAAGATGTATAAGTAAAAAAAAAATTATGTTGACCCGGGCTACAGCCCACCCAGCCCCTACATGGCTCCGCCCCTGATTGCAGTTAGTTTAAATATAACTTCCAAAGACAAATGATAGTTTGAATTACTATTTCAAAACACAAAATATTTTAACACTCGGTAATGCCAACCACACTTGACCATTTCTACTTGTTAATATTTCAAGTACAGACACATGAGATTAGAAGACTGAGGAGTTGTTTGTTACGCACTGAATAGTTGAATTGATCAACCATTCAGACGATTTGCACTGAATTATTTAGAGTCATTTTTTTAATTGAATAAATTGAATGAAGTATTTTTTTTACAATTTTAATTATTAGAATTGTTTAGTGTCATTTTTTTCACATATAAGGACTCATTGTCTAACCTAAACACATATATTTTGTGCTAGTGTGATTTTGTTTCTATATTATTTGGTGATTGAGCTACAATGCTAAGAACTCTTGATAAAGAATCATGATGATATTCTGACTTTCGGATATGGGTCGTCACTACTCCACTACTCCCTCCAATCTGCACAACACGTTCTTAACGTGGACAATGGGGTTGCACGCACAGCCATAAAACGACTTCGGCGCGGGTGTTAGTATGTGCTATAAAAAAAATAATACTACCTCCATTTCTAAAAGATTATCGTTTTTACACATGAATTAAGAAAGTATTATTTATCAAGTGAAATTTGTTTGAAATTCCATGACTACCCTTTTATGAAAAACTGAAAACTATTAATACAATGAAGAGAATTTTTTGGGACAATGAGAGAAGGTAGGTGTAATATAGGAAATTAAATAATTTATTCTCCTCAAAAGTTATAAACGATAAATTTTTTAAAATAAATTTTTTCCTGTAAAACGACAATCTTTTAATAACGAATGGAGTACTACTATAGTATAAACTTTTATAAAAGACTAGTGTAAGCGTTTAACCTTCCAACGTGGGTTAGGTGGTCTTAGTCCCATTAGTCAATAGGGACCACTTGAGGCTCACGTGACCCGAAACTGACATGCGTGAGCCTCGCTCTCAATCCATGGGCCTCAAAACCTTATGGATTGAGCCCTTTGAGCCCACTTCCCAACAATTCAACTGCTCCCTATGTTCATAAATACTCCGTAGTAATTGATGTTATAGAAGAATGGTTTTGTTCTAAAATAGTAATCCGTATTTGATATTTTAAGAAATCAATATATTTTTATTACATTTTTTCCAATTTTGCCCTTGTCATTATTAGCTTCATTAATACCCACCTTAATTAGTTTTCACTCTTTCTATTTTCTATGGTTGATGTTTCATATTCTTTAAACTATACTCCATTTAACATTACTTCAAGAAAGTGAAAAGTTGTGGAGCGATAGTGCAGATAAATAATTTAATAGGGTATTAATTAAGGGTATATTAGGAATGTTTTAAAATGTTAAATATTTTTTAAATCTGTGTGCAACATCCTTAAAATCAGTTATTTAGGAATACAATTCTGGGTCCTTAACACTAATATACAACAATTAGAAAGTAATTACAAAAATAAAACACACACAACATAATTACAAAAATAACGCAATTCATATTAATAAGGAAACCTAAAATTAAGGAGAAATATCTTCCATAACTAACCATTCAAATTCAAATATCTGAGATCTAACCACAAAACTAAATTCAAATTCAAATATTCAAATTCAAATTTCATAGGAAAGACTGCACAAATTTTGTACTTTGCAGGAGGTGGCGGAGGCAATTTTCAGAAGAGGTGGAAGCTTTGGAGGAGATGACAGCTTCGGAAGAGGTGACAGCTTCGGAGGAGGTGACAGCTTCGGAGGAGGTGGTAATGGTATTTTCAGAGGCGGCGGTGATAGCTATGGAGGAGGTAACAATGGCGGCGGCGGCGGTGGCGGTGGTGGTGGTGGCGGTGGTGGCGGTGGCGGAGATGGCGGTGATGGCTCAAGTGGTGGTTACAGGTGGAGGCTGGGGCGGTAGTGGCGGGAGCAACCATTTTTTGGTAGCAAAAGGAAATTCTCAAGATACTGCAGAGGAAAAGATAATTAGTAATGTCATGGTAACCAAACTTTTATAACTAGGTAATCAAACTTTTATACTAAGGTATCCAAACTTTTATACTGAGGTAACCAAACTTTTATATTAAGGTAACCAAACTTTTATACCAAGGTAATCAAAACTTTTATACTAAGGTAACCAAACTTTTATACTAATGTAAACAAACTTTTATACTGAGGTAACCAAACATTTATACCAAGGTTACCTTGGTATGAAGGTTTGGTTACCTTGGTGTGAAGGTTTGGTTACCAACTGCACTATGAAAAAATTGATGGTGTGGAGGTGGATTGGTTACCTTGGTATAAAAGTTTGGTTACCTTAGTATAAAAGTTTGGTTACCTTAGTATAAAAGTTTTGTTACTAAACTTTTATACTGAGTTAACCAAACTTTTATACTAAGGTAAACACCAATCAACAAAAAAAGTGATCATAAATTCATAATCAAACACATATTTTGCATAAAATTAAGATCATAAATCCCAAATGAATGAAATTAAAGAGAAAAACCTTAAAAATTAGTGCTCGAGAGAGAGGTAAAATATAAGTACTTACAAAAACAGAGTACAAAGAAATATGAAGAACAATTGGAAGAATGAAAGAAATAGAAAAAATGGCAGAATAGAATAAAATGACAGAAATGGCGTCTTCATCTTTTATACAAAAATGGTAGAAATGACGTCTTCATCTTTTGAAGAAAAAATGCCAGAATAGAAGAAAATGAGAGAGAAAATGACAAAATGACGTCTTCATCTTCTCTCTTCAATGGTGTTTTCATCTTCTCTCTTCACTCTTCAGCTTTTATCTTTAAATATGAAAATGGAAGAATAGAAGTGCAGTGGCGTATAAAAAATGAAAGTAGGAGATGAGAGAGAAAATGACAGAAAAGAATAAATGGCAGAATAAGAGGAGATGAGAGAAAAAATGACACCTACCAAAACTAATCCCCTAAATTAAGGAATCCTAATTATACTAATATTGTCATGTCAGCCATTACATATTAATTCCTTAATTTAAGGACCTTTAATTATGTTAAGATTGAAAATAAAAACAAAAAAGTGTAATACACTTTTTTAGAAATAATTACAAAAATCATACACCTATAAAATAATTACAAAAGTTTGGTTACCATGACATTACTAATGATCTTCTCCTCTGCAGTATCTTGAGAATTTCCTTTTACTACCAGAAAATGGTTGCTCCCGCCACTACCGCCCCAGCCTCCACCTGTAACCACCACTTGAGCCATCACCGCCATCTCCGCCACCGCCACCACCACCACCGCCACCACCGCCATTGTTACCTCCTCCATAGCCATCACCGCCGCCTCTGAAAATACCATTACCACCTCCTCCGAAGCTGTCACCTCCTCCAAAGCTTCCACCTCTTCTGAAAATTGCCTCCGCCACCTCCTACAAAGTATAAAATTTGGGCAGTCTTTCCTATGAAATTTGAATTTGAATATTTGAATTTGAATTTATTTTTGTGGTTAGATCTCAGATATTTGAATTTGAATGATTAGTTATGGAAGATATTTCTCCTTAATTTTAGGTTTCCTTATTAATATGAATTGCGTTATTTTTATAATTATATTGTGTGTGTTTTATTTTTGTAATTACTTTCTAATTGTTGTATATTAGTGTTAAGGACCCTAAAATGTACGTTCCTTTTAGTATAAAACTGCTTTTAAGTTGGGCTTAATAGGCCCACTATGTTGAAGCCTTAAACATAGTACTAACTAGATACAAACCCCCGCGTTGCGGCGGGATTATTTAAATTTTTAATAATAAATGTGTGTATATTATTGTGCGATGATTAAATTTTACACAGAAAAACAAATGAATATACATTATAGGGGTAGTGGTGAGAGTTTATTGGTTTGTACATTACACTCTAAGTATATGGCTATTGCTTTTAAGCTAGTGGCAAATTAAGTGACCTCAATTTGTGGACAAATCATTTTTTCTATTCTTCCTTTTTCCTATTTTTTTTCAATTTTCTTGACCAAAATGTAGCCAACTGATTTATTTTCCATGTCCTTTACTACTTTTGTATTTTGTTTACTGCAAAGAAAAAGTTGCATCAACTTAACTTTTTACAATCTATAACAAAAAGAGAAGAAAATGGTATAAATATATAAATAACTCAATGATCGACATGAACTTAAAAGATTATCCAAAGAGATCAAACAAAATATATCATTGATGCAGAGAGAAGAAGAGAAAAAATCTGATATAATGATTTACATATTTCAAATCTTGGTGCTAATAGGTAGCAACATTCTATAATCAATTAATAAAAGTGAAAATATATATTTTTGTTATGTGAAGTAAACAATCATGCTTACTACAAAAGTTTTACTGCAAAATGTGTGAGGGAAGCTTGAATCAAGCTAAATAAACATCGACAAAATCATATTGCTACCATCAATAACCACATTGCTATCATCAATATCATCAATTAAGAGATAACAATTAAATTATAAAGAATAATATCATACCATTATGCTATTAACATTGTTCAAAATATTTATGTGGGATTATAAAGTATTGATTTTAGGAGATACTAATTAAGAAACGAAAATTGAGATACATAAATCTAAAATTGTCAATATCAACAAAAGGAGAAAATGTTTTTTTTATGGGAATACTTGAAATTATTTGATCAAGATATTTGAGTATTTTTAACAAAAAGTATAATATTTAAATGAGATTATTTGATTAAAACAAACAACTGATAAAATAGTCTCATCTATTATATATACTAAATCTATTATTATCTATTATCTATTATATTCTCATGGCTGCACAATATGTCAAAAGGAACATAATGTTCCAAACGGAGTATTATTTCTTCCCTTGGTAGTGTTAGAATATAATCTCACATTTAATGATTAATTGATAATAAACTTTGTGAAAAGAACTATGTTTAAATGGTTAAAATGATTATAAAGTATAATGTTTCCCTCAACCCCTTAAATTGCAAAATGTGCTATACATCTGGGTTACAACAAATGAAAGAGGTCTTCAATGGCAATAATCAACCAAGAATGAAATCCATGATTAATTGCGAAAATCATAATTGTTTGTTTGTTAGATCTAGCCCTGCTCTTCTGTAAATTGGTTCTCAGAAAAAAAGATAGAACAGAAAAAGATAAAAAAAGAAAGAAGCAAAAAAGGGGTTGGTGTGGAAGTACAACAAAGGGAAAAATGGGGATTATTCGGTTTTTGCATCACATTCTGAACTACATCTTCTCGAGCAATCTTCAAAACAAAATTTGTATCAACTTGGAACTAAAATAGAACTCAAAAGTGAACATTTACGTAATTTAATTCTAACAATTTACTAATTTAGAAAATAAGCAAACCAATGAAATAATTTCACCCGCTTCTGGGTTATGTTTCACACTATACTGCATATAGCTGTAACATGTAAGTAATAATGTATGTATATAATAGCTCTCATTTTGTTAGTTCTCGAGTAATGAATTGAACCGGACAATATTAGTTTTCGTTCACCATCAATGGTGATGGCTCTTCCATCGTGCGAAACGTGAATGACATAAGTAGAAGAAAGACAGAGAGACAAAACGGAAAAGAAGAGAAAAATTGACTGTGAAGAAGAAGAAGAAGCCATGGTTGCTATTCACTTATGAGAATAAATAATTAGTCTGATTAATATACGTATGTATGTATATGCATGGATGATTAGGTCAGGTGATCATTAACATTATTTCAAACTCTAATTCAATTAGAAAGTTTTATTCATATAAAATTTTACTCATTGGTTGTTGAAGAGATTAAATTCTACTTGGTTTGTTATTAATTATCCATAATTTAAAAAAGGATATGATATAATTAAGATAATTGATTTGTTATAATTTTTTCATAATTTAAAAAAGGATAAGATATAATTAAGATAATTGGGACATAATTAAAATTATTTAAGATGGACATGTCACATGTGTTGAATTTGTAGAATTACATATGTCAATATATGGTGGCATGTACTGTGATTTAGTATATATAATAGATTTGTACCATGATACAAATGAGCAGTAATAACCTCTCAGTAGTACTTTTTCTATTTTTTTAACTGACATTTTAAGAGAAAATATAAAAAATAAAAAATAAATAGAATTAAGGTTTATCTCATCAATTAATTAAATATAATATTTAAATATTTTTAAAATTCATTAAAAAATAAAAGAGAAATAAATTGACATTTAATACAAGGATAATAATATGTTTTGCATAGACTAGTCCACCCACCACCACATGATGGGTTGTGGCAGAAGAGGACGATTATGCATTTACACGCCTAATAATTTATTTTTTGTGGAACAAAAGTAATTTATTTTTGTAAGATAATTTAGGGAATTTTTTTATTATTTCATTTGGGTTCACATTAATTATGAAAAAGTATTATTTCGTCCGGAGAAAAAAGTTATCTAATTTTTTACGTTATTTTTTTAACAAATCAATAAAAAAAAACTTTATGTGGATATGATAATTGGACATGAGTATTGGTATGGTCCACGTGCATATTGATACGATCCACGTATAAAGCAAGTCATGTGGGCCATATCAATATATATTTGAATGTATGTGAACGGTTTTATGTGATAGTAATTTTAGTCAAAAAAAATATTTCCAAGCATACGAATGAAATGAGATTTTTGTCAATAATTAATGACAATAATTAATGATCTTCCTAATTTATCAACAGCAACAAGATTTTCATTCCCAATCCAGATTCAATTGATATCTAAAGAATAAAATTTTACTTTTCCAAATATATAAAAAAATGAAAAAAAAATATAAAAATCAAATTAGTGTCAAAATTTGACAATAACACTTTCTAAAAACAAATGTATTGTAAATACTTTTTTAATATCCATTTATTTAAGGCTTAAATATGAATTAATACCCTAAACTATAAGGCATATTCCACTTCGGTGATCTACCTTTCAATTTTGTCAATTAGATTATTAAAATATCAATTTTTTCCAATTACACAAATTGAACACGCCACATCAGCAATTGCTGGCGTGGCTAATTTAAGTGGGGTCTTAACAAGCTTACTAGGCAAAAAAACTATTTTTATTCATTACATAAATAAATCTGTTTAAATAAAGGGCAAAATCGTCAAAACACATTAACATAACAAATTAATATAAAACACAATCTACCACAGCACCACCACCTACCACAGCACCACCACCACCTTCCACACCACCACCACCTACCACACCACCACCACCACCTTCCATAGCTAGCACCACCACCACAATCTACCACAACACCACAACCACCTTCCACAATCCACAGTTATCGCCGGCATCCAAGCATGTTTTCCTAGAATTTATCATCGCCGAAGCAAATATTAGGACCCGTGTCACATTTCCATACTTTGCACACTCTGATGCTACCTCACCTTCTAGATCATCATCTCTACCTCATCAGGGCCCACCTTTCAAGAAGAGCATATGCAGACATTAGCATAAATAAAACACAGACTTTTTGTAGATGGATCTAGAATCAACTATTGCTACTTCATATGATCATCCTAAAATTAATGTTTGAACACTGGGAGGAGGAAATCTAATATGCCATCATGATCAAATAAGCCATGAAAGTCTAAATCAGCAGTATTAAGTTGGTGCCATGAAGTACATAAAAAACCTTAACTGATCCACAACAGACGAATCACCCAAAGCACGAAGAATCAAAAATCGAACATTTTCCCCAAATCGTACTAAAATAGAATAAACAGCCAAAATCAAATGGGAAAGCTGCACAAATCCAAGAGGGAAACAATCACTAACCTAGAACGTCGCCGGTCTAACCCAAGCTCAGTTATGTTACTGTACAAGAGGCGAGCTTTCCTATTTTCTCCGATCACAAATCTGGTCTCCACAATGCTTCTTCCTTTTCTTTTTTCCCCCAAAGAAGATCTCAAGAACAGAGATGAAGAGGAGGAAACAGATCTAGGATTTTTGGTGACAAATCTCTCAGCCGCCACCGTCCTCTTCTTTACCACCGCCTCAGTCCCTTCCTACCTCACCGCCACCGCCACCGCCCCGGCCCCGGCCCCTTCTTCCTCAAGTGTCCTCAGATCCAAAAGAAGGAAAATGATTTGGATTTATGTTTGTTGTTTTTATTTAGTTTTAATGTTTTATATAAAAGTGATTTGACCAATTTACCCTTAATGTAAACTAAATATGTAAATAGATATTAAAATATATTTTTTTATTTACACATAAGCTTATGTATGGCCTACTCAGATAGCCACGTCAGCAATTGCTGACGTGGCGTGTTCAATTTGTGTAATTGAAAAAAATTGATAGTTTAATAACCTAATTGACAAAATTGAAAGGTGGATCACCGAAGTGGAATATGTCCTATAATTTAGGATACTAATTCATATTTAAGCCTTTATTTAAATATACAGTACTACTAAAAGTAGGGCTGAGCAAGTAACCAAATTAGAACCGAAACCGCACCAAAAACCGCACGAACCGCACCAATTAAAACCGCACCAACGGTTCCGGCGTATGTGGCGGTTTTAGGTGGGTTGAATAACCAAATTTACGGTTCTGGTTTGGTTACTAGCCAAAACCAAACCGCATAAAACCGAAACCGCACCATGTGTGTGTATGTATGTATTATCTCTAGTAAATTCTAAAGTTACTTTTCACTTGAACACGCTCAGAGCAAATCCCAGTCTTGCATTGTCATTTTTTCACCAATTGAAAGAAGATGTTAGAGGTTATAGAGTCAAAAATTAAGCAATTGGGTTTTAGAATTTTGAATTTATTTGATGCGTTATTGGAGGGGCTTATAGTTGAGGGGCTCGAGCACTTGATGCATTGGTTAATGTCAATGCTATAATTGTAATAGTCTAATAGATTATTTTTAGTCCTCCCTGCAATATATTTTATTCTATCTTCAGTATATACTTTTAATTTTTGGGAAACTAGATAAACATTCTTGCTTGTTATCGAATAGTCTCCGTTGTTTTATATAGCGTATATTTTAGTTTTAAAGCATGTTTGATATAATTCTCATTGTCGACTTTGTCACTAAGTTAATTGCTCGATGTAAGTTTTATGTTAAATTTTATTGAAGGCTTACACTTTTTTGTTGTTTCAATTGGTTTTGGAACCGAAACCGCACCAATTAAAACCGCACCGCACACTTTAAAACCGAACCGCACCAATCACAAGCGGTTTCGGGTGCGGTTTTGAATTTTTTAAACCGCACTTAAGCGATTTCGGGTGCGGTTTGGAGTCCAAACCGTACCAAACCGCACCATGCTCACCCCTAACTAAAAGCATCAAAGTACAACAGTCATCCTCCTATCTTGTGCCAACTACCAAACTCAAAAAGTCAAAAAACAATAGATTTCTATCATAATTATTACACACTTACTGCGGAAAGCCATAATGATACGACTAATCTGACGGTTCAAAATCGTTGTAAATCTCTCGTTGAAATTGTAACCACCAGATTCTCTCTAGAATCATACATTTTCTACTGCCTACCAAATGATTTTTTAAGCCTTATTGTTACATATTACCATAAATATAAACTATTGATATTTACACGAATAAAAATAATAATCTTATAACTTTTTTATATAAATAATAAATAAATTTTATATTTATGTAAGAGAAATATTATAAAAATATTAATTCTTAAAATTTACAGCAATAATAAATATTGAGATATGAATATATATTTATGAATTCACTATTTTCAGTTATAACTATATTTTTTTATATCTCTTTTATCCAACAACTTTATTTGTATTATTATTTTGTTATTTTTATTTATTTTTCTAAAATTTATAAAATATTTTATTTTATCTTATATGATTTACGAACGCATCTTATCTTGTATGTCATCGAATAATTAATTGTGAATATATATATTATTTTCTAAATTTTTTGGTCAATAACAATTAACAACTTTATCTCGATATTAAATAACAACGTATGAGAATATTAAAAGAATAAAGTATGAATTCATATTATATTATATTTTATTTATTTTCCTTAATCAATCAATTAATAAGCACTAATAAGGAATTAGTGGTTAATCTCCTCACATCCGTCTCCACACACACTCTCTCTTCATCCATACCGATTTTCAACCAAACTTGCTAAATGGCCTTGTCCTTTACCCAAAACGTGGACTAAAAGGGAGAGAAAGAGCTCAGATTCTCATAAAAACTTCTTACTCTTCACCGACTTCTGTTCTTTTACTTCTACCCAGAAAAACAATCGGTCGATTTGTTCATCCATTCCTATCTTTCTCAGGTTCCTTTTTCGCCTTCTATTATTTGAAATACCCATTTATCAAGTTTCTTAATATTTTTTTTGTCATTTTCAATTTTTTTGTTTGATAAAATTAGCTGTTTTTTTGGTTGCATGTTGATGTAATTGCGAGAGTGAGAGGAGGGATCTGTGGATTTTACAATCTGGTTGAATCAACTTCTGTATGAATTGAGTTTGTAAATGTTGCTATGTGGGTTTGTTTGAATTTTTATGCATTGGTATTATCGAAAGATTCCACCTTTATGTGTCACCCACCAAGAAGTGGCTTCGGTGATATTCACAAAGTTACTACCTTTTTTTGTCTTCCTAATTTTCGTTTAATGTTGGGTATTTTAATTATGTTTGTAAAAGTTTATTCTATTTTGTGAACTGAGTTTGTGGATGAAGAATGCATGTATATGTCTTCACTATTTCTTTGTTTTTAGTTTTTATTTTGTATTGTTTCACTTTCTAATTAAAATATTTGTACAGGGTATTTTTAAGGATGTTTATAAATGTAATGAAATGCAGCATTGGTGATTCTACAATAGTTCTTCATTTAGATTATATTAAATTTTCACCTTAGATTTCAGTGCTCTGGTAATTTTTATTTTAATAATTTTTTCCAAGGTCACACTTTGATATTTGACTTGATTGTATTTTGTAGATAGGTGACTATGAAATTAGTGCACGCACACATAGGTATCAATTGGGTGAAGCTAAACTTACAAAAATGAGCATATAATGATTAAATGGCTCCTTTTTAAGATTTTTCATTGTTTTTGAACTGGTCACCTTTCTTGTTGAGGCTTAAAATATTATTGGCCAAGGGAGACTGCTTATGATTAGAGTACTTTTCCAAATACCTGGTTTGAAAAGAACTATTCTGCTGGTTATGAGTTGTTGTAAATACCATTGTTCTGAAATTGTACATTGTTTCCTTGGAACTTATTTATATGGTGATATATACCACACTTGCCTAATATATACATGACTAGGCTACTATTAATGCCTAGTTTCTATGTGTAGTATTTACAAGTTTGAGTTGTAAATCCTACAAAATAACTTTAAATTTGGGTAAGATGTACATGTTATCTGGGAGGCCCGAAGTATTGAAGTTTACTAAATAAGAGAGATCATATATGGAGAACAAATGCATTTTTAACTTGTATAAAAGTTTTAACTGGTCGAGCCACTACTTTCTTATGTAATTTAGTGCTTATGTTTTGATTCGTTCAATCACTTTTAGATGTTACGCATTGAGTCCAGTTATGTATTGCTTTTCTTCCTTTTCTGCTTACAGGTTTAATTTAACAGTACTCAAATTAATAAGATGAGTAGAGTTCGGAGTATCACAATAAGTCAATAATGCTTCTATAACTTGATATCAAACTCAGGTATGGCGCATAATTTTATTTAAATTAGTAAGGAGATAATTATGTAGTGAGAAGTGACACTAAAGATTGTTCTCCAATTTAAATGTTTTAGATTTTACTGTTGGGAGCTCTCTCATAAGGTGGATCACAGTATTATACTATCAATTCTGCTACAGTCTTTGAATAGGCCCTGATGCAAGGGCAAAGGAGTGCCTTAAATTCTTTCCCTGAGATTGTTGATCTAAACCAGGAATATATTTCCAATAATAGCAGTATGGATTATCCTACTTGGAATGACATGCTAAATCCAGTGGAGAGTCGGTTGCCACATAATTCAAGGAGTTTTAGTGGCCGGGACTTGGGTGAATCTAGCTCTAGTGCAAACTTGCGAGACCATATCTCTGGTGATGGTTTAAAAATGGAACATGGTTTGGCTTCTTCATACAGTGCTTCTGCCGTGGCTGAAACAAGATTAGAAGAAAGTAGATATGAGCCATCTAATATCCTTCTTCATGACAGAGGTAGTAATGGCCCTGGAAGCAATCAGGTTACATGGGGTCCTTCAAGTATGCAGAGTTCTGGTTATAATTATTATCCTGCAAACGTAAATTTAAATGCTAGATATGCTGGAAGCGATGATGATGGGGGTCAGGGAATTGGAGCAGGTATACTTCCGAGTTTCTACACGTCAGGCAGACTAGATGCAGAACAGATCCCATCTGCCAGTATGCCTTCTGGTGACGTTGGGACTTCTTCTCGAAATTCTGGTTACTTTGTGGAGGAGGATGATGGATCAGGTTCTTCTCTGGGAAGTTGGGGTTTATCTTGCAAGAGAAAGGCCCTTGAAGGTACTTCGGCTCAGCCTTATCCTGGTGGGAATACAAGCTTCTTTCCCCAAGCTGTGAACACTATTCCCCATAATGTTCCTTCCCATCATAATGCTTCTAGCAACTTGGGTACATCCTCACAGGCAGTGAATTCTCTACGAGTTAGTCGTTCTGAACAGCTGAATTCAAGATTTGGGGTTGGTATGCGAGGAGTAGCTTCTGATGTCTTTCCTCTAACTGTTACTGGGACTGCAGAAAACTCCACAAGAAACTTTGGAGCAAGAGGAAATCTTGGATATCAGGAACCAGTTCCATTCAATTTACAATCAGCAGGGAATACCATTAGGCGTTCTAGTAATCGCCCTTCCCATCAGTCATCTAGATCTATATCATTTAGTGATTCTTTAGAATTCAGACCAACAGCTCCATTACTGTCCAATTCAACCAATCCCTCAAACCAGCCTCATTTGATGCTTGGTCCTGGTCTGACTAGAAACGTGCCTTTAACTTGGAATGACATCCTTAATTCAAGAACTGGTAGCTCATCAAGTTCTCTTACACTTCCCGGAGAAAGAAGTGCAGGATTACGTGAAGACGCGAGCTTTAGAAGCACCATAAGAAACAATGCGGAGCATCCCATGTTTGTTCCAGTAACTGAGAATAGAAATTTGGTTCAAGACCCAACTAATTGGAGTTTAGGTACTGGGAGTACAAGCAGTCCTGGAGGTGTTGCTTCTAGCTCTCGAGTGGGTCCCAGTTCTAGTTCATGCCCTTTTCCTACTGCATGGTTACCTCATCACAATCCCCAGACACAAAATCAGCCCAGATTGTCAGATTTTGCTCCGTGGACTCCCTTTCAATCTGTTGAATCTGAGGCTGGAGTTCTGAGAGGGCATTTTTCTCCATTTGCATCTGGGCCTTCTTCTCCTGAAGAAACAGTGATGCCATCTGGATCCAGTAGCCAGGGCCATCGTCAACCATATTCAAGGTCTGCTTTGTTGATGGAGGTACCAGGTGATGATGTTAATGGTTGGCGTTCTTTAGTTGCTGATATTGATGGAAGGCAGAGGCTGGTATCTGAGGTTTGTGATCTAAAAAATTTATTCTATGGTACTTATGATGTCTATACATCATGGATTCAGCTATATGACCTGTTTACACCTAAATATTCTACAATTGCTTCGACATGCAGCCTTTAGGTATGATATGTGATGTGGGATGTATGTTAAAGAAATTAAAACTTTACATGGATGATGATGCGGAACTTGTGTTACTAGACTTGGGATCAGTTTGATTTAATTCATGTAATTATGGAGTTGCAGACTATCTGAGACTAAATTAGTTTAGTCAATTAGCACAATTTTGGGCGTTTTGACTTTCTAACTATAGAGTCCAAGTTTTAGCAATATTAGGGTTTTATACTAGTCCCATAAACATGATGTAAATTCAGTGCATTTTGAACTGTGTTGATGATTTTGTTTGAGTAAAGCTTTGCGCTTGTTGCTGGAGGGCTTCACTTATACATTGTGAGGAAGAAGTAATCTTAGCCTGTAGGCTGATGAATCCCTTGTGAGGGTGCTACAACTTCTCTTTCCACCTTAGAAAACTCTAATCTTATTGGGCATCAATCTTTCCCATGCGATTATGAGTGGAGTTTGACATTGTTGTCTTGAACACGATTTAACAGGGAGGTAACCATCTGGTACACAATTTTCGGTGATCAGTTGGTCATTCTCATCTCCCCTCTATTTGTTCTCTCTCTCTCTCTACATTAATCTATAAAAGGTTCCAGATACTTAGAAATTCTATTAATTTCCTTGAAATGCATGCTCATCTTCTTGAAGCTGATGTATACAGTCTTATTATCTTAGAGATTCCTTTCCTACTTTCTTCTCTTGTTCTTTTTGAATTATATTTATCACAACTTTTTTATTTAAAAATTACCAATAGGGTCCTTTGTAATCCTTGTGATGGCTAATCAAGTGTTTTGTTTCATGATAATCTTTTTCTGCTTCTTTTTGCCCTCGTTCATAATGCTGTTAGTCTTGTTTTCTTCCTATGATAGTGTGAAATTTAGAGTTGCACGGGAATTAATGAAATATCATTAAATTTGGTAATGTCCGATAACATAATCATACAGGAGCTTTGGGCTATCGTTGAATGTCTTATTATTAATGCCAATCTCTTATGTCAATTACATTATATAATTTTTGATATCTTTTGCAAAATCACAAGCTGTCATATATTTTTTCAACTACTTTTTTCATACACGTTGATTTTGGTTTTACAATTCCCCTTTCTTGCTGAACATATCGACCATGTTAGAGCCTGTTTGGTTGTCCCCTCAATTTGAATGGAACCATTTACGTTGTTGTATGGTATTTTGATATGTAAACTTATCATTTTGAATGAACTCATTTAGAATTGTAAGAGAGTGCCAATTTGTTCCTCGGTGCTTATCGTTAGATTACATGAAATGACATGATTCATTGTTTTGCATGTCATTTTCTAAATGAGTTTATTCAAAATCAGAAGTTTACATATCAAAATACCATACAACAATGTAAATGGTTCCATTCATTTCGGGGACAACCAAATGGGATCTTACACTTTGTTTTAGACTGAATTCTTGGTGTTGTATGTGTATAGCATCCATGCTACTTAAAACCGTAATCCTTTTTAATTTTACTACATATCGCTCTTTGCGTCCATAGCTGGATGATACTTGAAATTTATTGAGGCTTTCCTCTTCTTACTGGATTTTCATTCCCTTCTTAGTTTTAAAGCACGTCTTTCTCTATCTTGAAATGTGAAAGACATAAATGAGAATGAACCAGAGAATCAGGTATTAAAATAGAGTTATGGAATTCATCTAATGCATCGCTTTTAATTAGAAAACTTCGAAACAAAGATCAAGTGGATGCATAATTGTCTTATATTCCATAAACAAAATTTTACCTTTTATTTTAGGGTCAAGACAAAAAATCTTTCTTTGCATTATTACGTTAATGACGACCTCTAATATTATGCAACCCATGTAGTAGTTTGAACCTTAATCAACCACCAAGGAGAACAAGTTCCATGCTCCAGAGGACAATGTAGTAGATTTGGGATGGGGCTGCTTGGAATCAAGTATCCTGTTCAATATTGAAGTTGCGTCAGAGTCGAGGACCGAGTTATCACTTCAAAACTATTGTCCTTGAATATCTCAACCTAACCGGATGATACGGACTTAACTTCGCTGCGGGGTTTATGGTGGAAGATTTTCTATAATCTGTGAAGAACAAATATCCTTTTTAAGGAGATTTAGAATGGAACTAAAATCATTCTTCTCTTTGGCTTTTATCGAAGTAAAAGCTTAATTGCTTTCTAATCTCAGCGAATAAGCAGGTTGTTAGTTCTCATGGGTCCATGCCATGAGCAGTCACCTTTTACCTTTATGAGGGGGGTTTGGAGGGCTAAGAGTCTGATTAGCTTTTTACTTTCATTTTTTAGTGTTGTCTTGGAAGATTTTTATTCTAGTGTTTTCTCTCTTTGGTACTAATATGATAAATTTGTTTTTTAATTTACAAAGAGAGCCATGTGGGGTTTTTCCAACAAAAAACACGGCGTAGAAACAACTTTTTTCCCCTCTGCCCAGTAGATGAGGTGAAACTTTCTTTTGTGAATAAATTTATTAACCAAAAATTTAAGTGATGAAATAAATATGCATTATATCAAGTAACTGTGAATTAGTACTGATATCGTCATATTGAGTTGCACAAATAAGACCAGTCAAAAAAAAAATCAGTTGTACAAATAGGGTTACCAGTGAGATTATTTCTAAAAATAAAAAATAAAATAAAAGAGCACAAACATCTCAATAGTTCAAACTAACTATCCACAATGTTCATAAGCTAGGGTTTTTTGACATGGTTCATAGATCTATATTGGGAGAGGTACGATTCTTTTAAAATATTGATTCTTTTAAAATATTTTTCCATAACTAGCTTTGGAATTCAAAAAGCATTAGCTACAATAACAAGAGGGAAAAACAGTTTATTTCTAGGTAGATGTTAGGCACCGGTCAAAGATAACAAAGAAAGTATATTTTTGATATTTTGTTGTGTTGAAGTACCACAATAGCAAGAGGGAATCAGGGAGGTACAAAGGCCATTGTTCAAAGACGTGGTAGAGGTGTATGTTGCGGAAGTTTTTTTTTTTTTTTTGAACTCTGTTTTGGGTTGGGCTTCAGTTTTGGCCGATATGTACCTTTACACTAGAGTTTCAAATTTAGTTATTTAATTTTTTTTTATAAGTTAAGATGTAATTACTATTACTCCTATTCCCAGAAAGAATCCTATTGTTTGAAAATAGAGTCCCATTTGTCGATTTTCTATTATATCGTACCTTGATTCCTCCTTGATCCCGTTGTTTCTCCATTTCTCCATTACCGTTAACTTTTTCCGTTATGGAGAAATTTTAACTATACGCAGCTTAACATTGATAATGCTTGAAAATTCGATTCATGACTCATTATTGGATTGGTGAGCAAGGAAAGCAAGATTTCGGCAATTCGGCCACTACTTTGAACATGGTAGAGCCTGTTGAGGGAGTATGTCTAGAAATTAACGTTAGTGAGAAGTTGATCTTGTAGAACTACCCTGATTGATAGAAGATCACATCTCTATAATGAATTATTATTTTTTATTAATAAAATTTATGTATTATTAAGGGAATTGGCTGGTCAGATCTTATCTCTGCAACTTAACACGTACTAGTAGAATCTGTTCTTTAAATATAGGAAATTGTTAAATCCACAACGGAAAATGTTATTTCCACAACAAAAGTGTCGCTATAGATCCTATAGCGACGGTTTTCACTGTCGTTGTACATCTAAATCGACACTTTTGTTGTGGAAATAACAAAAAGTGTTGTGGATTTAACAATTCCCATATTATGTTTTGTATTATGGTATCTTTTTGGATGTTTTTAGTATCTATATTGATCTGCCTTATTTCCTAGTTATATAAGTACTGGTTTGTTGTAGTTTCAATTTTCTAGTAAATGCATACATTTGAGAAATACCTTTTGAACTAATTTATAAAATTGTTTTTTTATCCGACAGATTCTGACATTTTATCCTATTTCTATATAATAGATTCGACACGTCTTAAATGCCCTGCGGAGGGGTGAGAACATACACGCTGAGGTTTGATTTTTGACTTTTGTAATAATTCATTATTAATTTATTTACTTCTATGTGCTGAGCTGTCTAACTAAACATATACTAAAGAGTATCTAATAAGGTTACATGCCTTTTTAGACTCGCTTATGATTTTGGCTTATTTGAATTAATTAGATTATTGAGTTTATCTGATTGTTATGATTGTTAAAATAATCTAATAAACTGTTTGGATTTGCTAATCTAAAATTTCTGAAGACGACAAATAGGCGGATAAACTGTTTGGATTCGCTAATCTAAAATTTCTGAAGACGACAAATAAGCAGATAAACTGTTTGGATTCATTTATTCGAAGACGAGTACCCTTGCCTTAAGTAACTGAATCAAATTAGCTGGATTCTAGAAATCTGAAAATTGACTCTTTGTTGAAATCTTATTAATTGGACTTAAAAAGTGAATCCGAACATCTGAAGTTTACTTATTTGATTCTATAAAAAGCAAAATCGTATTCTAAAAAGCCAATCTAAACATGCTCAACCTGTCCTTTCTGTTTCCTCATTAGGAAAGCAAATGGTGTAAATAAGTCTTCATAATATTTCTCCGAGAATCTTACACATCATAATGAAACCACAAAATGAGAATTTTTGAGACTGAAATATAAAAGCACTTATCATTTAGTGAATACATATTGAAACAGCTTTCTTCTGAGATACTCTGTTGATTATGCCTCTCTTTCCTGACATCAATGAAATATTACTTCTGAAAATAATTTGACATGGATTGTTTTGCATGATAGGATTATATGCTCTATGATCCATTTATAAATGGGGTTGCAGAACTTCATGACAGGCACAGAGATATGAGGCTCGATGTTGATAACATGTCGTATGAGGTAACATGGTGGCAAATCTATTTTCCTTCCATTGTAATTTCGATCGGAAAGGCAGTCCCCTTAACATGTATGAATGTCAGGAATTGTTGGCATTGGAAGAACGCATAGGCAACGTGAACACCGGATTGAGTGAGGAAACCATTTTGCAGTCCATGAAACAGAGAAAGTATTTATCCTTTATGATAGGAGGTACCCCATCAAAAATAGAGCCATGCTGCATATGTCAGGTGAGAGCCATGTTCTACTACTTTACTTGCAAGGGTCAGCCCTCTCCCCACCAACACGAGTAAATATTTAGTTGTAAGGGTGATAAAATCCTTAATTATGACCACGTGTTTCTGTATCTTCCTTTTTAACTTTTTTTCTCACTCGTCACATGACGAAAGAGATTGACCCACTGTTATAACTAAAGATATATATCTCGAGTTCTTGAACTGTGTTTTTGTTGTGTTATTTCTCTGCAGGAAGAATATGTCACGGGAGAGACTATTGGGATGCTGGACTGTGGACATGAGTTCCACACTGATTGCGTTAAGCAGTGGTTACTACAGAAGAATCTGTGCCCCATTTGTAAAATGACGGCAATGGCTACTTGAGAGTATCCATATTCTTGGAACGTAAGACTACAATTGATTTCGCCTATTTCTTGCTCGAGTACTTTTACATACTATTATTGTAACTTATTCCCCCATCAAAAACCCTTTTTTTGGGTACTTATGGACTAACATGAGTTCGTGAAAGATGGTAAGGAATTACAAGTTATACAAGATCACATGAGTAGTCAAGGGATATACTTTTACTCTTTTGATAAACTATGAAAGCTCTGTGATGTTTTCTTGAATAATTTTTTAATGACATAAAGCCTCAAGACAATGAATCTGTTTCGTATTCGTTATTGTTGTGTGGCTTGAGTTTAATGTTTCGGTTTTAAGCAATGAACTTTTATATGTTTGACTTATTTGTTTAGGAATAGAGTTGATAGGGTTACGAATTGTATAAATTCAGACCCTGATTTCAGGCAACTTAAATGACATTATCATGAAAATCTACACATAAAAGGAAATGTTTAGGATTGTGTTACCAAGCAAAATATGGTTATGAGTTGGTTTTGGTTTACAAAATATGGTTATGGTTGCGGTAGGTAGCTAATTATCCTTGGTTCATAACCTTGCAAGAAAAATTTATTACTAGTATAGTGGTGCAGTAGCCAGTAAGTGTGTACTTAGTAGTATATGTTAAAAAAAAACACATCTCTAGGGTAATTCTTTCTTTAGGATAAGAAGGATTATTTTACAAAGTATATGGGGTTTCAAAAATAATTTTGAGTATGTACACAATATGTATCTCCCTTCCTCTTGTATATCACCGTTTGGGTAAATTTTAATCATATGTTGCATTATTCTGATTTTGTTCAATTACATAATGATAGCGAATGTGAGGAATTATAAATATGAAATTCAATATAAGGATTTACCTTGCCTTGAAGAATCTTGTTTTAGTATTGCAATTTAATTAGCCTTAGTTTCTTAGTACTTAGCATTAAACTAAAAGCTTATTAATTAGCATTAAAGCTTTTAATGATGCAACATATAATATGGCGCATATTTACATTGTCAGTGTATTAAATTTTAACTCTTTTACAATTTTATAGTATTGAAAATTCGCCAAAATACATCATCTTTTGTATTAATAAATGATTTGCTATAAAAAAATTCTACTAAACATGTCACATTTTATTCTTATTATTTTTGTAAAGACAAAAGAAATAAGTTATATTTTTTCTCTTATTTACAACTGCGATAAAGAATCAAATTATTAGTATATTTATTCTACTATATATATATAACCTCTTATAAGAGTTCTATTATTTTTAAGTCGGGGCTTTGTAGATTGACATTTTTTTATGGATTGTGGTGCTAATGAGAAAGGTGGGTCCATGGATGCATGTATGCCACGTAAGGAAGAGAGAGAGAGAGAGAGGTAGGTTTGTGGGATTAGAGAAGAAGGAAAAGAGAAGGAAAGTGCTTACATACATAGAGAGTTACGTATACATAATGGGACAGAATGTTATGATTACTTGAAACCGTAACGCCTCCTTCAGCTTCTCTCATTCCTCTATCCCTATTCATACCCAACCCTACAAATTAAAATGCACACAGATTTCTTTGCTTTGTGCCACACACACACACACACACACATATATATATATATATATATATATATATATATATAGGGAATATATCTTAAGCTCACCCCTTATTCAACTCACCCGAGCTCACCCCCTTTTAGCGACGGACACGACGACGGTTCGATCATACAACCGTCGTCTATACTTATAGCGACACTATATGTTGTTCGTCGCTAAAAGTATAGACGACGGTTGTATGACCGAACCGTCGTCGGGTCCGTCGCTAAATGGAGGGTGAGCTCGGGTGAGTTAGATAAGGGGTGAGCTTAAGATCCGGACCGTATATATATATATATATAAACAATACATCACACTCACGACAACTATTTTCCAATGGATTTTTCATTCAACCTACGTACGTACGTAGGAGTATATATATAATACCTCACATTTAATATATATATATATATATATATATATATATATATATATATATAATTCGGATCTTAAGTTCACTCTTTATCCAACTCACCCGAGTTCATCCCATTTAACAACGGATCCGGCGACGATTCGGTCATACAACCGTCATCTATACTTTAGCGACGCTATATGTTATTCGTTGCTAAAAGTATAGACGAGTACGGTTGTATGACCGAACTTTCGCCGGATTCGTCGCTAAAGGGGGGATGAGCTCAGGTGAGTTGGATAAGGAATGAGCTTAAGATCCGGACCGTGTATATATATATATATATATATTAACATGCATTTATTACATATCTTTATAGAGCTTACATTATTTCTACCATCCATTTTAAATATCAATTGAAAATTAAAAAATTAAAACTATCATCTGCTACTAATAATAAAGAAGAGTTAGAAAAAACTCAATACATCAGTAAAAAAATAATTATTTATTAACGTTTGGAGTGCTTCTTTCGTCAAATTTATTTTATCCAATTATAATATTTCACATCATCTTATTTCAACCATTGTCAATATTTGAGTTGTGAGTTTAATGACTTTAAATACATCCGAACTATGAAATTATTAATCAGACTTTGATGTTTTTAGTCAACTAATTAGTTATTTTTATAAATAAATTATAAATTATAATATTATATATTCAAAACCTTATATTGTAGTTCATGGGATTAATAAGCTTGAAAGAAAGAACAAAAAAAATTATGGAGAACAATGGAGAATTTATGGTAACTATAGTGAGATCCAAAAAAATTTATTTTATTTCTTTAACATTTTATTTTTATATAGTTTACAGATAAAATTATTATCACTTTTTTTGTCTCACTTTTATGATAAAACAAAAATAAGAGAAAAACAAAGGATCAGAAAAGAAAATACATAAAAAAAAGAAAGAAAATGAAAACAAATAACCCCGGAGATTTCGAAACCAACGGTTCAAATTGAGTTGGCCGGATGGATAGATGACCCCATCCAATTTTGGACCTAAATCACCTTCCTCTCTCTCTCTCTCTCTCTCTCTATATATATATATATATATATATATATATATATATATATATTGGTCTGTCTCTAAAGCGAATTTTAAAGAGCGAACTAAAGACGAACCGTCGTAATTGGTGTCTATGGACCATGTAGTCTTCGGCGACGGATCGAACCGTCGCCACAGACACCAAAGACGACGGTTCGTCTTTGGTTCGATCTTTAAGGTTCGCTTTAGATCCTCTCCGTATATATATATATATATATATAGAATAAAGATCAGGTCCGGACTCCCGGACGGGAGAAAATCCGGACCTGAAAAAAATTTTTTTTTTTTTTTTTTTTTTTTGTAGAACAACTAAAAAAAAAAAAAAAAAAATTTATGGAAGTGAAATTTTTCCAAAATAAAGTGTTTTGGGTGTGTTTTTAACACCCACACCAACCAATGTATGTACAGTCTGCCCAGACTGTACAGACATGTTTTGTTATAGGCATCCAAATCACGCCCAAAACACTGTATAATGTAAAAATTCCAATTCCATAATTTTTTTTTTTTTTTTTTAGTTGTTTCAAAAAAAAAAAAGCAAAAAAAAAAAAAAAAAAAAAAAGGTCCGGATTTTACACCTGTCCGGGAGTCCGGACAGGATCCGGACCCTATATATATATATATATATATATATATATATATATATATATATATATATAAAGGAAAAAAAATTAGAGATACATTTAAAAATTTTAAAATCAATTCGCAAAATTTTAAAATTTAAAATTGATATGAAGTTATTTAGTTTTAATATAACAATTATAAACTAACCATTATTATGTTTTTTGTTTTCAAAACTTGAATGGACTTGTATCGATTTAAGTTTTAAAATTTTAGGAATTGACTTTAAAAAATCAAAATGTACATATTTTGGAATGGATGTAGTATTAAATTCTTCAAAGTTTATATCTTATACTACATTGGTCACTATAATACACCTTGTCTCTCTGTTTCTCGTCTAGCGGCTTGACCTAATTCTTCCCACTAGTTCAACTTTAGAAAAAATATATAGTTGTACTTTTTTATTTATAATTTTATAAATTTAACAATTATTTTGAGATTTTTTGTAATTATATGTGGATTTTTGTAATTAATAAAAATGAGACTAATTAAATTCGTCACTTGCCTACTAATAACCAACGTAGTTCAAAATTTTATATTATATTTGTTTTATTTAATAAAAAAAGAGACTATCATTAAATAATAAAATCTCGAAATATATTACTAAAAATAATATATAGACATTATTTTATTTTGTAATTTATTTTATTATATTTTAATTTTTGAAAAAGAATTTATTTATTTTAAATAAATTTGACCACACTAACTTAAGATAAGGCTGAATCCGGTACTAAATATGTGTAAGATATTATCCCTCGATATCCCACATTTTGACACATGGAGTACAGAATTGTAGCAACACAGCTTTTACAAAAATTCATTTAACACTTTTTACGTACTTCACTCTACAAAGTTATGGACGATTTTTATCTCTCATCACGTCAAATATATGGCAAGGAAAATAAAATTTTAATTATAATAGATGTGTCATAATAGTGTCGCTCTCATTATGGTTAGCACGGTTTATTTATTTATTTATTGTTGGACAATTTGAGCTTAATTATATAACCTAAGTTACATTAATTGTATTATTATGCAAGAAAAAGAAAACACTCGGTTTTACTTTCTTATAGTCTATCTTTCTCCTCGTGGCTGGTACTTGCATGGAATCTATGCATGGCCCATGGCTATAAGTTAACACAGACCCGCGACGACTAGCAAATACGAATACACATGCAACTCCCCCCCCCCCCACCCCCACCCCCAACCCACCCCAACCCACCCCAACCCACAAAAAAGAGAGTAAATACGATAATATATAGACTATAGTTGAAGCTCGATCGATCTCACTATTAGAATTTAAATTAATTAATATGCAACCTAGCTGATCTCTTTTACATAAAAAGAATATAATATGATATATATAAAAGCATGCAAAATGCATATAATCTAAATTTTCAATGGGACTAGTCTTAGGATATAATTTTATTATTATCTATTGTTAAAGTAGAATTCAAGTTGAAGTAATCACAACTTAACGAAAACACGATCGTCATAAGACATCTATCTAATCATTATTCATGAAATGTAACGCTAAAATCATTTTGCCTACTCATAATTGGACGGTTATTTTTTGTCACAAGATTTTGACCATATCAAGGAGAAAACCCATGTTTTCATAATCAAATTCTGGCTTAAATCTTCATATGAACCGATTAAGCATGGGCATAAGGGTAACTTCCCGAATATAAGTAGTGAGATCCGATTAGCATAAAGTTTATTTTATGATATGTTGGTCAATTGACTAATAAAATACTAACACACATAAAATCTCGCATGTGTGTTAATACTCTATTAATCAATTGACCAATTTATACAAAAATTAAATTTATACTAACCACTTTCTAAGCCGGTAGTGTATGAGTTCAAACAAGCGGGAGGAGGGACCATCGTCAATTCACTTGAGGACCCCACTTTGAATGTGACAATATTTTTGGTACAATATATACTTTAAGCTACCGTTTTTTGTTTTGAAGCCAGTAACGGCATTTCGGCTTATGATTGTATTTTGGGCTTTTCCTTGCCCCAGCGAATCATCCTGCCAAATTTTTTTAAATAATCATTATTAATTATCCGTGTAACAAATTATACACAAATAATTATTGAAAAAATACACACACATATATATATATATATATCAATAAAAATGTGTAAAAATTTAAAAAATAAATTTTACTTTCTATTTTTTCTCTATTTTATACGATTTGTGCAATATTTTAATTATAATGTTATTAATCTTATAATAAATTTACGTCGATATTAAATATATGAATGTATATGTGATTAATATATAAAATAAATTTGAATGAATAAGGAACTCACACAATTATTACTTAAAATTTCACGTTAATAATATCATCATAAAATTAGTTGATCCACATAATTATTATTTTATATTATTACTTAAAATTACACGCTAGTCATTCAAATTCATCATGAATTTAGACGATGTATAAATAATCACTTTCCTTTTGCGTACAATTTTGTGTATGATTTGTCAACAAAAAACGACTCTTTTTAAACCCCTTTCTACTCACCCCTCTCCTCCCTCATTCCCAACTCTCTATATATACTTCTCCCCTCCCTCTTCTTTCTACATATATATATATATATATATATATATATATATATATATAGTCTCTCTCTCTCTCTTTATTATCTTAATTAGTAGCTAGCCATGACTGATGACGGGGGTGGCTTATTATGGAAAAATCAATCATGGGCTAATTTCTTGAATTCGGATAATTCTGGTGCTGGTGCTGGTGGTGTCGATGAAAAATCCGGCAAAAAGTTGCTAGATTCGAGCACCTCGAATAACCAAACCCCGTCGGAGAATGAGACGGCGGTGGTCGCAGGTGGGAAAAAGGGATCATCAAGTGATTTGGAGGGTAATAAAAAGAATAATAAAAATGGAAAGGGAATAATTATAAATGAAGGAAAAGGTGGTACTGGTGGTGGAGGTAGTGATCAATCATCAGATCATGAGATACATATATGGACAGAGAGAGAAAGGAGGAAAAAGATGAGATTCATGTTTTCTAATCTCCATGCTTTGCTTCCTCAACTACCTCATAAGGTATAATTTTAATTCTTATAATTTATTTAGCTTTCTTGGATCTTCAACATTTAGGTTTTATACATAATAATTTATATATTTGGTTAGTTCTTCATGCAAAGTTATTATTTTCCGCCTTCAAAAACATTAATTTGTCATTTCTTTTAAAAGGAAAAGATTTAAAGGCGCCTTTAGTACTGTATAGATACAAAGTTTTTTTAGATTCTCATTTGATTTCCTTCATGGGAGAAAATATTAGAGGGAAATGTGGTCATTTTCATTTCTTTCTTTTAGGGTTGTTTTTAGTACAAATTTCTACATAGAGTATGTTAATTTAGACACTGTTCCTGTTCCTGATCTTTTTTCTTTTTAATTTTTAAAGTTATGGGTCGTTGGAAAACAGATATATACCTGGTAATTCTCTATAGATCGATCAAATTCAGGAATTAATCCAACCAACTTGGATAAGCCTTTCTTCTATAAAGATATGAAAACTATTTTCTTTTTTTTCTGAGTTATTAAAATTTGAACGTGATACATATACATATATGTATAATAAATGAAATTCCTCTTTTACTCATGGAAGTGGTTAGCATGAAATTTATTTTTGGGTAAGTTGATCAATTGACCACGCATGCGAGCTTCTATGTGTGTCAGCATTCTATTCATCAATTGAGCAACTTACCAAAAATTAAACTTCATGCTAGCCGGATCCTTTACTCATAATTTATTGGCTTTTCTTTTATTGCTGATTTTTACTCAAGATTAACCGACTAGCTTATTAATTTTTTTCCTTTCTTTTTCCAATAGGTTATCCATGTTCATTGATCTGTGTGTGTATATATGAACAAATGGCACAATAGATATCATTAGGCTGGCCTAAGTTCTTTAATTAAAGGATTTGAGTTTGATCTTATCCACAAAGTGCTCCCTTGTAAATTTTTCCTTCTTCTTCTTCTTTTCTTTTTTCGTAAAGAAAAGTAATTATAGAAAGAAAAATGATCAAGCCTCTATCTATCGATCGATATCTTGTATAAATGTTCTCACATTTGAACCAAAGACAAGTGTGTGCACTTATTCATACCATATATCACCATAGTAAGACCTATTTTCCCCCAACCTTAGTGGAAGGGACTCTAAACTCTATGCGAGTACGTGCACATAGTAGTGTTTTTGGTACAGTCACTTGAATACATTTCATAAGATTTGGAAAGATGTAGTACTTTGAAAAACTATATTCTTTTGAACAAATCTTATATACTTTATTTAGACATGACCTGGAAAAATATTATTGCAATTAACATTTTCTATTCCTAATGTATTTAGTAATAATAATTAGATGTCTCAAAGTGCTCCCTAATTAATTCATTGTCTCGACAAGTTCTAGATTCTTTCATTTTCTCTTCATTTTTCTTTTTCTTTTTTATTAAAAAAATAGGGTATAAAAAATACAAACACACAAGAGGGATAGATTTAGTGTCAGCTATCTCGAAACATATGATTGAGGGGCATCTAGCTATCTCAATGTTGTGCTGAGTGTCCTTACACATGAGCCAAATTCTAGTGTTAGTTGGTCGACTTAAGGTCGGCCTGCCTCAACCCTTGGTAGAGGAAACAGGCTAGCTCAAACCCTATATATGCGAATGCGAGTGCACATTAAAGAGCTTTCGGCATGGTACATAACTTTGGAAATCTAACACAACAACATTCATATAATTGACTAGTTGGAAGAATATTATATTTTGAAAATATAGTAGTCTGAACAAATGTTCCATTTTATTTCTTTACACGAATTGGAAATTAAAAGTTCATAATTTTACTAGCATCATTTTTCTTAATTTTCCTAACTTAATTTCAAAGTACTATTGCAGGCAGATAAGTCCACCATTGTTGATGAAGCAGTCAACTACATAAAAACTCTACAACACACCCTCCAAAAACTTCAAAAACAAAAGCTGGAAAGGCTCCATGGTGTTGCAACCGTGAACTATGGTGGTCTACCATCACTAGTCACCCCACCAAAGCTAGCCATGGACACAAGGGAAGCTTTTCTAGCTGATCAGATATCTTCAAATACTAATAGCATCCCCATCACTTCAACAAACTCTTCAATCTCATCCCCTCATTTTCCTCCCATTTTTCAATCATGGAACTCCAAAAATCTCATCTTGAATGTATGTGGACTGGATGCACAATTTTGCGTGTGCTCGCCAAAGAAGCTTGGGCTTTTAACTGGCATCTGCTTTGTGTTGGAGAAGTATAAACTAGAGGTGGTATCTGCTCAAGTCTCATCGGACAATTGTAAGAGCATGTACATGATTCACACCCATGTAAGTCTATAAATTTGTTGTTTCTATCTTGATATTTTAATTAGTTATATATTTGAAAACGTAGTATTTATGAATACGTATCAATTTAGAATATAAAAATAAATTGTCTTATATTTTGATTTGAAATGGGGAGGGAATCAATCAAGAACTCCACGATAATAGTACTGTCAACATTAATAAGTTTAAACTTGTTTTCATCTCTAGGGTTAATGAAACCCTAGGGTTTCTAGCTATCGCATAAATATGTTGGGAAATTTAAATTTGAATTGGATATATAGTATTTTATACTGATCGAATTTGATTGATCGAGGTAAGTTGTAGTCATTCAAGTAATTAATCTAGACCATGAGCTCTATTTAGATATTAGTTAACTTATGCAGGTGAATCTTTAATTTATACAAGTTTTCACTAACTCAAAGAATGTTCTCTTAATTAGATATATAGTGCTAGCTTGAAACTAACTATATATTACAAGATTATGTTATTAATATAACATTTTCTGTTTTGGTTAGGCATGTTGTCTGGATTTCCTTGAGGTAGTTCCAGTGGAAGAAATTTACAAGCAAGCTGCTGGAGAGATAATATTCTTCATAAATTCCAAATGATTCTGCATGTCGAATCCAAAAGCATATATGTTCGTTGAATACCAATTTGGAGATCATAAAAGTTTTCTTTGGGCATATATATATATTAAGAATGATGGATGTCTTGTCTCCGTATCATGTTTAGGGTGAAACGATCTATACATTAATGGCTATGCATGTTTAAGCCTTCTTAATTATCTCTAAAAAGTAGATCGAGGGCTAAAGTAAGTACGTAGTTTCTCTGGTTTAGGCTCATTTAGCCTTAGCAGCTAGCTGCAGAACTTGTACTTAATTAGTTAAGATGGTAATTTCATTATCTATATTAATTAATTGGTAACAAAGTTTAGTGATGCCTTTCATTGCATGATTTAGTCTAAAAGTTCATTTCCTCTCGTTTGTGCATGCATCTATATCGCATAATAAATTTATTGATTTACATTAACTTAATGAACTGTGATAAACGGTACTTGTCTACAAATGGTAGCACCCTAGCTAGCTAGGGATTAATTCTTCGATCCATGAACACAATTTATATTAAATATAAAAGATCTATCTATTTTTACTATTTAATTTTATCATTATTTATCACCATGTTTTATGTGGTTCCTACCATTTAATTATACGCTGCTAGCTTTTTGTCTGCACATAATAACATCACTCGATCAAAACGACTAGCTAGAGGGAGTTATAAGAAGAAAATGCAGACTGCTATGTGCTTTTTAAATGTTTATGGCAATATAATTGTTATATCATGAATCGAATATTCTATATATATATATATGCTCTTTATCATTAACTTGGTTATATGATAATATGACATGTATATTCTTCTAATACGTACGTTAATTGTACGTGTAAATTTATGAAGAAAACTAATTAAGTCGTAAGGAAATGGATCAATTAATGATACTTTAAATATATATTAATAGTTTTTGTGTTCTAGGTCATGCAATATTTTTATAAAGATAAAGCTAAAAAATATATATACGATCTTATTTGGGTAGAGAATAAATCTAAAAGAAAAAATAACTATTAAGGTAGAATATTTGTAAACTTTATAATTAAAATATATTGTCATATCCAAAACCTCACCGAAATATGTTTAAATGTATAATTCACCCACTTACTATTGTGTAATAATTTAATTTAATTATAGAAGTAAAGCGGATTAAAACTTATTATCCAATAATTTAATCAATTTATGTTTATAATAATATTATTTCATGTCTTTCATTTTAGCTTGTTCCTGGCTTCTAAAAATTCGTCATTTGCAACATATTTTGTTTGTTTTAAAATAATTAATCCCTTATAAGCTCAATTATTAGGATTTATATTTGAGAGAGGAAGCTAAATAAGCATGCGACATAGTTGAAGGAACTAACTTCTAGTCTCACCCTTTATTTACTTACGCAATATATATGTTTTTATTTACCACATTATGTACGCTGAATCGAAATAAAATTTTCAATTTTTTAATATCTAAATATATAAAAATATAATATATAATTAATTAATATTTTGAAAATTGAACTAGATGTGTTGACCTAGCTAAATAATGAATTGAATCGGTTGATAATCGGATGGTTTAATAGGTAAAAACAAGTTAAGCTGACCCAGTGAATCAATTATTTATTTATTTGATATTCTTTGACTCACAACTTTTTATATATTAAGAATAAACGTTTATGCCAATACATAAAAACAACCTCATAAATATTTTAGTTATGAGCTCATTGGGCTTGGGCTTTACCTAGAATTTAAACACTTTGTTAATTATATACAACTTGACTCCTTCTATTAATATCTCTCCATCTATTGTAATTGTAAGACATCCATTCTTTTTTGATCTGTAAAATTGGGCTTGGTTTGGATTGTTTTAAACAAAGCCCAAAAAAGTACTAGATTATCCAATCCATTCCTTTAAACTTCGATTTTCATGCATGTATTGTTGTTTCGTAAATTTTGATGCGAATGCAAAAAAATTATTAAAAAGAAGAAAAAAATCTTGGGTATAAGAAAAGGAATATACATTGATTACAAAAATATTATGCTCAAGAATGATTCGAATCTCCTCGAGTTTTATCTTTATATTTTTTTATAACACCGTAAAACTTTACCATCAGAATTTTCTTTTCCGTGTGTTGAATTGGAAATTTGCGAATCCGGTTAGCATAAAGTTTATTTTTTTAGTAATTTGGTCAATTAACCAATAGAATACTGACACATATAGAGACTCGTCTGCGTGTCAGTACTCTATTAGTCAATTGATCAACTTACCCAAAAATAAACTTCATGCTAACCACTTCCGAAATTTGCATTGGGTTCATCAAAAGCCAATATAGAGTTGGGCATATAGCCATTATTAAAAAAAAGAAGAATGAAATTGATATTTTCACATGACTTTTGATATTTTCATATAAAAAGTGTTGTTATAGATGGACAGTAAAAATTATCACTATAAAATCTATATCGACGATTTTTATATAAAAATATTAAAAAAAAACATGAAAATATCAGTTTTAAAAAAATAATAATAATGCCCACATCCGCATATGATTCTATTTAATGACTCGTTCTCTCCCGTCCTTTTGGACTTCACATTTATGTACTTGGAGGTGGGACAGAATGTCTTTAGCTTTCCATTTTCCTGCATGGACCTTGTCCCAAAATTGTAACATGCATTTTTCTCAATAGTCTATAGTCAAAGGTGGTTGAGCCATCAATCTATTACTCCATTATTATTGAATCTCATTAGTATGAAATATATATATACTAGGGTAAATTCGTGACTCCGGCACTACTAATACTCGTATAATAAAATTTTGTTGTAAATAAAAAAATTTCTAATCAAGATAAACATCTCACCCCAAAAAATAAAGAGGTCAAGAATTTACCACAAATTGTATCGACATACTCATTATTTACAAATCGAGACTGGCAATAATAAATGAATTTGTTAAGGAAACAGCTAAAGTCAACATCCATATTCACTCAACAATAAATTTGACCTAGGCCAGTTAACTACATTTATTAAATTCGAAACAATCTCAATGTCAATGACCTTCATATTTTCTTAAAACACATTTAAAACAATTTCTCTTCACCTATATGTTATTGATTCCCTTCATTTAATTTGCAATTTTAAATGGAACACGGATTAATTAGTAAAATTATTTTAAGAACAATACATCATACAAATATGTCCATGGAATACCGGTCGTTGATACATTAATAAGAAAAAGCATTGTTGCTATGAAATACCATAATGATACCCACTTGCTTAAAAGGTTCATGTGAACCAAATTGGTTTGGAGGTCTTTTGCCTGATTAAATAAAAATTAAAATAAAATAAGAACTTCAAAAATAATTGACCCAACTGCAAAAAAGAAGAAGGTAAATTTGGTCAAACATATGGCCAAAAAAATCATCTGGGTCATCGCAAAGAATGGTAACATGCATAGAATTTCAGCATGCATAAAGCATCGATTGCGTGTCAGCACTCTATTGATGAATTAAATAACTTATTCAAAAATAAACTTCATGTTAACCACTTCGATTATTATTATATTTGATCATCTCTTTCGATTATTTATTTTATTTTATAATGGTAGAATTTCAGTGTAAAATAAACCAATCACAACATGCAGTGCTCAATACTCTGAAAAAACCACATAATAATTTTTCTACCTCCCACTTTAACCCTTAATTTGAAGTGAAGCAAAGGTACTCTTCTTTCTAATTTGTGATCTAGTATTGTTTTGTTTAGTTGCAGAACAAATTAAACATCCAATCTCAAAATTCATCACATTATCTCAAGGCATTAAAAAGATTACTAATTATATATACTACGAATATTAATATTAATATTAATTTTTTAATTGTCAATTAAATGAATAAATATTAATAATAATAATTTTGTTACAAAAATAAGAAATAAGTGAGATTTTTTTTATAATTTAACATAAATTTATCAAGATATGAATATCAAATGAAACATTAACACTGAAATTTGATCCCCACTGGCCACTGATTCATGATAAAATCAGAAAGTCATAATATCTACACTTTTCAATTTGTCAACCAAGAACTTTTCATAACAAAAATGCTTACATATACACACAAATACAATTTTTTATATACCTTCACTAATTTTCTTACCATTATCTTCTCCCTCTTTTTTTTTTCCACCCCGTTTTTACCTGAAATTAGAAAGATATAAAACAGTGGACCCATCATTTTAAGAAGAAGAATAATCAATTCTGCAGTAGTACTCAAAACGGAACCACGTCGCTACAGCCGAAATCATCAGCATTATCGATCGAGTCCTCAGGCCACGAATTCCGGAGCAGTTTCAAAAGCATTTGCGCTTTTCTCTTCGCTCGCTCCGTGCAATCGCTTTGCACAAGTAACAGAAGCTGAGTCCACACGCCAGCCGCCACTGAGTCACGCTGGCACTGCTCCGACGCCGAGCACAGCGATAACAGAGCTCCGGCGGCGTATTCCGTCGCCCTATCAGATATCTTCAGAATGATCTTCACCAGTAACGGAACTGTCAGAGCGTGCGCCTCAAACGCCGAGCATCCGGATTGAATTCGGCAGAGGAGCTCCACCGTGGCTAAAGCTCTCTCCGCGTCGCATTTCTCGAAATCCGGCAATCTGTCGATGAGCGCCTCCACCGCTCCGGCTTTTACGGCATTGTGCCGGTGTTGCTTCACCAAGCACAAAGCGAATAAGGCCTTAATTCCAACTTTCAAGGCTCGCGGATAAGCTAATGGATAGTTCAAAATTCCGACGACTCCGTGAAAAATTCCATCCACGTTGCTGATTTGTGCTCGGAGATCCGGAGATCTCGTTCCGGCGACGACAATTTCTATCACCGCAGCTGAATTAACTCGAATATCAATTGAAGAATGAAAGAGGAGATTCACAAGATAACAAACTCTCTCTAAATCGGAAGCTACAAACAAACACTCCGATTCAGAGAGTGAAAACAACGACAAAATCGCAAGCGACTCGTGACCTAACTCGGCCGAGTCAGAATCCATATTACAGAACACAATAGAAAGGAGAATTTCACGAGCTTTGTTAGTGGAAATCACCGATTTGTTCTTATCCGAGTCACGAGCGAGTCCTCTGAGTCGCCTCAAAGCTGAGAGCCGCGAATGCATTGAATTCGACTCAGACGAGGCCTGATTCAGCAAAGACCGAACCGTGACCGGATCAGCCGGTTGCTTCGGTGTCGGAATCCTCTGAACTCCAAAAGACCGGTTAGCGACGCACCATTCCTGGATAAGACGGCGGAGGGTATGGTTAGGTATGAAAGTGAAATCGGATAGGGGAACCCGGGTGACCGGGCAGGTGGTGTTACCGGTGGCCACCCATGATTCGATGCTGGAGCGGTCGTAAGTTTGACCCGTGCTGACAGTAACCGGGTCACGCATGAGCTCAAGGGAGATCGGACACCTGAAATGGTATGGGATCTGGATTAATCCTACGTCCAACGGTTCTAAGCTCCCAGGCATGTTTTCTTTTCGTCTATATATATATATTATAATGAAGGAACGGGAAGGAAAGGAAAATTGGAATGGAAAGAGAGTATTAAGAAAAGGTAGTTCTGAAAATTCTGTTTGGAAATGTTCCGCTTTGCTTTCTCTTATACGAGAGGAAACAGAGGGACAATACCAACAGAGTGACCGTAGTAGTAGTAGTAAGAGTAAGCATTTTCTCTCTCTCTCTCTCTCTCTCTCTCTCTCTTTCAGCTCTCTTATCTGACTACGTACTTACTTCTCCACACGTGTGTCATTTACTTTACTTTATTTACTATACTTAACCATGGTTAGTTGGGGAGATACGTTAGTTGGAACAATGAAATATAGTACTAGTGGTCAAGTGTTTTTTAGTGCTGCTGCTGACTGGTTTGGGTCCCACTTTCATGCTCAAATCTTAACTCCTTTTTACATCAATTCGGTAGTCGTAATAGTAGGAATTAACTATGGTCCGGTTTAGTTTATTGCGAATTGAGATTGACTATGAATTACTACTGCTCCTGCACCCTAGTCAATGGAGTATACTTCTTCTTTATTTCTCGATTACATAATAATTATCTTTTTAAAAAATAAAAATTTATTCATATTTATTTGTCATTTATAACTTTTTTAAAAAAAATTATTTATTTTCTATATTATCTATAACTTCTTTCGTTCTGTCAATAAATTTTCTCTCTTACATTAATAGTTTTAAATTTTTCATAAAGCGGTAGTGATATAAATTTTAATTCTTAAATAACTTTCTTAATTAATATGCATGAAGCTAAAAAGACAGTTATTATAGAACCGAGAGACTACTAAACAAAAACAATCTAAAGTAAAGTTTTATTAAGCCTCAATATAGTAAAAATATTTTCTTTGGATAAATTAAGAGTTAATATTGTTAGAGAAAAAAATAATATAATCAAAATAATAAACATTGTATTCGTCTAACTTTATTTGTAATAATTGATTTTGTATAATCAAATTAATCGTATTTGAAATATAAAATTATTCTCGAGTTTATTAGATATAGGCACAAAATTATTCTCATAAGAAAGTACATTAAATATATTATTAAAGTCAACTTATTTAATTCAAAACATCTAATATATTTATTTAATTATTAATTTTAAAATTAGTTAGTTTGACCTGACAAATAAAGTCGGACGAAAAGAATATTATTTAAAGTAAGTGTTACTAAAGTAATTATAAAAGTGTTTATAGTATATATAGTCGTCTGGCAACATAATATAATTTTTATTCTAAATTAAGTTTGAAGATTGTGTCAATTTCTCTAATTTATACACTAATGAATTACTACCTAAACACATAACATGAAAAAAACAGACAAATGAAATTAAAAGAATTTTTTAGACTCAAAAGTGCTCACTTGAATAAAGTTATTGCAATTACTCTCAAATTTGTTATAGATGAAAATCAACATTTAATTCTATCTTTTTTCTCCAAAAACTCTACGTGGATACGAGTGTATTTTAATTTAACTTATTTATATTTTAATTTTAAATAGTTAGTAAAAACATAAATAAATAAAATTTAAATATATATATATTTAATTTTTATATTAACCTAAAAAATATTATTTTTCTCCGTTTTGTTGATTACATTGATATTTTTTTCCTCCTTTTGATCTCTAAAAGTGTTGGCAAGTAAGTAAAGGCAGTGCTAAGTATCGTCATTAAGGATAGTACAGTTGGGGCATTGCAATAAAAGATGGAGTACTATGGTAGATCCGGTTGGGACAGATACTAAGTAATTAAATGAAAATCATGTAGAATTGGATAGGTATCGTGAACTTTAAACAATTTTATGCATCTTTATTTGAAAAAGTTTGGAGGATCAGATTTCCATGAGGTGCACACCATCTTTACAGACATATTTAAGTCAGCTGATAGGCCAGTTGTAGTATTTTTCTTCTTTTTTTTACTTATCGTTTTAGTAAAAAATAAAATTATAAATTTAAAAAATATATTAATAACTTAATTTTTCATATTATTTCTATTTTCCTTTCAACTTATTAAATAAATTTTAGAAAAATAATATTAAAATTTTATAATTATTTTGATCCATTAAATAAAAATATTAATTATATTTTTTAATGTTTGTATTTTTTTAAAATCACAAGTAAAAATAAACAGAAGGAATAGTAAATAGTGAAGGTGGGCAGGAAAATACACAAAATATCAATAAGCACCTAGTGGCGTCGCATGTAAATTATATGATAAAATAGAAATTTTATAAAATTTAAATTAAATACAGAGATAAAAAAATTTATTATAAAAATGATACTTCCTTCGTTCCTAAAAGATTATCATTTTAGAAGAAAAAATTTGTTTCAAAAAGTTTATCGTTTATAACTTTCGAGAAAAATAAATTATTTACTTTCTTATATTACCCTTACCTTCTCTCATTGTCCCAATAAATTTTTACCTTGTATTAATAGTTTTCAATTTTTCATAAACAGGTAGTGATTAAATTTCAAATAAATTTTACTTGATAAATCATACTTTCTTAATTTATGTGCGAAAATTTTAAATGATAATTTTTTAATAATGGAAGGAGTAATATAATTAAAATTAAAAAAATGAAAAAAATAAAAGTATATCGATGGATTGGATTGATGAGGTTTTGTTTTAAGATTTGACTGGCTGACATGAATTTAACTGTGCTAAGTTGGATTGGATTGGATTGGATTGGGTTGGATTGGGTACGTGGACTAGTCAAAGGTCAAAGGTAAACAGAGGAATGTGCGGGGGCCAGGTTGTCTCTCCACCTCTTTCTTTGAGCCAAACTGTACAATTTTTCTCTCTCATCTCACATCAGCAGGTCGGAGCACTCATCCTCTGAAACAGTTGCACCAAGTTTCATATAAATTGGAAGTAGTATTATTAATTATGAAATCCCAATAATATCATTTTTTATTTTTTTTCCTAATACTCTTACAGTCAATACATCGGATATATATATATATATTGAGAATTTATTATTGGGAACCTGTCGCAAGTCTTTATGGAGTTTTAAACACAATATTTGTCCTATCGTGATTTTCACTATTACTTGAATAATTCTTTGAAGTTGGATATATATATATATATATATATATATATAGGTGCAAGATCTTACATTTTTAGATTAATTAATTTAATTTTAAATTTTCATTTGACATTAATGATTATGTGATGCAGGACAAAATGTTTATATTTTTATATTTTGAATTTTTTTGGGATTTAAAAATAATTTATTGCAATTTATTTTTAAAGTAATGTAGTAAATGTATTTATTTAGAGAGTTTAAAATACTTATTAATTTTGGGTCGGTTTGTATTTGGATTTATTCTTATTTCAGTTAATCTTTTATGGGTTAGATAGAAAAATACTCTTTTATAACATAATTTAGACTCAGGAGTTTGATTATTGAAATTTTATTAAGAATTATTTTCTCTTAATTCTTTTGTGAATATAAGAACCATTGTGAATACGACACCCTTCTGGATTTAGTAACATTTTTCACTTTACACACCTGAACGAAATATAGGCCCATACTTCGTCACGCGCATTATGAAAGCACACAAGTTTATAATTAGTTTAATGATATTTGTTAACAAATTTATAATAATGAAAATAAGTATATATATATATATATATGAATTTTCGAAAACATACTAATTTTATACGGCATAATGAATGTCGATATTCCTCTATTTGGCAACGACTTATTTTTTTATTTATAAGCTAATTTTGAAGTATAAAAACTAAATAATTATTTATAATTTATTTTAAAATAACTTATCAATTATTTTAAAATAAATTAGTTTGACCAAATATAATATCTATTTTGCACGTCTTATTATTAATATCATTTTTAGTAATCTTTATATTTGATTTTAACTTATAAATTATTATGAGTCGAACACTTTTATAATTTATTTTAATTTATAAAATAAATTGATATCTAACACTTTTATTTATAAATCACAACTTATAAATTAACTTAAAATTATTTTAAAATAAATAGTTGTTGAACGGGCTATTAGTGGAGTGGAGTGCAGTGGAGTGGATTATTATTATTATCAGCTTCACACACACATATACTCCTACATACCCTCGGGTTAGAGGGTGCAAGAAGGTTCAGTGAGTCAGGACTCAGGAGTGGAAGGAGGCAGTGGCCTTTAGCGGCGCACGCACGCGTGGATAAGAGAGAGAGAAACATAGAGGGCCACAAGTCATCAGCAGGCAACCCAATATTGTCTGTGGTCAACCCGGCAGGATTTTAGGTACAGCCAGCCAGCCCTAATAGTGCCCCCTCCCCCTTTCCCTTGTTTCCACCGTGCACGTGCTCCTTACCTCTCCCACGTGTTCTTCCAGCTCACCCCCACTTGTTTTTCTCTTACTTTTTTTTTTGACCCGATTTGAACACGAGTGAAGTACCCGGTCGTGCTGTCGCCGACTGAAATAGTACGGACGGAACTCAGAATTCCCACGGCAGGCAGGCAGGCAGGCAGGCAGGACAAAGTGTTGAGCTTAGTTCAGAGTTTGTAGTAGTAACAAGTGTGCAGCGGTCAGTCGATATGTATGTAGTTTGTAGACCATTCACACCGGCCAGGACTTGTTTCTTGTCCCTTTGTAAATTATATAATCCTCCACAATAAAAATACTAGTAGTAATTTTTTTAAAAATGCTGAAGCCTCAATATTTTTTGCATAACTAAAACATGATTAGAAGTTAAATATTGTTAACACTATATTTTTGGTGCGAAAATAGGTAGCCAGCCTCATTTAAAAATCCTTAATTTAATTTATATTATTAATATTCACTTGACTTTTACAATATAAACATCAGTTGCAAGATGATTAATACTATGTATGTAGGTTAAAAGAATTGAAATCTGAGCATTTGAATTACACTTTTTTTTTCCTTCTTATTTTATGTCTACTTGAATAGGATTTAGATTTATAGTTTCTAATAATAATAAGTTTATTAAAGGACACGTAGAGTGACACAAGAGTTGCAGGTGTAATTATTCCACAGAGGCACAAACTTGTTGCAAAATAAGAAACAACGACGGCTGAAGAAATTTCATTTTTATTTTAAATTCAATTAATCTTATCCAATATATTATTATTATGGAACAGAACAATGCTAGCAGAGTGTAAAGGTGATAAACATAGATAATTATAATTTATACGGTACGTACTTAAGAAGAAAGATTAATTAAGAAATCAACGGTGACAATTCCGAATATAGTCCAGAGTAGTTTTAATTTAATTAAAAAAAAAAAGAAAGAAGATTAGTTAGTTAGTTTAGCTAAATGATTATATATTGCATGGTTGTGTATTTTTAATGGGCAAAAGTTAGAATGTCCTAACTTTAGGGAAATGTCCAAATCTCCATATATGTGGCACCCAACATGTGCATGGTTGATGTACGTCACCGAATAAATAAGCGTCTTTTAATTACTAGTTGAAACCACTTTAGATAAATCCCCTCTTGTTTTCTTTTTCAACTTTTATATATATATAAATATATATATATATATATATATAGAGTCCAGATCAGGTCCGGACGTCCGGATTTTAACAAAATTCGGACCTTTTGCTTTTTTTTTTTGAAAAAAAAAAAATTATGGAACTGAAATTTTTTCACAATACAGTGTTTTGGTCATGATTTGGATGCCTATACCAAAACATTTCTGTACAGTCTGGGCAGACTGTACATACATTGGTTGGTGTAGGTATTAAAAACACACCCAAAACACTGTATTATGGAAAAATTTCAGTTCCATAATTATTTTTTTTTTAGTTGTTTCAAAAAAAAAAAGCAAAAAAAAAAATATGGGGTCCGTATTTTAGGACCAGTCCGGGAGACCGGACTGGATCCTTGTTCTATATATATATATATATATATATATATATATATATATATATATATATATATATTCTCAATATATACTTTTAGCAATATCAATTGATTCAACACCAAATGACATACTAATAATTAGTAGTAGTAGTAGTAGTAGGAGTATACTACGTACTACTGTCGTATGATCTCTTAATTTCTTACTTTGAACGCATTTAATTTATTAATACTCGTAACATAACATATGGAACATCTACGACTTAATATATTAGAATTAGATACATTATTAATCTTAAATTGAGAGTTCATTTTTTAAAAATAAACAAAATGCTCTTATATAAATTTTAGAAAAGATGGAGCTAGTATATGTTAGATATTAGTACTATTATTCTTCTTATGGGGTAGTTATTAGTAAATCCTATTGCGTGTGGTGTAAAGGTGACTATATATATAACTAACCTAGCTATGTGGTTGGCTTGTGATTGATTTGAAATCGTGTGGTCCTTGTACTCATAATTTTATTCAAATCAAATAATTGAATCAACTTTCGACGTGGGGTGTCTTGACATGTGACACGTGTGTGCCTGAATTCGTGAATCTGACGTGGTCCATTTTCTTTTGAAAGTTACAAACAAACAAACAAGCATCTTTTCTTTTGTTTTGCTACCCAGCTAGCTAGTAGCTCCTAATTTTCCTCCTACCAATTGTAATGGCTAGAGATTAGTAAAAGGGAATGGATCGTGACACTGATTCAATTTTCAATGGGAGGAGGAAAAGAAATGTTGATTTGATTTATGTGAATGGAACAAGTGCTGTGCTGTGCTGGTGTCTTCCAATTCCAATGTGCATATCAGATGAATTCTTGCATGGTGCATGCAACACCCGTCTCTCATATCTTACTATAGTTTCATATGCATATCATTAATATTTTTAATCACCATCTTTTAAATCGGTAGGTAATAAGTTAAGATCATCTAAAAAAATATTATTAAAGAATTACAAAAATATTTATTATCGTATATTATTTGGTATAACGGTATAATTTGTCTCATAATTTCTATGAGATCGAGGGTTTAGAGATATATTTTTGTTCTTTAATATAAAGACGTTTTAGAATTTAAAGTAAACATTAATTGTTTAGTTTCTAATATTATCTCAAGTATAAAATATTATAATTTTGATTATATATCTCGCTATTTTTTTACCAATAAATAACTCTTTCTTTTTTCAATGCAAGGGAAATATAGACAATTGATATTATATTTAATGTTATATAATCATTTTCTTAATACTTGTGCACAATTCTAAAACGTCTTATATTAAGAAACGAATGGAGTATCATTTACCATATACTTATCTCACACTCTCTCTCTTATCTGTAATATTTTTCCCATGAGTCTTAATTTTAAAAAAATTATTGTAGTTAATTTTCCTAAATTATATAAAACGTCAAATAATTTAAAAAAAATAAAATAACTATATAACGTAATATATTATGGGACAAAAAGAATATTATACTATAATTTAATTATGACTAAATTTGATTCGAATTTTTATATACTTAAAATTCACAAATTTTGTGTACTAAATAGATTTACTTTTGGAGGCTGGTCAGAATGGGGTACGTATGGTCGGTTTGTAATCCATGCAGTCAAAACCTAGTGCTATCAAATATCATTGCTCAAATCTTCTGGACTACTACTACTACTAGTTATTATGATTATTACTTTCTGACTCGGTTGGTGGGGAACCCAACTCTTTATTGCTCAGATTATTTCCCCGGCTGCTACACTCTTTAGTCTTTAGCATGCCCAAAAAGAAGAAAAATAGATTACTCCTGCACAACTTTATAAATTTGGCTTTTTTCACCAATTCTGTAACTTCTTCAACTGACAGCTATATATGTTCTTGTTTAGGAATTGAAGATATAAGAAATGCGTACTACTAATTCATAACAATTACTTGGTAGGGATAAAAAATGAACATATACAACCTCTATCATATAATTTCTTCCTAAATTAATTCGAGTCAGTATTAATATGTAATGTTATCCAAGGGGAAAAAACCAAGTAATTCAATCCAATGAGTGACTACAAGTCTTCTCTAATAGTGTTGTAATTAAAAGACTCAATTTCATGATTATACTACATTTTTTTTATGGTATGGTGATACTCAGGTTTACTCTAAATAATATATGATGATCAAATTTTTTGTGTGTATTTGTATTTGTGTCCTTTAAAATACTTGGTGGATAACATGAGGTGCTTTTAAAAAAGTTATTTTAAAAGCATATATAACAAATATATTTTGAAGAATATGTAGATATTAAGTCAACCATAATGTCTTTTCTAATTCATAAAAGCATAATGTATAGTACTAGTATACATAGTAGTAGCTAGTTCTGTCAAAAGTTTAGTGGAGCACTTAGGAACCCCCTTTTGTCTTTGTCATTGCATCGTGAGTACCTAAGAATCTTTAATAAAACTAGTGCATTAGGAATACTACATTAATTATGCATAATTATACAACCTAATCCAAGTTTAAATAATGTAGTACTAATAATTTGTTTTTTTGGTGGGAATATTCCATTTTTGTGTGCTTGTATTGTTTATTTATATCACGGGCCGTATGAAATATTCTCTCGCCGGATTCCCCCTACCCCACACAAACAATGTGCTAGTAAAATCTTATTAGTGCATTAATTAGTTTAATGAAGCAACAAATGAGTTTAGATCAGAGCGCTTGTTTTTGTTTAGAAGGATTTGGGTTGAGCTTGGTGCAGGTTAATGTATCATTAACCTCGACTCTCTAAATTTAGACGAATGACGGTGTCTTGAGCGGTGCGCCTTCTGTTTTTTCTGACATGGTTACTTTCTTATTACCGAATTATGGAGTACTAACTAAATCTGGTAGTCCACATGGTTTTAGGCTTTGCAAAATTGGCACTTACTATATTACATGCATGCTTGCATGAAGTTGGGACAATTTATTCTAAATAAGTAGGTCCAAGCCCAATAGTATGATGTGGATTCAATCCATGGGTCAGGCCTAACTCTTTTAGACCCATATGCATTCAAATATAAGTGGATGTATGTACTGTACTTAAATACTTTTTTAAGTTTGTCATTTGATCAAGAGGGTTGGTAAGTTGTCCAAAAAATTTACCTTATGAAAGCTTCTATAAATTAGCAAGATTCATCATAATAGACGTGTTATCTTCTTGTGTGGGCTGCCAGGACACTCCAATGTTAAGCGACAATTTTTCCACTCCGCGGTACTGCTAAGCAAGGTTTTTAAACCCTGGACCGGTCATCGAACCGGAAAAAGTTACTGGGTGGATGGGTCACTGGTCCAACCAGTGGTCGGACCGTTATTGACCCAATGACGTCATTAATATGTAATAAATAATAAATAATTAATTATATTAATTATTATTATATATTGTATATAATATTTAGTAAATATGTAAAATTAATCAATTTATCTACAAAAAAAAACTAAACATCTCTAAGATACATTCAAATTCCGAAATTCAACCACAAGTTCAAGTGTTTGATTAAATGAATGCAAAAATATGTAAAATACCAAACAAAGTCTCAACTAAATTACTAAAATAAAATAAAATCTGTAATTTTTTTTTTTTTAATCTTTAAGGAGAGAACCGGTCAAACCCGTGAACCGGTCACCGGTTCACTGGGTCAACCGGTTCAACCACCGGTTCACCGGTTCTGAACGGTTTTTGAGCAGAAGTGGTTTAATGGTCCAAACCGGACCGTTGAGTGAACCGGGTTCGGTTTTTTCCGGTTGAACCGGCGGTCCGGTCCGGGTTTGACAACATTGCTGCTAAGTAACTTTTGAGACATGCTGAAATTATATTAAGTTTTGAGACATGCTGAAATTATATTTAAACATTATATTTTTGTTATTACAAATTAAATATACAATATATATTTTTAACAAATCTTTACAATTATCAAATATTTTTAAAAAAGTATTTTCAAAATAATGATATATCTTGCAACAAAAATGTTGCGACTTTTGTTGCAAGTTGACACATAAGCATGACTTCATTTATTCTCAGGTATTCAAACCACATTAGACAAATCACTTGCCACCAACAATCTATTCCAGATGGTTATCAATTGTCCAAGAAATAACACTTTTTTGAGTTTTTTCTAACTTCCACTGCAATTTGCATAAAAGTTACATGAACCAACATCACATATAACTATTGGTGTTTGATTACATCTTAATGCATCTTAAAACTCCACTTCGTAAAGAATCTTAACAGTCCATCTCTTGAGGCATGTTAAGAGCCTGCCTCTTTGTATTAAGTGGTCCTCTGAATAGTTAAAATACAAAGATGAATCTAAACGACAACTATTTAAAAGACCACTTAATACAAAGATGTGGGAGAGATGGGCTGTTAAATACATTAAAATGCAATCAAACCTGGTGCATCCGCTATTCACAATTTCACTTGAGTAAAAGCTAGAATGACAACTCATACTAAGGTTTTTTTTTCTTTTTTTCCCCCATAATCACATGGTAACACTACAAACAATACCTATAACTTGGTAAGATGTCATTTGATACGTGTTTCTAGTGGAATAACCCGAAATTAGTGCACATGGTAAGGATCCATATTCATGAAAACAAAGTAATGGCCATGAAAAGTACCCCAAATAACCACTGCAATTTGATTGGTCTGCAATCCACGTTAGCAAAACTGGTTTTATCCCCTGCCGCTGTTACCGGAGTATCACCAGCCTCTGGTACTTTGGTACATGCTCCGACAGTCATGTTTGCCTTTATACATTACAGTTTCAAGATATCAATATTAATTCATCTTAGTTAATGCTCCAATACAGGGGTTATTTAGAAGATCATTAAAGAATTTATCTTTACTAGATTCCCAACTACCACAACTTGTTAACATCCTTGAATAAAATTCAAAACAGAAACACTTCAATTTAAATTTATTTATTGTTACAGACCTTGCAATATCCGATGTTTTCACACCCACAAACGAGCTGTCCATTTGCCATATCTACAGCAGCAGGGGCTCCCCCTCCATCACTCCTCTGCAAATATAGATAAATTACTAATAATCTCATTAGCTACCAATTGTTTTTGAATAGACCACCAATATATGTTGAAAATAACTTTCATTAACTATAAATACCTTGTAAAAATCAACACTTATGAAGTTTGGCCATCGGTTACCAGCTGCTTCATGACAAGTATTCATCATACTAATCAGTGGAGCTGAATTTTGCTTGCAGGCTTGTGCAATATCTGGGGCATCTGGGAAGTAGTTCATCAGGACCAATGACCTTGTTTTCGTGTTCATTGGGGATGATTCTGCACGGTTGGGACACGAACCAGCTTTCATACCGCCATTACCATCTGCAAATCAGAACTCAACAAAACTGCCTCAGCTTCTTTCAAATTAACTTTTCCATGGAGCATATTACTTGAAGAAAAGGAAAAATTGGGACATCAAGCTCACATTGATTTTCTACCAAGTATCTCCATTCATAAGCAATGCCTTCAGTGGACTCCTTTTGAGATTTTGAAGTAAAAACTACTAAACGCTGATTTTGGTGGACCATGTCATCTACTGTTGGCCAATCTTCGCCATTTTTTGGCATTCGTGATACTGGGAACCAGAATTTATTTAGGCCAGCAGCGTCAAACACCTTATTTAGACCATTTGGAGATGTAACATAGTCTTCAATAATAATGGTGACGATTTCAGAAGGGTTTGCTTCCAGAAAAACTTGAATCTCTCTCAGAACATTAATTGCAGGTTGCTGGTAAATTTAGTTATTACACAAGAGTTGGTCAAATAATACAAGCAGTCATTTACTGACACAATTATATGACCTTGTGACAAACAACCAGAATTAAGGAATTATTATTTCTGAGTGATAAAGCCAAAACAATAAACGGAAATGGTAATGCCAAATTGACTCCGGCAGCTTCCATGGCCATTAAGTACATTTGAATTGGACATCAGGCATTGCTAAATATTCACAGTTAGGCTCTGGTAACTATGCTTAGTTTAGCATATTATCAATGTACTTAATCCTTAAATGAGCTACTCCCTCCATCTCAAATTAGATGTGCTCAATTGATTATCACACACTTCAAGAAAAATGAGTATGATATAAAGTTGAGTACAGTCTCAAAATTATCCTTCATTGAACGGTTGAACCCCACCACAGATTTTTCTTTTTATCAAAACAAGGATTAAATGCTAAAATAAGTTAAATAATTAATGTGACAAGGTTTAGGGACCTTCAGAAAAGGTAAGGACATTGGGACAGAGGAAGTACATAAACTCATTCCAAATCCGGAAAAGACAAAAATAGATGCAAAAGTCCTTTATGTGATTATAAACAAGTAAACAATCCCAACCCCTAACATACTTACAAAAGCCGTGTAGTTGAAGCATCTGCCACCAAAAGAGTGACATAACCAGATGTCATTCTCGAAGTCATACATATCAAGCATCAACCCTCTAACACCATTCTGCAGGGTAAAATTTTCAAAACAGAAGCTCATTGAAATGTTGCATCTAAATAAATGAGATGAAGGAACTAGCTTAAGTGAATTAAAAAAACAGCAGTCCATTCGTTCTACAATTGCAAAATAAATCAATTATAGACGAACAAGATTTTGATAATGGAAGCATTATAAGAGCCGGATTTGAAAAATATACTAATTATTTCATATATCAAACAAAAGTTGTAATAGGATGCTAACATCCTGAAATTTCAAACTGTTTGCTTAAATAGTAGTTATTTACTGAAGGATCCTGGCCAAAGAAGCATCAACACAAATGCCAAAAATCAAAGCCAATTACAAACTAACTGTTTACGTCTAAAACATGAGCGATGACTTCTCTAATCATGGCCCATCTAGAAGTTAATCTACCAACGGATCAGGGCTGTGTTTTTAATCATATTATCTGGTAATTAGGGAAGAAAAAAACTTTTTGGTGTACAAGGATCACATTACTCCAGTTCAGCTGCTAATGAACCAGATTGAGACCACACTGCAATTGCATATGCAACAAAAATTCAAACTTTCTATTTCTTCTCAACTTTGTTTGTGCTGACTCCAATGCTAGGTCATCCATTTTTCTCAAAAGTGGTTCTTAACTTCTTATATTAAGAAGTAAGCATGTTGGGTTGTTTAGAACTGAAGGGAAAGGAATTTCGCTTCACATTCGGATTACAAGCAGAAATGCAAATCCCTATATTGTAAGTGTTCCTATTTGTTTAGTTTATTCCTTATCCCGAAAATCCTTCCTGCTGCCCACTCTTCTTTGCACACAATGCAGCATAGAGCCTACCTTAACTATTATATTTACCCGGGCCCTTGCTTTGCATTATTGAAACTTCATGTTTGTGATGAAAACATCAGTTGTAATTATCAGATCATTTGAAATGAAATAAAATCCATAATTCCCTTGAAATTGAAAATCTGTTTCAAAGAAAACAATTTAAGTAGTTTCTGACCTTCCTATTAAGTAATAGGAGCGAAGAACGTCGAAAATACTGACACTGATATCGTTTACATTTTTAGGTTATAATAAATACTATAATAGCAAATAGGCCATTCCGCTCATCTCTAATGCTTATTATTTCCCTACATTGTGCCTTGTGAAACAGTACAAGTACTTTAAAAATGAATAGCTCACTAGAACCAAAACAATGGAACAAGAATTAGTTGCAAATTAATCTAATCTCGCACATTAGCAAATTGTTGGTATAAAACTAAGTAGTAGGTACACGATAATAATTTAGAAAACTCAAAAGATAGTGTAATTAACAACAATAGTCTGCAAATAAGTTAATTATATACCAACTATCAAATATTTTGTGTATATCTTAATAATACTCATCAGATGCACTACATTAGCGAGCCGATGGCAGAAAAGACTGTTACACCACTTTCTTTAATGAAAATAGCACGACTATTTCTATTCACAGGAGGACACATTAGTCTTCTAACCAAATCAAAGCTTAATTTTATAATAATTTCACCTAACATTCGTCATCATCATCGAGAAAACAACAAAAAGAACAAATTACGCCGCCAAACTGCCAAACCGCAACCAAAACAGAAACATTCCGGCCATAAGAGAGAGAAAGAAAGAGGAACATACATTAAGCTGACTGGTAACTGTATCCTGCTGGTTCTCCGGAGCTAAAAGCACCGCTCCGGTCGCCGATTTTGCCTTCAACTGAGCAAACGCATTGTGCGTGGTCAACCATGAATACCGATTAAACGGAAGTCCTTTCACCTGAAATATTCATCTCAAATCAAACACAAAACGATATACACATTAATTACTTGAACATATATAAAATGAAATGATTATACGAGTTTTATATACCTTTGAAGTCGGATTGAGAGGCTGAATTCGCGTACAACGAGCCCGTACGTTTCCGTTTGTGAGACAAGTTTCGCAATGTAGCCCTGCGTCGCAATTTCGGTTCATTACGCACGTTTTTCCTTCCTGTTTAATCGTGATCCATAAAACTGACCTATTAATCAAAATAAACAGTAAATTATCACCATTACGAAGAAATACAGAGAAAGAGGATCAACCTTGAGAGCTGTAGAGTATCCGACGAGAAAAATTGTAATGAAAAGAGTTGCAATGAACAGTTTCATCGTCGACTTGATTCTCCAGAAAGTAAATGCTTCAATAGTTATGGTTTAAAGAAGGATAAGAAGAATCGGAGAGAGAGAAAAATGTGTATGTTTTTTTCTCTCTCTAAAAATGAAGAGTAATTAGTGACTAGAGAAGAAATTCAGTAATTAGTAATTTTGAGGAAAGAGGAAAGCGATGGAGTCGGAAGGGAAAGCAAATGATATCTATCTGTGACCACCTTTTAATCGCGCGCTAAACAGTAAACACCTTTTGTTTCTTTAAATCAGTTTATGCTACCCAATTCTAAATGTGAGATTGTTAGACCAGGTAAAGAATGGGTCAAATATGTACTCATTTCAAAAAACATAATCCTAGTTATTTTTTTACTTATCTTGTAATTATTACTAATTAAAATAAAATTACTATGAATCAATGAATGTTAAAATGATGAAAATATTGTTAGTGAAAATTAATTATTTTTAAAATTTAGCACCTGGTCTCCCTTTAATCTCTAAAAGAGACTTGTATTGTTATAAATTTATACTTAATTATAATTACGAAACTTATTAGTATATAAGATCGGTAGAAATTATAAGAGAATTCTAATTATTACATATTTATCTCCAAAAAAATTATGACTAATATTTATTCACATAAAATGTTAAATGACTAAACAATCATTTTGGTACGTGTACTCTGCGGTTAGTTTCAATTTCATCCACCTATATATTTTTTTAATAATAGTTCTTGTACTCTAAAAAGTTTAATGGCTAAACAATCATTTTGAGTAGCAAATTTTGCTAAATCAATTTTTTTTAATTTAAACTTACATTTATTTTGCTCTTTCTCGAAGAAACTATGTTTCTTAATTTACTTTTGTGCATGTAATCTCATATTTATTATTTTATTTTTTGAATATGCATGTTTATATTGTTTATAATATCATTTTTATGCGTGTTTATCGTCGTTATTTTGCCTCGTTGAATGTTATAATCACTTGACTATTAGAAGCGAAATACATTGAAGTTTTATACTTATTGTTTGTATAAATACAAATTTTCAAATAATTTAAAATTATATGGGAATGTAAAATAATAATTAATCTTATAAAGTATGAAGATGATATAAAAATGAGGAACAACACACGACTAAGTTGTCCAACTACAGTTGAAGCTAATGCAAATCGACCACCTTCGCTTTGAGCCTTTGACGCATGCAATGCTGATCTATCTTCCCCTCACCACAACAAGCAAACAAAAAAACAAAGACCCATCACGCAAAAATTTCAATTCTTGGAAAATCTTAAATTTTTCGTGTTTAGACAAAAGGAAAAGCAAGCTTTTAGAACAAATACTTTTGTTATATTATTAACATTCATATATATATATGTTAGAGTACTTTAATATTAAAAAATAAAAAAGTTGGAGCTTAGTAATTTCGATAAAATGGATACATACATACGTAGTTATACAAAATATAGATAAACAAAAAATTATCTAATTATATATACATAAAATACGTGAGTAGTTAGTAAAAAACTACTAACTTGGTTATGAAGTTAGTTAAACTTTATGATAACCGGATCCATAAAATACTACCTATAAATTAAAATTGTTAATATCGTTTGATTGATGAGTCTCTAAAAAAATATGTTGGAATGAGTTTTAACAAGTTATATATATATATATATATATAAACAAGAAAAAAACACTTTTTTTCCAAGTCAAAATAATACTACCACTCAGCCGAAATGCTTTAGACAAAAGGAAAAGCAAGCTTTTAGAAGTTAGAAGAATAGAAGCAGATAAATATCACCATCGGCTGCTCAGTTTCAAGTGCTAGTTAGCTTGTTTCATCAAAATTCATTTTATAATATGGCGGCAGTTTATCAAAACACGATCGAATAAGGTTCTAGAAAAAGTTCATTTAAATATGTTGCTTTGGGAAAATGTAGTCCATCCACTGTTAGGATCTGTTTGTTCACGGGTTATTACTTGGTCAATTATGTTTGAATAATCTCTATTATTTAAGGTAGTTTAAGTTTGAATATTTTCTTAGCTATCTCCACGTTTTTAGTTAGTGTTATACGTGGTTGTTATTTGTTTTTCATTCCCTTGTAAGGCTTATAAAAACCACCAACTAGTTCTTGAGTTAAATAAGAAAAGTATTCTCCAGAATATATATTGTGTGCAAAGAGTTGGGAGATGACAATATTGGTATCAGAGCCTCTCATAAAGGGCCTGATATTTTTTGAGCTTCAGGTTGAGCAGAGTAAAACAGAGAGGTAGAGTGTGAGAGAAACACTCAGGATTATTGAGAGAGTCAACCAATGGCGGCAGAGAGCAACAATTTCTCCCAACCGGCTATACCTAGATTTGATGGTTATTATGACCATTGGTCTATGCTGATGGAAAATCTCTTGCGATCAAAGGAGTATTGGAGTTTAGTTGCAGAAGGAATTCCCACTGTAGTTGAGGGAACTCAACTTACAGAAGCACAGCGCAAGGGTATCGAAGAGGCAAGACTAAAAGATCTCAAGGTGAAAAACTACCTCTTCCAGGCTATTGATAGAAACATTATGGAGACGATTCTCAATCGAGACACAGCCAAAGACATATGGGACTCGATGAGACAGAAGTATCAAGGGTCCACAAAGGTGAAAAGGGCTCAATTGCAAGCTTAGGAGAGAGTTCGAAGTACTTAGTATGAAAGATGGAGAGACAATAGACGTTTACTTCTCTCGGACCTTGGCCATTGCCAACAAAATGAAGGCACATGGAGAACGAATGGAGCAGCTGGTGATTATGGAGAAAATACTGAGGTCCATGACAGGAAAATTTGATTAAGTTGTGGCTGCAATTGAAGAATCCAATAACCTCAACACTATGACAATTGATGAACTTCAGAGCAGCCTTCTTGTTCATGAGCAGAGAATGCGAAATCACACAGGATAAGAAGAACAAGTATTGAAGGTGACATTCGATGAGAAGGCTTGGTAAAGAGATGATAACAGATATGGTACAAGAGGCCGAGGTCGAGGAGGTTTCAGAGGCAGAGGAAGGGGTCGAGGAAGAAGATCGTTCAATAAAGCACTGGTGGAATGTTACAAATGTCATAAATTTGGGCACTTCAGAAATGAGTGTCCTGATTGGGAAAAGAATGCAAACTACGCAGAGCTAGACAAGACCGAACCTGATTGGGGAAAGAATGCAAACTATGCAGAGCTAGACGAGACCGAAGAACTGTTGCTTCTATTACATGTTGAGATGAACGATGCCAAAAGAGAGTAGGTTTGGTTCTTGGATTTCGGATGTAGTAACCATATGAGCGGAGACAAACAATGTAAGACCCCAACTTATTATTAATGAAATTTAATTTTCTCTATTTATTATTTTAAAATAGTAAGGGTTTATTTGATTAATGTGAATAGTTATGGGTAAAATACGCAAATATTTCAAAATAAGCAAGTGGTTATAAAATATTCATTGTTGTCGGGGAATATTCGTTTGGTCGTGGAATATTCGTACTGTCGGGGAATATTCGTACGACGGCGCAGCCATGTGTGGGCCCCATAAAGGAAAGCGATTGGATGAAGAAAACGACAAATATAAGTTGTTTAAAAATAACGGCGTAGTTGTTACCGTTAATACTGTTAAAATACTCGGTGGTTAAAACACAGTAGCACACGGTATTGCACCAATTATTGATTCTTACATAAGAAGGCACTACTCAATAATGGTTACAGTAATTACTATTCAGTATTTTATTTTATTGATTCAATAATTACTGCATTGATATTTTATATTACTGTTGTTTCAATAAATTGTCATTACACAGTATTTTCCATTATCGAAGCAATAATTCATATTATCTGAATAATATTATTAGAAAACATTATTGGCAATGTCTAGAAAGTTCTGTCTAAGGAGAGGTATGGTCACCTAATTGCGCGCCAGTAAGGATAGATCCTTATTGGAAAGCCCCCTCTTTCCTGGGAACGGTCTGGTTGCCAGTATTGTGATTCTGTAATATTATTTGTGAATAATTAATTATTGATTTATATGATGAGGAAAATATTGATTTTATGTGGATATAGATGAAATTTTTTTTTAATGTGGCAATTGTTGAAATTTAATATTTTATCTTCTTCTGATAAAATAATTCATTTAAATATATTATTTTAATAATATATTAACGGTGATATTTTTATAATGAATGTGAGATATATGAGTATATGAGGAAGAAGAGTATTTTTGTGGTATTAAATGTTTAACACATATTTTGTGTGTTGGTGGACACAATTATTGACCGAAATTTGATTATAGCCTGTAAAATCTTCCGTTTGTGGATTTCGGTCAATTTCTTTTTGGAATTTAGAAAAACTTTCTTCTGCAAAGTTGTAGAGAATTGAATTTCCTATAAAAATCATGAGATTCGAATTTTCTGATAAAAGGGCTATTTGTTATGAATTATTGAAGTTCCGGAGTTTCGAAATAATTTATTTTTGGAAGTTTAAATTATTTTAAATTAGAAAAACGTTTTTGATATGTTTGGTGGGCTTGGTTGGTTGTTGAAATGAACTGATTTCAGTTTATAAGAGTGTGCGTAGGAAAAATTTGATATATATTAATATTATATTAAATTTTCTACTTTGGTGTTCTAAGCATTTTCCTATAAATAGTGTGTTTAGGTTAGAATTGAAAATCACACCAGAAACTGAAGTTTTCTCTCTCTATATTATCGAGTGTATTCTTGTGAGTATTTTGAGTATATTTTGAGTGTTTCTATACGGTGCAAGTTCAAGTCATAGCCTATATCCGGTATTTTAGCTAGAAGTACTGATCTTTCGAAGTAATGGATATATTTTTTTTAAATGATATTATTTCTTCTAATATTATTATGCCGAAGTATTGATCTGAACTTTTAATTAAATTTGGAACTTTTTGTGTCGAAGTTACTATTCACATATACGGCACTATTCACGTATACGACACTATTCATGAATACGGCACTATTCATCGAAAAATGAAAATTTTCTTTTTCGTCTAAAATATCTATTGTGGATACTAGATTTGATTGTATCCATGTTTTGATCATTCTTGAATTTTACACCACTATGATTATTTTTGAGGTATTTTTGGACATGGTTAAAACAAAGTACGAATCCTTAATTCTTGTCATTTTGTTTCACTGGATTCGTTTCTTTAAAAATATTTTTCATCATCATCAGTCTTAAATGATGATATTATTGAATATTTTTGGCCTGTAGTGCAAAGATGAATGATTTCTGATGAATATCTTTGGCCCGTAGTACAAAGATAAACAGGTGTTTAGATGAACATGATCAACTGATGAATATCTTTGGCCGCAAAGATGATTATTTGATTCCAGATATATATTGATTGATGTTACAGGGATAAAAGATATACGATGAACTTTTAAATTCATATATAGAAGATAGTAGTTTGCATTATCTACTTAACTCTTCTAATGAATTATTATTTCCGCTGAAAATATTGATTTAAAACTTGTTGTCTATTGTATTCTATTAAATTTTTTTCCTGTTGAAGACTAATGATAATTTGTTGTATATTATCTTAGTCATAATATTCTTTACTGGGCTAGTTGAGCTCACCTTTTTCCTTTTTATTCCATTTTTCTTCTCAGGAGACGAGAATATAGCGAGTACGAGTCGGGGTATGGAATGAAGGTTCTAGAGAGAGTTGTTTAGTAGTCCTCACCATTTTTGTAAAATAATGTATCAATAAATGTGATGAGGATTTATTTGAGTATAGATATTGTCTAGAAGATAATGTTTGTATTCAAACTCACAATTTTACTGTTGTAATAATAAAGTTGTAGTTATTTCTGTACCATGTATTGACAACTCAAAATGGGTGATGTATACCTATTTTGGGGGCATCACAAGTAATGGTTCAGTGATCTAGATGAAGAGTATAGGCAGTACGTGAAGCTTGGCAACAACTCTAAGATGGCTATGATGGGGAAAGGTAACATCAAGCTACAAATAAATGGAGTTACACATATGATCAGCGACGTGTATTTCATTCCGGAGTTGAAGAATAACCTGCTCAGCATTAGACAATTACAAGATAGAGGAGTGGCAATATTAATTCAAAATGGAACATGCAGAGTCTATCATCCTCGAAAAGGTTTGATCATACAAACAACTATGCGTGCTAATAGAATGTTTGTGCTCATTGCAAATGTGTTGCCTAGAGCTCCTGCATGTTTTAAGACTGCAACCGAAGATACTACTCAGCTATGGCATTGCCGATATGGACATCTTAGCTTTAAGGGATTGAGAACATTGCAGTTTGGGAAGATGGTAAAAGGGTTGCCATAAATCAAGACACCAAGCAAATTGTGTCGAGACTGTGTGACCGGGAAACAACGAAGATAATCTATACCTAAGAGAAGCATGTGGCGGGCATCTCATCAGCTCCAACTCATTCATTTTGACATATGCGGTCCAATTACACCAAAGTCCAGCAGCATGAAAAGGTACATCATTACTTTCATAGATGATTTCAGTCGAAAGTGTTGGGTTTATTTTTTAGCTGAGAAGTCACAAGCCTTTGCTACATTCAAGAATTTTAAAACTCTAGTTGAAAAAGAGACTGGTTCATACATTCAATGCTTACGAACTGATAGGGGTGGTGAGTATAATTCCCAAGAGTTCAAAGATTTTTGTGGTACTAATGCCATTCGTAGGCAATTGACTGCAGCGTTCACCCCACAACAAAACGGGGTGGCGGAAAGAAAGAACCAGACCATCACGAATATGGTTCAGAGTATGTTAACTGGAAAAGAGGTTCCTAAGATTTTCTGGCCAGAAGTAGTCAACTTGGCAGTCCACATTCTCAATCGAAGTCCAACATTGGCCGTAAAATATGTTACCCCCGAAGAGGCATGGAGTGGAGTGAAACCGGCAGTGCACCACTTAAGGGTTTTTGGTTGCGTTTCACACGCACATATCCCTGAAGTAAAGAGGAAGAAACTTGATGATAAAAGTCTCAAGTGTGTGCTGTTTGGGGTGAATGAGGAATCTAAGGCATACCGGATGTATGATCCAGTGGTAAAGCGTATCATTGTTAGCAGGGATGTGATTTTTGAAGAGGACGAAAGCTGGAATTAGGGCAGAGATGCAAAGGCTGTGAAATTAGATGTGTTGGAGTGGAATGAGGATGAAGAAGTAAATGAGGAAGATCAATGTGTCAAAGAAGAAGAAAACAATAACGAAGATAATAGTGGAAGTGACTCTTCCTCAAGTGAATCAACAGAAGAAGAAATCTGAAAGGTAAGAAGAACAAGAAGGGCTCCACCTTACTTGAGAGATTATGTAAGTGGAGATGGGTTATCAGAGGAAAAACTGCATAACATGGTGATGTTTGCAGCAAATTCGACAAATTTCGAAGAAGGTTGCAGAGAAACCAAGTGGAGAGCAGCAATGGATCATGAAATTCAATCAATTGAGAAGAATGGCACTTGGGAGTTGTATGATCTACCAGATGGAGCCAAAACAATCGGAGTCAAATGGATTTTCAAGACGAAGTTAAACGAGAATGGTGACATAGACAAGTGCAAGGCCCGTCTCGTTGCAAAGGGATATGCTCAAGAGTACGGAGTAGACTACACTGAAGTCTTTGTTCTGGTGGCAAGATGGGACACCATTCGAATGGTGCTTGCTCTTGCTGCACAAAAGGGATGGAAAGTGTATCAACTTGACGTAAAGAGTGCATTTCTACATGGGGAACTTAAAGAATTAGTTTATGTGGATCAACCCCAAGGGTATGTGAAGAAAGGTTGTGAGAATAAGGTATACAAGCTGAAAAAGGCCGTGTACGGCCTCAAGCAGGCTCCCCCCGTGCATGGTACAGTCGCATCGAATACTACTTCATCAAAGCAGGGTTTGAGAGATGCCCATATGAACAGACTCTGTTTGTGAAGGCTGATGAAGGAGGTAATGTCCTTATCGTAAGTTTGTATGTTGATGATTTAATTTTTACTAGGAGTGACAAGAGTATGTTCGAAGATTTTAAAAGATCCATGAAGCTTGAGTTTGATATGACTGATTTGGGAGAGATGTGTTACTTTCTTGGAGTTGAAGTGATTCAAGATAGGGATGGGATATTTATGTGTCAAAGGAAATATGCAAAGGAGATTTTGGAGAGGTTCAAGATGGAAAATTGCAACTCAGTTAGAAATCCCATTGTTCCTGGAGTCAAGTTGGTCAAAGATGATTTAGGGGAAAAAGCAGATGCATGCCTATACAAATAAATAGTGGGATGCTTAATGTATTTGGCAGCTACTCGACCCGATCTTATGTATGTGATTAGTTTGGTGAGTATGTTTATGAGCAGGCCTACGGAGCAGCATATGCAGGTGGTAAAAAGGGTGTTTCGATACATCAAAGGGACTGTGAATTTTGGAGTTAAGTACAAGAGGAATGGGAGTGAGAAGCTTGAAGCATACTCTGACAGTGATTATGCCGGAGACTTGGATGATCGTAGATGCAAGTCGGGATATGCCTTCATGCTTAGCAATGGTGCAGTTTCGTGGTCTTCCAAAAAGCAGCCGGTTATCACCTTATCAACCACAGAGGCCGAGTTTATTTCTGCAGCAACTTATGCTTGTCATGCTATATGGATGCGTAGAATTCTGGAGGAACTCAGCCATGTTCAGAAAAGGGTACAATTATACATTGTGACAATAGCTCGGCCATAAAGCTATCAAAGAATCCAGTGTTACATGGAAGGAGCAAACATATAGATGTACGGTTTCATTTCCTGTGAGATCTCACAAGAGAAGGAACTGTCAAGCTAGTTCATTGTAGCTCTCAAGCTCAAGTTACTGATATCCTGACAAAGCCACTGAAGCTAGAGTCCTTTAAGAAACTTCGTGAGAAACTGGGAATGTGTGTGATGCCAAAATTAAATTGAAATGCAAGGAGCATTTAGTTTAGGGGAGGCTTTGTTAGGATCTGTTTGTTCACTGGTTATTACTTGGTCAATTATGTTTGAATAATCCCTATTGTTTAGGGTAGTTTAGGTTTGAATATTTCCTTAGCTATCTCCACGTTTTTTGTTAGTGCTATACATGGTTGTTATTTGTTTTTCATTCCCTTGTAAGGCTTATAAAAGCCACCAACTAGTTCTTGAGTTAAATAAGAAAAGTATTCTCCAGAATATATATTGTGTGCAAAGAGTTGGGAGTTGACATCCACAAAGCAAAGCTTGAATTTAATTACTCTGACAATGTGGCACGAAAAGCAACGAATTTAAAGATATGGGCCACCACACTCACCCTCTAATGAGTTGCAATCCACCCACAACAACTTTGGGTGGGCTTTACTACCATGTTTTGGGCTTGCTTTTGGCCTCCCCTGATCCTAATATGGAAGAGGCTACCAATATACCATTGGGTCCTTTACACTAATATACAACATTTAGAAAGTAATTACAAAAATAAAACACGCACAACATAATTACAAAAATAAAACACGCACAACATAAAGTTGCTAAAATCACGTATACGTCAGTTACGAACTCTCCTATATTCAACTAACCACTCCTAAAATCAAGCGACTGAACAAAACATGCAACTTTGATACTGGAGAAATCCAAATCTTCACCACTACGCGACACACCACTGAGATCGGAGAAGACGAAGCTTTTCGTCGCGACACACCACTGCAGTAATCTTGCATCTCTAAGAAGAAAACTGAGCTGTAAGATCGAAAATAGCATACAAAATCAACGCCACCTTCAATATCAGTAACCAAAAACATTGTTGCAGTAATTGTTGAATACAAAATCAACATCAGCTTCGATTCAAATACTGTGGTATGTAAGTTTAAAACTTTTAAGCATATAGATATTTATAGTTACTACGAATTACTAAATTGATTATCTTTCTTAAGTTTTTCGAACTTAAATTGTCACAAAGTTTGAATACTGAATGTTGTGCTTGCAAAATATATTTGAAAACATGTTTTATATTATGGTTACTAAGGTTATATAAATTGGTTACTGTCTGATGTTGGTTTGGTTACTGATTATTTTGTATTGGTTACTGTGTAACATTATACCGTCTAATGATGTCTTAGTTACTGACTAATGTTATTTTGGTTACTACATAATATTACTAATTAATGCTGACTTGGTTACAGACTAATGCTGATTTGGTTACTATGTAATATTATATTGGTTACTGACAAATGCTGACTTGTTTACTGTGTAACACTATAATGGTTATTGACTAATTCTGAATTGGTTACTGTATAAAATTATTATAATGCTGACTTGGTTACTGCGTAAAAATATTATTTAGTGACTCATACTGACTTGATTACTGAATAATGCAAACTTAATTACTGCAGTGATTAATTGGTTACTGTATTATTGGTTGCTGAAGCATATTAATGTACACTTCTACTTATATTTTTTATATTAATGGTTACTTGTTAGCCAAATTGGTTACATATATTCTTACAAAAGTTTGCCTTTAGTTGATAACAAATAAATTATACTGGTTGTTTTTTATTATAAAATGCAAGGAAAACCCTATTTTTACTGGTTGTTTTTGGTTACTGATTAATGCTGATTCGGTTACTGTGTAACATTATATGGTTACTGAATATTGCTGAGTTGGTTGCTGTGTAAAATTATAATGGTTACTGACTAATACTGACCTGGATACTATTTTACATTATATTGGTTACTGTCTAATGCTGACTGTTACTATGTAAAATTATAATGGTTACTCAATAGTGTTGACCTAGTTACTGTGTAAAATTATAATGTTATATTCTTTTGTAATTGTTTCATTTATATTGGATGTTACTTATTGACTACATTGTATTGGTTACATGGACTAATAGTAACCAATACACCAAATTTGATGTTTGGTCTAATAGTAACCAATACACCTTTAAGTACATATTGATATTTTTTATATTATTTGTTTTTGCTGTAAAATGCTGTCAAATATGTTTTATGTTACGGATACTAAGTAAATATATGTTGGTTACTGTCTAATCTGGATTTGGTTAGTTTATAATGCTGACTTGTTTACTGTGTAATATTACTATGGTTACTACATAATATTACTGTGTTTTATACTGATTTTTTTATATTGATGGTTACTGATTAACTACATTGGTTACCTTTATACACATGTTAGTCTTTAATTTGTAACAAAGTCATTACTGATTATTTTGGTTGTAAAATGAATGTAAAAATATTTTTTATAATCTTGGCTACTAATTACATATATATTGGTTACTGTATAATATGTATTTAGATACTGAAAGGTGTTTATTTGGTTACTCTATAATGTTATTGAGTTTTATAATTGTTTATTTTATATTGGTAGTTACTTATTGACTACATTGGTTACCTTCATACAACTGTTAAATATTGGTTGTTGTATACTATTTAATTGGTTACAGTATAATGTTTATTTGGTTGCAGTGACAATTTGGCAATTTTCTGTCAAGTTTGGAGTGTCGGATTTTGGCATTTTCAGAGCCTAATTTCATTGGAAACGGGTCAACGATCAAAAGTCACTAGCTTTGCTGGTGAACTGCATGGTTTTTTTGTCGAATTCCATCATTTAGGCCTTCAAATTTGCATGTAAAAATTTAGTTTATTTTCTGGTTACTAATATTATGTAATTTGGTTATTGTCTAATATTGATTTGGTTACTTTATAATGTTTATTCAGTTGTTAAACAATGGAGACTGACAGTAACCAATACAACAAATCTAATTGTTTACAGGAATATATAATTGTTTACTGTTATTAACCATTAACCACATGGTTGGTAACATTTTTGATGGTGTACAGTAACCAAAATTGATGTTGATTAATATTTTTATTTTTGATTCCATCATGAGTTATCAATATAAAGTAAACATATACAAGCTTTATAACAGTCTTGATACAAGCTTATAATAGTCTTGATACAATCTTATAATTATCTGGTAACTAACAAGCTAGTAACTATCTATGATAATTATCTGGTTACTAACAAGCTTGTAGATAAATAGGACACTCACACATTTACATTTAACGATTAATATTTGTCCTGATACAAGCTTGTAACTATCTGGTTACTAATAACAGTAACCATAATGTAACATAATAAAACAGTAACCATATAATTATATGATAGTAACCAAAACATGTTTTAATGGTAGCCAAAACAGAAACATCATGTAATGAAACTCAGTTTAAGCAATCCATGTATACTATAACCATAATGTAACATAATAAAACAGTAACCATATAATTATATGATAGTAACCATAACAGGTTTTAATGGTAACCAAAATAGAAACATCATGTAATGAAACCCAGTTTAGGTAATCCATGTATACTAAACAATTACATATTAACCAGAATAAAAAAAATAAAAGTATCTGAAATCCCACATTGAGGACACAATAATAGTAGCCAAACCATAAGGTAACAGTAACCAAAATATAATAAAGAAGTAACCAAATAGTTATATGAAAGTAACCAGAACATGTAAGATGTGTTTGTGGAAATGGAAGTAGAAATAGAATAGCATAAACCTTGTAGAATATATTTGAAGGAATTTACAAAAATAATACATCAATGTATACTAAGCAAATACATGGTTTATTATGACTTGGGTTTATTATTTATAAAAATAATACATCCACAAACTAATGATGCCTTAAACTTCTTCAACTGTCTTGGGTTCAATTTCTTGGTTGTCACACCAATATATAACTTTTCCAATGAATTTTGTATTGCATTCCCCATAGTAAAGATTCCATAACTGCAAATAAAAAAAATCAGATTTACACAGTCATTAGTAACCAGATATAAACAATATTTATATCATAAACAGTTTACCAAACAAATACATTGTAACCAAAATAACATATAACAGTAACCAAAATCTCAATTGAGAGAAAAAGAATGGTATCCAAATCATAAGCTAACAGTAACAAAAAATATACTAATGAATTAACCAAACAGTTATATGTTAGTAACCAAAACATATATTAATGGTAACCAATACATAAACAACATATTGACCAAATAAAGTTTAGTCAACCCATATATTAAGCAAATATATTGTAACCAGAACAACAAAAAACAGTAAGCAAAATTTCAACTTAAGGAAACAAAAATGAAATTCAAATCAGAAACTAACAGTAACCAAAAACATACTAAATAAGTAACCAAATATTTATATGATAGTAACCAAAACATGTTTTAATGGTAATCAATACATAAACAACATGTACACCAAAATCAGTTTATTCAACCATGTATACTAAGCAAATAAATGGTAACCATAACAACATAAAAAAAGTAACCAAAATACCAAATCAAGGTAACAAACATGGTATCCGAATCTCAAGCTAACAGTAACCAAAACATAATGCAGAAGTAACCAAACAGTTATATGATAGTAACTATTTTTTATTGCTTGACGTAGCTACAACGTAAGCATTACATCAAGCCCCCATAAGTTAGTCTAGTATACTAAACAACATGTAGTCCAAACTCAGTTTAGTCAATAGTAAAGATCCTCATAGTAAATTTTCAGTGAATTTTTCCAGTAAATTTTCTGTTGCATTCCTCATAGTAAAGATCCCATAACTGCAAATAAACAAAATCAGATTTACACAGTCATTAGTAACCAGATATAAACAACATGTAGTACATACCATTTTATGCAGTAAACAAATAGTTATATATAATATTAACCAAAACATAATTTAAAGGTCACCAAAACAAAAACATGTATATCAAAAAATATACTAAAGAAGTAACCAAACAGTTATATGATAGTAACAAAACCATGTTTTAATGGTAACCAACACATAAACAACATGTATACCAAACCTAGCTTACTCAACCAATGTATATTAAGCAAATACATTGGAACCAAAACAACATATAAAAGTAACCAAAATCCCAATTGAGAAAAAAAATGGTATCCAAATCATAAGTCAGCAAAAAAATATACTAATGAAGTAACCAAACAGTTATATGTTAGTAACCAAAACATATATTAATGGTAACCAATACATAAACAACATATAGACCAAACACAGTTTAGTCAACCCATATATACTAAGCAAATATATGGTAACCAGAACAACAAAAAACCAAAATTCCAACTCAAGGAAACAAAAATAGAATCCAAATCAAAAATTAACAATAACCAAAAACATACTAAAGAAGTAACCAAATATTTATATGATAGTAACCAAAATATGTTTTAATGGTAACCAATACATAAACAACATGTACACCAAAATCAGTTTAGTCAAGTACTATGTATACTAAGCAAATACATGGTAATCATAACAACATAAAAAAGTAACCAAAATACCAAATCAAGGTAACAAAAATGGTATCCGAATCACAAGCTAACAATAACCAAAACATAATGCAGAAGTAACCAAACAGTTATATGATAGTAACAATAACAAAATTTAAATTAGCAAACCTTTAAAAAATTTTGGGTTGGAAATATCTTCTGGCTATGAACTTGAGCTTCTGTCTTAACTACAGGAACATCAAAATCAGAATCCTACTGCACAAACGCAAATAAATTTCTTCAAGTCCTTAATAGAATCACCCTCTATGATTCTTTTCTTCTTTCCATCCTTCTTCATTGTATCAACCATTCTATACAAAACATAAAAATAACACAAATCCAAATAATCAATACCCCATTCTATTAGAAACATAGTATATATGTATGATCATATTGACAATTAATTAGTAGAATGAAAATTAACAGAAATTAGAAGTATACCTTAGAGAGAAACCAGAATCCTTTCAGTTGTGAGAGAGTTGGAGAGAGAAAAACACGTATTAGCCTGAAAACATAGCCTGAAAGTCACGTATTCAATTTTCTGTCGGAGTTGAGAGACTATGGTGTTGCGGCGGCGACGGCGGCGAAAGAGGACGACGACGAGTGGCTTCGAGAGGAGAGAGAAGTAGTAAGGGAGAAGAGAGAGAAATAATAAGGGCGTAGAGAGAGAGAGACCGAAGGAAGATGGAAACTAATTTGTTATGTCAGCCCATTAATATTAATCCCTTAATTTAAGGACTCAATATTAATCCCTTAATTTAAGGACTCTTTAATTGTATTAGTATTGTAAATATAAATGATGAATTGTCATATTTTTGTAATTATTTTATGAATGTATGATTTTTGTAATTACTTTTAAAAATGTACTATAATATGTAATTGTTCCTATACCATTATACCAATACCAAAACTAAAAGAAAACGAACTTGTGTATTACTACTTTCTTGGAGGTGCGACACTACTTAAATGGGTAAGAGCCCTTTTGATTTGATTACCCATTTTTAATTCTTAGAATTTTTTATTGTACGGGTAATAATGCCATGTCATATATTTATATGATTAATAAATATACCGATATAAATATGAATATTGATTAAAACTGAAGCTCGACTTAATAAAAAAAAGGTAAAATAGTTTTTCTACCCCACTATTAAAAAAATTGTAAATAGTGATTTTTTTTAGAATAATATTTTCATATGATTCCTCTCACATAAATAGCGAGCTAGTCTTATGAAGATGAAAGAGAAAAAAATATCAATTTCGTTCTTCTTTTTTAAAGCGTGACGGGTGAACTTAACTCTCATAAATACAATAATAATTTAAATAAAAAATGTTGCACAAAAAAATGATAAAATTATATGATACTTTGTAAAATTACTAGAATTATGCTTAAAGGCATTTGAACTGTATTTAAAAATCTATAATTTAAAAGTAGATTAGATGGGGCCCATTTGAACTATTGCACCACATCACATGACACATTCCGAAAGTTCCAAAACACCCGTGCCCTCCTTTCTCTCTTTTCCGCTAATAACCAAATAAAAATATATAAAAAATAAGATACATACAGATAATCTCATTGTTACTTTGTGCCTCACATGAATATTGAGTGTGTCTCACTTATTTTTATGTGAGAAAGATTCGTATAAAAATATTATTTTAATATATAAAAATATTAATTTCTCTCTTTTTATCTTTTCTCCCCTTTTATAAAAATACGATAATTAAGTACGGAAGTAATATAAAATTTTGTTCCCTTGTACATTTCTTGATTTAGAAACATTTGTTTAATACTTGTCGAGTATTAATTGTCAAGAAAGTGACAATTAATAAAAGATTTCCGTTGTACTTAAATCAAGAAAATAAATAAAAACAAAACAGATAAAATGATGACAAATTTAAGATGTCTATTTTTTATTACTCGTATTATTTTTGAATTCTAAGATATATAAAAGAGTAAAAAAATAGAAGATAAAAAAGAAAGACTAAGAAATAAATGGCTTAAAGTTTTATATCCTCACAGCGTATATACAAATAATTCTAACACATTATTAATAACAACAATGTTACTATCACATAAAAATATTACACATACACACATGCATACAGTGAAGCCCCGCCTGACATGTGAGCCTCATAGTATACATATGTGTAAGACCCCAACTTTTATAAATAAAGATAAATTTTCTATAAATATTATTTTTGAATATTATGGAGTAAATTTGATATAATGTTATAGTTGTGAGTAATATTTATAAATTTTACAAAGTAAGCAAATTGTTATAAAATATTCGTTTGGTCGGGAAATATTCTTTTTGTAGGGGAATATTCGTACGACGACACAATCATTGGTGGACCCCACAACGGAATTATTGTCGGATTGAGAAAACGACAAAAATACTTTATGAAAATAACGGCGGAGGTGTTACCGTTAAAACTGTTGAACTATCCGGTAGTAAAAGTACAGTAATACGCGTGGTTGCATAGTAACACACGGTATTGATTATTGATGCTTACGTGATAAGTCACTCAGCTATACTCAATTATTGCTACAATAATTGCTGCATCATATCTCTTATATTATGGATTCAATTATTGTCACAATATCATCTGTATAATATGTTATATTATTAAATCAATAATTGAGACGACAAGTTATAAATGATTAATAATTGTTAAAAAATTAAATATGTGTTGATTAAAAATAAAATGATTTGTGATAATATTTATTCAATCCTTTATGTATATAAAGAGTCTATTATGAGACGTTTGTGGTAAGTTTGGTTATTTTATGGGGGGGCATATGTCATCATCTAAGAGTCTCTTCGTCAATAGTAATTACCTTCGTCAATAGTAATTACCTTCATCAATAGTAATTACCCTCGTCAATAGTAACTACCTTTACCAAATGTCAAACCACTTGCCGTTTCATATTACAGACGTCGAACCAATTGTCGTTTCACATTACAGGCGTCAAACCACTTTTCTTTTCACATCACCAGTCGTCAAGCCACTTGCCTTTTCACATTTCAAGTGCTAAGCTATAAATCTTCTATAAATAGAGGTCTAGTGCTTTATTATTTTTCACGAATTCATTCAAGCTATAGAGAGAAAGTATAGAGAGAATAAGAGAGAAAGAAAAAGAGTATTCTGTTACTACACTACTGCAGTATTCAATCTACTACTAATGTAAGGGGTGTTATTCTTTCTTATTCATGAAGAGAATTGTTGTTATTCCATTGCTTATTATTCTGTTGGAATAACCTGTATACGCGTTTACCCCATATTTGGTAACATTCTTCTATTATTCTGTTGGAACATCATGTCTGTGTGTTTTACACCGGACTTGGTTCCGTCTTTATTATTATTCTGTTGGAACATCCTGTCTGCGTGTTTTACACCGGACCTGGTTCCGTCTTTATTATTATTCTATTGGAACATCCTGTTTGTGTGTTTTACACTGGACCTGGTTCCGTCTTTATTATTCTGTTGGAACATCCTGTCGGTGTAAATTTTGCCTGACCTGATTCTGTTATTATTATTCTGTTGGAATAACCTGTATATGTGCAGTACCGCATGCATGGTGATTTCTTTTGTTATTCCATTCTTTATTATATTCAGTTGGTTAAAGTTTTGACTTATATACTCCATGAAATTAGTTGAATATCCTTGATATTTGCGCTTCATCCAGTATCTTTTCATGAAAATATTCTTCTGATCATTCTTGAATTTTACTCTACAAAGCAGTATCATGTTGATAATTTGGACATTATTAGTTCCTGGATAAATTAATTCTTGAATTTGTTTTATTGAAATCTTATATTATTGTCTTCATCCTCATGTTTATATAATGTTGAAAGTCATCTGTGGCCTGTAGTGCATAGATGGACTTGGTATGATTATGATCAGGGATTTTTCGGTGTAATCATGACTGTATTGTTACAAATGATGTGATAAAAGTTATCATTGGCACGTAGTGCATTGATGGACAGTTGTTGGCATGATCATGACCATTAATGAATACACGAATGTCCTTGGCTGTAGTGTATGAATAATTTGTGGTCGTGATACTAAATAATATTCTTGGCCGTAATGCAAGGGTGATTCGATAATGTGGATTATTTATTAAGCTGAGTCCCAACTATAAAAGTCATGAAAACCTTTTAAATCATAAAAGATAGTAGATTTTATTCTCTACTTGACTCTTTTAATGAATTGATTGTTCCGTTGCAGTTAAACTTGATGTTGTTATATTTTATCAGTTTAACACTGTTGAAGGCTAACGATAATTTATTCTGCATTATCTCAGTCATAATATTTCTTACTGGGCTAGTTGAACTCACTCTTTCTTTCACTGTTCTCTTCAGAAAATGAGAACATAGCAGGGACTAGTCGGGGAACGGAGTGACGGTCCAGATGATAACATTAGTAGTCCTCACTATTATGTGAAATAGTGTATTAATAATTCTACTGAGGACTCCTTTTGAGTTTGTATAATCTCTAGTAGACAATAATTATATTCAAATCACAGTTATGTTTTGTCGTATTGTACACGACAGTTGTATTAGTAAGTTGTATTTGAATTTTTAACCATGTATCTGACGACCCAAAATGGGTGATGTATACCTAATTTTGGGGGCATCACAATATGTGTATATGTGATCATTTTTTATGTGATATTAGCACTATTTTATTAATAAATTATATTTTTAATTAATTATTTTTTATAATATATTATACTAGTAACATCAATATATATATATATATATATATATATAAAGAAATGATTCATAACAAGTACTTACTATATGAGCAAACAGAATACAAGAACAAACGATTGTAATTAGAACTGAAAAATTTATGTCTGCTATTATTAGTAGCGTACGATACTAGTAGCGGATAATGGGTGTATACTACTAATAATAACAAATGTAGCTGAAAATAGTATTGTCATCCAATAGTAGCGGATGTAACTCGTCTTCCATTTTTAAGTACTAATCTTGGCTGTTAATTTTTTATATTGAACGATAGAGATAATAGTTGTCTTTCTTTAATTAATAATAAATGAGTAGTTCTACACAAATATTTTTTTGGATTGGTCCAATTTTTGTTTTTTTTTCTCTGACTCTAAAAAATGTATAGTATTTATAACAACTAATTTTTTTTTTATAAAATACAATATTTTTAGGTGTAATGTATTCAAATTACACATAAAAATATTATATTTTGTAAAAATTTCAGTTTGAATACATAATATACATATTTTAAGAGAGATAAAAAAAGAAAAAAAAATCTTAGACAAGTCCAATTTTGCGGTCCAAAAAAATTATAATCCAATATTTATTGATAATAAATACTCCTATCGGTCTCAAGATAAAAGTCTTTATTACTATTTTAGTTAGTCACATGTTAAATGTCACTTTTTTTTAATAATCAAACTTTTACATATTTTTTTCTATTATACTCGTAGCATTAAATATCTCATATTTTTCTTATTATAATTCTCTTCCATATTTAATAAGTATAATTAGTTATGTGTTGAAAATATTTTGAATTAAAAAGCTAGAATGTCACTCTCTCACCTACATTAAAAATAATTAATGACTTATTATCATGAATAATTTTATCATTTTATTCCTCTTCTTAATACTTTAAAAAGTCTATCAGAATTTTTATTGTGGGACGGATGTAATAATATACTTGTTATGTTGGATGATTCTCCATATAGACTCCGGATCCAGTCCGGGATTCCGGACTCTATTAAAATTCGGACTTTTTTTTTTATTTTTTTTAAATAACTAAAATAATAAAATTATGGAATTAAAATTTTTACATAATAAAATGTTTTTGGCGTGATTTGGAAGCCTATACCAAAATATTTATGTACAGTCTGGGCAGACTGTACATACATTAGTTGGTGTAGGTATTAAAAACACACCCAAAACACTGTATTATGGAAAAAATTTAGTTTTATAATATTTTTTTTAGTTGTTCTACAAAAAAATAAAAATTAGAGTCTTAATTTTGATCAGTTCCGAAAGTTCGGACCTGATCAATTTTCTTTCCATATCTATCTAATAAAATACAAATGATTTTGAATTTTCCGCTCACTCAATAAATCATCTGGGCCGTCCAAAGTTTGGGATAAATCCTACCGTTCATACATCTATCTAATAAAATATATCTATCTATCTAATAATCTAATAATAATTTAATAAAATACAAATGACTTTAAATTTTTCGCTTACTCAATAAATTATTTTGATCGTTCAAAGTTTGAGATAAATCATATTGTTCATATAATACCGGAGGCACGGAACCCAGCTAATATATTTATATATTTATTGAGAGTAGAGTATAAGGCACTAATAATTAATGTGTCCCAATGTAGTCAAAGCCGCAGTCAGTAGTCACACCTTTACCTAGTAGTGCTACACCCCAGTATGTTTAATAGGCCGAACCCCATACCTTTTCTCTATCTTGCAATTTGCTGTTTCCTTCTTGGTCTTCACTATGGCAATCTCCAGAATACTCGGCTTTCTGGGTTTACTGTTTTTTCTTGAAATGCAGTTTTCTCCAACAATGGCGGCCATTGGTAAGACCTTTTCTTCCTTCTTATAAATTAACCACTGTACTGTTGCTTATTGGGTTTAGGTTGGATTCACCTGAAATAAATGCTAATTATTTCAAACCCATTTTTATTAGTGTTTCATCTTCCATTTATCTTCTCTCTCTTTCTCTTAACTTGCCCTTTTGGGTTTCTTTGTTTGGGTAAAATTGGTAAATGTGTAGGATGGGTAATCTTAAGAACTTTGATCTTTTCATTAGTTGATTCTCTCATCTCAGTGGGTAATTTTCATAATGAATGATTTTCTGGATTTTGAGCTTTTTATGAATTACCATTTGGTGGAGGTAGCTAAATATGAACTGGGCGTTGTTGATATATATATTTGAAGTGAAAAACTGGCCTCTGTCATGCATGTATTTTATATGTAGCTTTACCATATTTGTAAGCTTCGTTTAGTTTGTTTATTAATTGGGGAAAAGAAAAGAAAATGCAAAGGAATCCATGTTTTGTTGTTTAACTATAAATGAGATTGGATAGAAAAAAGAAATAGAAAGGAAAGCATATAAAAATAATTCATATTTTTATCTATCAATTTCTATTCTTCTTTGTTTTACCCAAAATTTTGTAATTATAAAATTTCTGGAAGGAGGAGAGGAAAGATAATTAAAAAGACAGTCCCTTCAGTGTTTTATTTTTCTTTTCTTTTTTGCTTCATGATCCAAACACAGTGCTAGTGAAATGTCCAGGACAGTTTACTTGTTCTTTTAGTGGAGGGTCTGCATCCTTGGTTCAGGAAACTAATTGCTCTGAACCTGTTTTTGAAAATTAGAAGTATATACTGTGTCACTTCCTAAAAAGTAACGATAGAGAAGAAACAGATTTGTATGTTTATGTTTTGGAAATACTTCGATGATCATGCTGTTCCAGCTTCTTTCATTAGTATATCTTTTCTTGTTTATCTTATTTTTTTTTGTGTTTGGATTAGTCAAATCTTGAAAATATTTTAGTTCCTTATTAGAATTATACCTTTCTGAGATTCTTAAAACTTAATGCGGCAACAAGTTATAGCACCCCAGAACTGAGCAATGCTTCATATATAATGTCAATAATAACTTATGGACTTTTTTTTTCCAGATTATTTATGTTAGAATTTGATCACACACGCACACGACAGTAAAGAATTAACACAGATTTACGTGGTTCTCCAATTTGGGTAGTCCACGGGAGCGGCGGCGTTCTTTTATTATTCACTGAGTTACATAAAATTTTACAATAGAGAGTATATTAGCTGCTACTCTTATTCCAACTCTAATTCAACTTCTTGTCCGCGTCCGACTCGCCCCACGCTGCTTTTAGATTGTCACTGGCGCACCACCCGCGCTAGTGCTGCAGAACTCTCATCGATCCTAGCGCGCCCCTAGCTATTCATCAGCATGTACTGGCGCGCCCCGTGCTACCACCTACAAAAATTCCGTACCGTACCGCGTGGGGCTACGCACCCCCAAACCTTCGGTTCACAACCTGATGGGCTAGTTATGAGTCACAAGTCCCAATAATTTCTATTGTTGGTTTGTATTGGAGTATTGTGCAACTATCCTGCTGATTTAAGTTTTTACCTCTATTACAGGATCAAGGCTGCTTTTCGTTTGACCTTTTCTTCATGTTACATTATAAATTTTCAATAAAAAACTTATCGTCATCTTTTCTGGAAGTTTGTCATCGTACTAGAAGCAAGGAATTTTCTGTAGGGTAACCTACCATGAAAAAGCTCTCCTTTCCCTTGGCTGAGATGCTAGGGGCAGGTCACTTAGAATCATAGTGGGAATGGAATCTTCGTAATTTTTTCTTTTTGCTTCTTTTATAAGGATCCTTAGACGTGCAATAAATTTTGTGTTTAATATAAAACTAGGCATCCATCAAGGTGATTGTAAGACTTGGAATTTGTCATCTGATTGTTATACATTCGTGTCTCCATACAGTCTTGGCGTATTGCATGGTAAAAATTGACACAGTCTCAACATAGTAAAAATAATGTCAAAGTTTCATTGTTTGTTGACCTTTCCTCTTCCTTAGGATAAAACTATGTTTTATAACTGTTTTTTTTCTACTTTAACAGATTGCCCTTTAGATCTGAGTGGGTCCAACTTTACTCTCACTGCCACCATGTGTTCTAATAGAGAAGATAGAGGGAAGTGTTGTCGCTACATTAACGCCTTAATTGCTGTTTCTATTGCCCGCTATGCAAATTTAACAAGCAGCTTGGGTGTTTCACCAGATTTATCTGAGATTTGTCTCCGTACTATATCAGAAACTTTAGAACTGTATGGAGTAACAAGAAATGCAACAGCATTTTTGCGGGCTTGGGACAAAAATTCCTGTTAATTATGAGTGTCAGGGTCGAACAACTGTCACCCAGATGCTGCAGTCTCCAAGATTTATGAATGTTACCAAAAGTTGCAGGGTGCCGCTGTTTCTGCAAAATGATTGCAGAAAGTGTTTAAATGCTGGCATTACATACCTGCGCAATCTAGTGGGAGCTGTAAACAACTTGACTTTAAGCACTTGTAGAGATGCAACCTTTGTTGCTCTTGCAAGCCAAGTTGATAATGTGTCTGCTGTAGACATTGCAGGCTGTTTCTTTGGGATCCAAGGGCTTATTACTGCTCCAGGTATATCTATGTTTGCAAGATAATGGTTTGTTTATTAGTTTTGAGGTGAACATTCTATTAATCAGATCATGATCACTAGTTCTATGTTTCAACATTTCAATGTTTCATCTATTTTTCTATTTGAGTGCTGGCTATTTATATACTTGCTTATGTACTGTCTAGACAGTGGAAAATCAATGCTAGATCTGGCCTTGTTGAGGAGATGACAAAGTCCTGAGGAACTTGAAACCAAATAGCATGTGGCCTTAGATATTTTTTTTTCTCTTCTTGTTGTCTTCTGCCTCCCCCTGTAAACCTTATTCACTTTGTTCAATAGCAGCTGGTATTTAGCTGATTAATTCTTATTGAGAGAAGTCAACTCAACCACGCCTTTTATCCCGAATCAGTTAGGAAGGCTATTCATTCTTAAACTAAGTATGATAGAAAATCAGTCTAAAAGGAGAACTGGAGTCGAAAGATGCTGAAAGTTCATCACTGCATTACATTTCAGTGGCCTCAATCTTCGAGGGAGGAATGAGGGGATTAAGTAGTCTTGCTACCGACCTCCAATGGTGAATGCTTCTGCAAAGTTGAGCTTAAAATTGGCTGGATTGTTCGGAAAGATGAAGTGTCAAGGAGTCAAATGCATTCACTTTAAATGCCTTGGAAAATGGCAAGAAGTTATTGATGTTAGCAGGATGTTCCAATGATCCTCCATTGCAGATGATAATTTTTTCATCTTCATCAAATTAGTCTTAATATTTTGTGATCATGTGCATGTTGCGTAGCTCGTCTCTGCCTTAAATCAACTTTGTCAAACTTAATTTTTACATTGTTTTACTGAATTGTCAAACTTAGTTCCTACTGCTAGTGATTTACCATCACTAAGTTTTCCAGTCATCATCAAAAGGCTAGTCTATTTTTTCAAGGTGAGCTCCTCTTTACTTGGGGAAACTGCTTTCAGGTATATTATTCTGGCTAGCAAGGCTGAAGGAATTTGATTGTTAGGATACTTGGTCAGCATTTGTATTACGTATGTTAATGTGGCTTTGCCAAGGAACAAAAGAGGTCATGAAGCCCATTTCATTATTCAATGGACTCTATGTGCTTTTCAGCATAACTTGTAAATGTCAGAAGATTCACACAGGATTTGAAGTAGTTTCCCATGCTTGTAGTATATCCTATTTTGGGATATTTTCTCTAGTTACTAAACTTTTACTATTCAGTATTTTTTTTACATAACATGGTGTCCATTCTAGATACATTACATTATATTCATTTTTGTGTTTAACCATGTCCTAAACGTTAAACTTCTAATTGCTGCGACTGTGATGATAAATTCAGAACCATCCCCATCTACACTTTCGCCTGAGGCATCTCCAACTCCACTTGTTGCTGCTAGCCCTAGTCAGCTTTCCATGAGTGTACTTTTCAGAGAAAACCACCATCACTACCGTCTCTCGCTTGTTCCTGGTCTCGGCATAGCAGTTACGGCAGTCACTCTTATGATACTGGCTGTCTTAATATTTCTTATTCATAGGAAAAGCAGAGAGCTTGAGGATTCTGATATTACTGATAAAACCTCAAAAGCCCTCTCTCAGCCTTCAAGAAAATTTCAAGAAGGTACAGTTCTGTTTTCATTCTGATCATGCGTCCTTCCTTTCTGGAATATGAAAGGCGGAATTAACATGCTTTTGCTCTGTTTTGTCCTCATTTTTTTGGGTTGGGGAACTTGAAATACACGCAGGCCCTTCGTCTATGTTTAAAAAGTTCAGCTATAAGGAGACAAAGAAGGCGACGGACAACTTCAGCATCATCATAGGACAAGGGGGATTTGGCACTGTTTACAAAGCACAGTTCAGTGATGGTTTAGTGGCAGCAGTGAAACAAATGAATAAAATTTCAGAGCAGGCAGAGGAGGAGTTTTGCAAAGAAATAGAGCTTCTTGCTAGACTTCATCATCGACATCTTGTTGCTTTAAGAGGCTTTTGCATTAAAAGAAATGAGAGGTTATTTGGGCATTTAGATATGTACATACGATTGTCTGTCTGTGTAACTACATGCTGCAAAATAAAACATTTATAATTGTTTCATGGCAGGTTTCTCATGTATGAATATATGAAGAATGGAAACTTAAAAGATCATCTTCACAGTATGCATCTTTACTTTTTCACTTTACTTTTTCTGAAACTTGGTCATTAAGAGGGAAACCACCTAGGTTTGGGGGATGTTTAAAACCACTTCATGGATTTTTATTTATAACATATGGAATCTCTAGCTTTTTCAATGTTATTAAAGATTCAGGCTTCCCCCTTCCTCGTGCATTTAAATGACAAAATATATTGTGTTTTTATATTAAAGTTTTGCAACTACTTGATTATGTAAGGTTAATTGATATGAAACAAAAAGGAAATATAAATTGTCTTATTATTGATGTCTTGATATACTTCATTTGGTTTCTGCAGCTCCAGGTCGAACTCCACTAAATTGGCGGAATAGAATACAAATTGCCATTGACGTGGCAAATGCTTTGGTAATTTCCCTGGATAACTACTAGTTTCTAGAATTGTTTGGTTCAGTTTATAATAGTTCTGAATTCATTCTGGTCTAGTTATTCTCTTTTAATATTACCATATCTGCCTTATTTGACATCCTGCATGCAGGAGTACCTCCATTTCTATTGTGATCCTCCCCTGTGCCATAGAGACATCAAGTCCAGTAATATTTTACTGGATGAGAACTTTGTCGCAAAGGTAAGTATTCAGTTAAAGCCTAGCTATGAATCACTCCCCATATATATATGACATTGCAGTATATTTTGGTGTATGAGAACTTCATTCGAATTTTGTTTGATAAAAGGATGCACATCCGACCACTATGCTACGTAAAAACCTCTGCTAATCCTTAGTTTGGCTTCAGGTTGCAGATTTTGGTCTTGCACATGCTTCAAAAGATGGTTCCATTTACTTCGAACCAGTAAACACAAATATAAGGGGAACTCCAGGTTAGAAGAAAGTAGTCAATATTTACATCTAATATGAATTTATACCTGATCTGATTATGTGTGAATGCTGCATAAATTTCAGGTTACATGGATCCTGAGTATCTGCTCACTCAAGAACTTACTGAAAAAAGTGATGTGTACAGTTACGGAGTTGTAGTGTTAGAGCTAGTGACTGCAAGACGAGCAATACAAGACAACAGGAATTTGGTAGAGTGGGCCCAGGTATTCATAAACTCAGAATCGAGGATTCATGAGCTTGTTGATCCCAGTATTGGGGATTCTTTTGACTTAGGATCAGCTTCAAACGGTTGTGACAATTGTGAGATGGTGTACTCAGACAGAAGGGCGGGCTAGGCCTTGTATGAAGCAGGTTTTGAGGCTTTTGTACGAATGCTCGGACCCAATGCATGGTGGGTTTGTTGAAGCTGTGGAAGAAGAAGATTATGAAGGAAGCGGAGGTAGGGGAAGTAGTACAAGTAAAGGTAAAATGCAGAGCTGGGATGGAAGGTGTCTAGCTTCCTCTTCAAGTACATCTAGGTCATATTGCAGTAGAAGCTTTCTTCTTGAGACCGGCTCTCCACAATCTCCTTCCAATATCCTCTCCATTTAAGGTCAAACCATTCATCTGTATAACACAACAGAAGTTTTTGCGCAAGCACTTTGACTAACCTGTGGTTGAAAAGCACTGGATGGATGAGTTGGCGGGTATACATAATATTCAACCTTGTCAAATATCATCAACTAAAAGCCTTCATTCTGTAGAGTAGCTATTGACTTTGTGATTACTTTATACGTTAAGACAAAGAAAAGTGTAAAAACAGTTGTTCCAGTTTTATGTTGTATTAAAATTTTGTGGGGGAACAAGATATATATAATTCTTCTTGGCTTGTATTGCTAATGGGGGATGCTTATCATTCTATATATATACACTAGCTGGGTCCCGTATATACACTAGCTGGGTCCCGTACCTCCGGCACTGTATGAACAATATGATTTATCTCAAACTTTGAACGACTAAAATAATTTATTGAGTGAGCGGGAAATTTAAAGTCATTTGTATTTTATTAAATTATTATTAGATTATTAGATAGATAAATGTATTTTATTAGATAGATGTATGAACGGTGGGATTTATCCCAAACTTTGGACGGCCCAGATGATTTATTAAGTGAGCGGGAAATTCAAAATCATTTGTATTTTATTAGATAGATATAGAGAGAGAGAAGATCTCCAATGAACTGGTCCGTCGAATTAGCTATAACGACGAGTTTTTTAGCTACCGTGACGATATAAATTGTCATAGTCCCAAAAATCCGTCGCTATAGGCTTATAGCCCGACTGTGTAATACATAGTTGTGTATATACATATAGTCCATATATATATATATATATTTATATAAGATGTTTTTAAATCTTCGTAGTCTGATCTTGTAAGAAATCCTATGTTATGTATGTGAGTGGGTAGCATTAAGTTAAGGTCAATTAATCAATACAATGTTGACACGCAGGTCGGGTTGTGATTTTTCTTTTTACGTGCCAGTACTGTATTAATTAATTGACCAACTTATCATGAAGTTAACTTCATGGTAACTATATAAATTATAGGAAATTGTTAAATTCACAACACTTTTTGTTATTTGCACAACAAAAGTGTCGATGTAGAAGGTATAGAGACGGTTAGATCTATAACAACACTTTTGTTGTGAAAATAACAATTTGTGTGTGAATTTAACAATTTCTTAAATTATATATAGTCTCTTCAACAAGGAATACTTGAAGACCAAGGTACTTCAATCAATGCATTTCTATTGTCCGTCTTTCTTGCATATCAATGAATGCTACTAGCAAGTTGCCACTGACAATCATGTTGTGAAGAAGCAAAAATAAAATATAATTCAGAATCCAATAAAATAAAATTGAAAACTTGTTCAAACGATATCCTAATTATATTAACTGATGGGACCAACAAAAAAAAAATACTAATACACATTTTCAGCATGACTGTTAACTATCATACTTTTGGGTATATAGTATGGCTTACCATAATTTGAAGAACAACTATATCATAGTATGGCTTTAATTTACTATGAGCCCAATAGTTAAGTAGTATATAGCATGGCTTACCATAATTTGAACGTCATGAAAAGAAAAGAAAAGAGAAAAAAAGAGAGAGACTTCTATTACAATAAAACTAAAAGACCAATAATCCCCCAAATAGATAATGATATGCTGTGGCTTTAACTATTTAGTTGCTACTGTAATGTAAACCCAATAAAAAGGCTGGATTACATTGATATTTACAAGTTACAACAACTATTTAGGAAACATACGTGCTTTTAGCTTTCCCTAATATATTTTTTGGAACTCTATAACTAAAACAAAAGGAAGTGGTAGCAACAAGCATACCTCAAGCATGGGATGAAGTTCAGACAATTGAATTAAGATGACACAACCTTCAACATATGGGAGGTTTCAGAGTGTTCTCTAGCCACCAGCTGCGGCCAGGAACTTTTTCTTGCTAACTGGTTCCTCATGCAACACCACAATATCTCTCAGCTTTCCAAACAACTCCTCTAGCTCGTTCACGCCAAACCTTTGATAGTCCAGAGGTTTCTTATACCGTTGCTGATATATTGCCTCAAAGCAACCCAGAAATATACGACAGGAATAGCTCACTAAAATATCTTGAAGCTCGTACTTGAACTGTTTGAGGCTTTTATCAGTTGTTATAGATTGATTTGTCATACCCACATCAATTTTATCTCCGTCCCTCCTCTCATCATGTTCTTCAACAACTACCCTTTCATCATCTGACAACTCATCTGAGGATCCCATACCAGTGATTACATCCATGTTCTCTTCCTGAGTGCTTGCTTTCCCCTTTTTATCATTCTTTGCCAGATATGATGGAGAACCACTTGGTTCAGTTCTAAATCCACGCAGGTAGACAAACTTCCTCTGGCCTTTTCCCACTACAGAAATCTTGTCATCCATCTTCTTGAAAATATTTATGAGTTGAATGCCCCATACTCTGAAACATAAAGAGGCCTCCCAAAAAACTTCTGATACTCGCAAGGAACACGAGTAAAGGGTATACAACCTCCAGACAGTTCCAGAAGCTGCACCAGCTGGCCCTTTAAACCATTTAGGTCTCCAGGCTGTACCCACATCACATCGTTCTGCTCACAAGCAGCACTAGGCCCGGCTGAAACTTCATTTAAACCAGATGGAAGACTATACGATCTCAAAGTATTTGGAAAATAAGGTCCAGAGATTGATGTACTATTGTATTCTGATAAAGACTGTGTCATCACTGAGAATCCCTCGAGTTATAATAGGTCTGTGAGATCCCTCTATAAACAATAGCTTCTTCTGCATTTTGCCCATCTGGGTTGTCACTGATCTGGCATCCCATCAGAAACCCCGAAACGTCAGCTGGACCTCCACGGGGAGGAATTAATGCTTTACCCTGGCGGAGAAAGCCTTCCCCGCGAACCACATTAGGCCAGTCCCAAACAAACCTACCTGCATTACTCAGCGCAGATGATACACCCACACCAGAAGGAATGACAAGAATCACAGTATATCCACGTTGACCGAGAATGTGAAGTGCTGGAGAAAAATCAACATCCCCTGAGATCAGCATGATGGAAGATGGGGGACGATTGTCCAGGGCAAAAAGAAACATGTCAACTAAGATAGCCTTGTCAGCAGCATCCTTTCTCCCATTAGGGACATCTATTAGCTTGACACCAGTCCTCTGGCATCCCTCTCTTAGTCTTCTAGGAAATGCATTAAAATCCCCATAAGCAGAAAACATTGTAACAACTCCGTTAATAACAGGATTGGCACGTAATGCCATTCTGATATTACCAGCAACATCTTGTGGGCGTACATCACTTGGAACAGGGCAGTTCTCAATGTCCCATAGAATAGCAACAGGACCATCTAAGGAGTTCTGGAGTTGCGAAGCAGGTTGAGGTGAGTTTGTCTCTGAAATTGCCATATGTGATTGTGCTGTGGATTCCGAAGACAAAGTTAAAGATGATGTATTTGGATTAGCCATATATGTCTCATCAAAAGCTCAAAGGCCCCTGGCAGGTGGTCAAAAGGAAGACTAAGAAAGAATGCAACAATGTGCTTCAAAATATATTGGTGGACCAATTAGACTCCAATAGTGAAGACCTCCTAAAAATCTCTCACAAAGCTATAGGCACATAATGACAGTGTCTCAGCTCTATAACATGCAAATAGATTGGCAACAAACTTATAGCTAAAGCTTGGTTATTGACCACCAACCCAATGAATTAAAAGACAATAGAACCATATCGAGCGGGGTACTCCAACTTGACTTTCTAAGGACACAACATGATTCAACTTTTAGCCAAAACCATGATTACAGCAAGATATATGCAAATAAAAAGATAAGATTCAATAACAGGTAAAAGATAACACTATCAACAATATAGTCATGTTATCCTGCAACAAGAAACTGAGCTAAGAAATCAAACTATCGTAACTAATGCTACGTTTAGTTCTGAATTAAGTAACATATAGTACAACTTCGACAATACAGAAAACAATTACAATCTATAAGAAATGAAAATGATTACTGAAAAACTTTGCATATCCATATCAATTAATTGATAATAAGGATAAGTTAGGGCCATAGACTATAGCATATATAGATATATTAGGTATTGAGAACTCTACACCATGAAATACTACCTCTGTTTAGGACTGTAAACTAGCCGAGCATTGACTTTCAACTAATAGTTAAACGAGTCAAGTCTAGCTGAGCTCAAAATGAGCTTACTTTGTTGTTCGAGACTCATTAAAGCTGAGTAAATCAAGCTTGAGCTGAGTTAAACAAAATTTAATGAAGTAATTATTATATGTATATGTTTTTCATATGTTTGAAACAATAATCAAAACCAAGCTTAACTGACAAGGTTTCCAGTCGAACACAGCACAGCTCGAGCACAATTGACTTTGATTGACAACAACTCACTAAGTGAACTCGAACCGGGCATAGCCTCGTTGGCTTGTTCGCAAATCCCTACCTCCATTCCAAAGTAGAATTCAAATTTGAAAGTTGAAAGTTTTCAACTTGAACATAATAAATGGTCAAGATCAAAACTTCAGTGAATAAGTTTGGTTTTCCGGAAAAAAAAAAGTTACTCTTAATTTGGGATGTCTCAAAAAGAAGGTTGAATCTCAATTTGGGATGGTTAGATACGCCTAAATTTAGAACATTATGGTTCGTCTCTCACCAAATTGACGTGTCCCGAAACCCACACCCGTAATCGTGTCGACACGAGTACTTCGGAATTTTAGAAGAGTCCATTTAACATAGGGATGGAGGGTATATTATAAAGACTGCTTCATAGATGACCATAAAACTACATATCTGTAGGACTGATTCGGGAAAACAGAAGAAAAAAAATCACTAGACAAGGTTATGATTGGCAATCCTGACGATAGAGATAACCATAAGCCTCGACACAAATCCAAGCTTCCAAAGCTCCTTCCTTCAGCTGGGTGAGCCTTTGCTTTTTGGATTGAAGATAACAATTACTTCAATCATAGTTCACATTTTGCAACTTTTAAATATTTACACACCCCTGAAATATCCTCCAATCAAATATAATGGTAGCAAGATGCAAAATAATGATACCTACAGATAATTTATGGTTTCAATCAGAGCAAGTCCAACTACCCAAATCGTAACTCTATGATCAAAAGGAGCTTCAATAAAGAAAAGAAAAAAACAGATTTATATTCCCCAAGACATACAACTGTAGAATTCAGGACCTAAAACAAAATCAATATATCAAGAACTAATTGAATGTTCATATAATGCCCCGACAGGGTTTATGATTTAGATAAAGCCCAAACTACAAGTGAATTTAAAAAAACTTACGAGTGTTCAGTTCTTGAGAATCAGCAATTACAGATTCACAGAAAACTAACAACACAATCAAGCGGAAGAGATCAGCCGTTGAGAAATAAGATCGGAATATGAAATACTTCATTCATATATACACATATATAGAGTGAAAAACCAACCTGCCGAAAGGAAAAAGCTTTTCTTTCTGGTGAGTTATGAATAACTGAAAATTTATTAGTGGCTACGGCCGAAGAAAGAAAAAGATGAAGTTTACTACCAGACTTTATTCATTCATTAATCCCACCGTCCCAGTTTCATTGATTTGTCCCTTCTTTTTACCGGCTTTCAACGCACACGTTAATGCATTGGGCGAGTGAGCGTGTCTGCGTCTATTTTATGTACAAGGATGACTATTTTCACAAATGTTTTGATATTTTTTAATGATTGTTTTTTATACATGAATGCTTATGTGACCAAGACTATACGAAAATATAAATATACTAGCTGGGTCTCGTGCCTTCGGCACTGTATGGACAATATGATTTATCTCAAATTTTGAACGACCAAAATAATTTATCGAGTGAGCGAAAAATTTAAAGTCATTTGTATTTTATTAAATTATTATTAGATTATTAGATAGATAGATGTATTTTATTAGATAGATGTATGAACGGTGAGATTTATCCTAAACTTTGGACGGCCCAGATGATTTATTAAGTGAGCGGGAAATTCAAAATCATATGTATTTTATTAGATAGATATATGCATAAATATTAGTTTTCTATGTATATTAGCCAAACTTCTTAAGATCACGACTGTTAATCGAACCAGAAAATAGGAGCGGATCCAGACGGATTGTTCAGTGGGGTCAAATTTAAAAAAAAAAATTCTTACAAATAAAAATTTTATTAAATAATTTACAAAACTAAACAATCCTCAAATATGATTTATAATAACATTTTTCGAGGTTTCATTACTTAAAATTGTTGCATGATATAGCCTCATTTTTTATAGTTACAAAAATATCACGCTCAATGTATGTTACTAAACAGTCATTCATCCATTCATCTCCCATTTGATTACGGAGTTCATTCTTCACGATATTTATGACTGAAAATGTCCTTTCAACAGTTGCAGTAGCAACGGGCAAAAGTAGAGCCAATTTCAGCAACAAATAGACTTGGGGATACACATCATCCTTTCTTTTCTGAACCAACATTTGAGCCAATTCCCCAATTCCTTCTATACTCAAAAAATTGGAATTGTTTCTCTATATCCACAATATAGAAGAATAGAAAAGTTGGCTTAATAACTTAGTGAGATTTGGGAATTAGGGATTGTTGCCTAGTGTCTGCTCACTTAGTATATATATAACATAATACAGTGGGGTCATGTTTCTTAGTATACATGTTAACTTTAGACCCTCTTAATTTTTTTCCTAATATGACCCTCTTAATTTTTTTCCCTCCTAATATGACCCCTGACCCCCTGAAAATTCAGTGGGGTCAGGTGCCCCCCTGCCGTAAGGCAGGTCCGCCCCTGCCAGAAAAGGTATCAATCTTTTTTAATGATTGTTTTTTAAATAAATGTTTATGTGACGAAATATTATGTGAAAATATCAAAAATATATGTGAAAATATCACTTCTCTATGTATATTAGCCAAGGTTCTTAGATCAGTACCAATCATCGAACCGGAAAAAGTATCCGTTGATGGTCGAACTATTATTGACCCAGTAACATCATTAATACAAAAAAAAATATTTGTTATTAATAAAATTTTAAAATTTTCATTTATAATCACTTTACGATTTGTCTACGATCGTAGACCGTGTAATTTTAAAAGTAACATGACTATGCATATCCATATTCCCCTATTTTTTTTTGGTAAAAAAAACTGCTCACTGGGTCAATAACAAATTTTACCTATGATGTTTTTATGGGTGGATCTCATTTTTATATGACATAAAGTTATCAAAAATATAAAACAAAATAAAAAATAAATCTCTTCACAATAATAATTTTATAAAGTTCAGTCCAAGGTTCTTAAAATCAGACTGTTCATCGAATCAAAAAAAGATGTTGGGTGAACATGTCACTAGTTCAAATAATGGTCGAACCGTTATTGACACAATGACGTCATTAATATATAAAAATAAATATTATTAGTAATTAATAAAATTTTAAAAAATCTCAATTTTATGAACTAAAACGTAATAAAGATGAGTTACAATATTAATAAAATGGTTAATTTTAATATTTATTTTTTTGGGTAAACAAAAGGTCAATCGGGTCAATTAACTGGGTTTACCAGTTGGACCGGTGGTCAACGAGTCAACCAAGATTTTGACCAAAACCGAGTCATTGATCCAAACTGGATAGAAAGAAGGACTAGTTCCGATTTTTGTCGGTCCGATGTTTTAAAACACTGGTTCACTCCCATTTCTAATTGGACGCGGGAAAGTAAAATTTGGATTTTATCGACTCCAATCTCACTAATTAGGAAGAATAAGTCTACTATCATATAAAATTGCTCACATACATTTATATGCATATTATGACACATGGGCCATCAAAATATGCATGTGAGTGTATGTGAACGATTTTATCTGATAATAGACTTGTTGAATCAGGAAAGCAAAACCCTTCTTATACTACCCCTATCTCTATATATAAGAAAATAAGTCTCCTACACATAAAACCGCTTACATACACTCAGTTGTATATTTTAATGATCCACGTGAATTACTATGCACATGGGCCATCAAAATATACATGTGAGTGTATATAAACATCAATTTTGTTATAAAACCTTAGCAAAGTATATAAATATACTTTTATTCTTGCTGCATAAATTTAGAGAGAATAAACAAGAGAAAAGGAGAGAGAAATTCTTCAGAAAATTCTTCAGAGAGAATTCTCCTTATTTCTTTTCCTTCAACATCCTTCCCTTTATATAGGAAGAGAAGAGGAGGAGTGGTCCGTGTGAAAGAAGGAAAAAGGGAATTCCCTTACTGAAAAGGAAAAGGAGAGGGAGTTGTCTCCCAAGTAGGTAATCACATTTTATAACACTTCCCCTGATTTCATACGATAGAAGATTATGTCTCATTAAAAACCTTATTAAGAAAACCCAGTGGGAAAACTTAACGAAGGGAAAAAGAGTACATATCTTTTACATAAATATCTTAATTGACTGCCTCGTTAAAATCTTGTCAGGAAAAATTCATTGGGATAAAAAACGTGACTAAGGATTTCATTACTCCTTGATGAAATATTGTCATAAGTCTTTCAGTCGACACATTTCGATCATTTTCTGAAGTTTTGCAAACGTTGCATTTGGTAGCGACTTTGTGAATAAGTCGGCTAGATTATCACATAATCGAATTTGATGCACATCTATATCACCCTTCTTTTGTAGCTCATGTGTGAAGGTGAAATGTGTTTTGTTCTATCTCCCTTGATGTACCATCCTCTAAGTTGAGCAATGAATGCAGTGTTATCCTCATACAGAATTGTAGGAATGTCTTTGGTTGATGGTAATCCACATGATTCTTGAATATGATGAATAATTGATCTCAACCAAACACACTCTCTGCTTGCTACATGTATAGCGATAATCTCTGAGTGATTTGAAGATGTAGTTGTCATGGTTTGCTTTGTGGATTTCCAGGATATAGCTGTGTCACAATATGTAAATACATAACCTGTTTGTGATCTTCCATTGTATGGATCTGATAATTATCCTGCATCGGCATAGCCAACTAATCGCGACATTGAATCTCTTGGATAAAATAACCCAAGATCTATACTTCCACAGAGGTATCTCAAAATGTGTTTGATCACATCACAATGTCTCTTAGTCGGAGAAGAATTGTATCTTGCTAATAAGTTGACAGCAAAATAAGGTCGTGTACAGTTTGTAAGATACATAAGAGCACCTATTGCACTTAGGTATAGAACTTCAGGTCCAAGAACTTTTTCCATTTCACTTAGGCATGGAACTTCAGGTCCAAGAACTTCTTCCATTGTACTTAGGCATGGAACTCCAGGTCCAAGAACTTTTTTCCTACTTTTTAGAGGCCGAAATGGATCTTTATCAATTTCTAATGATCGGACAACCATCGGGGTAGTCAAAGGATGAGCTTTATCCATATGAAAACAACAGAGAATCTTTTCAGTATATGTGGATTTATGAACAAAAATTCCAGATGTTAAATGCTCCACTTGTATTCCCAAATAGAATTTTGTCTTTCCAAGATCTTTCATTTCAAATTCATCTTTTAGATAAGTAGCAGTTCTTGTGAGTTCTTCAGGAGTACCTACAAAATTCAAATCATCCACATATACAACAATGATGGAAAAACTACTTTGTGATATCTTAATAAAAACACATGGACATACATGATCATTTATATATCCATCTTTTATTAAATAATCACTAAGTTGATTATACCACATATGACCAGACTATTTCAATCCATATAATGAGCGTTGAAACTCGATTGAATATATGTGACGTGGCTTTTATGATTCAACATTTTCAATCCTTCAGGGATTCTCATATAAATCTCACTTCAAGTGATAGGTATGCTGTTACAACATCCATCAGATGTGTTTTTAAACCTTCCATGGTTGTCATACCTATCAGAAAGCAAAAAGTGACTCCATCCATTACGTACTAGAGAGTCTGTATCCTGATAATCAATATCAGATTTTTGTGAAAACCCTTTAGCTACAAGTCGAGCTTTATATCTCACAATTTCATTTTTCTCATTTCGCTTTCGTACACATACCTATTTGTTTCCAACCGGAATTACACCCAACGGTGTTTGAACTACTGGTCCAAATATATACTTCTCTTTTCAATAGAGATTTTATTTCTAACTGGGATTACACCCAGCGGTGTTTGAACTACTGATCCAAATACTTCTCTTTTCAATAGAGATTGTAGCTCAGTTTGAATAACATCTTTATATTTTGGCCAATCTTTTCTTTTCCGACATTCTTTCACATTTTTTGTGGTTCAGGATCCGTGTCAGGAATAAAAGTAATATCTTATGCTATAAAGAAAGCAAATATATCGTCAATCATGACTTTGCTTCGATCTCATATTTTCTCATCATGTACATAATTTATTGAGATCTCTTGGTGTTCATCTCTTATCCCTTTACTAAGATTTTGAACCTCTTTTGGGGCTATTCCCACTCTTGAAATATGTGCTTCTTCTGGAGCAATTTGTACATCTTCTGGGGTTATTACCACTCTTGGAATATGTGCTGCTTCTGGAGCGGTTTGTACCTCTTCAAGGGTTATTCCCATTCTTGGAATACGTGTTTCTTCTGGAGCGGATATTCCTTCTAGGATTCCCTTATTTGCTTTTTATTATCGTAGTACAGTGTCTTTTGCACCAACTTGTCTTTCCACGCTTCTGGTGTGGTTTAGATTCTTCTATTACCTTATTTGTCAATTCTTCAGGAATTGATTTTTCAATAGGTATTTCTATCTCCGCTGGAGTATTCACTGCAGGTGTATATGACTTTATTATTTTTCTAGCATCATTAAATGCATCTTGCAATATTTTATAAATAAATAATTCTTTGAACTTTAATTTCACATTGTCCTGTACGAGGATCAAGTGAATTTAATTCTGATGCATTCCATGATATGTCAGAGGATTTTTATTTAAAACTTTCCCTTTTCCTAATGGTGAAAATACAGATTCATCAAAAATAACAATCTACATAACATGTAGTAAAAACATATCCAGTTAAAGGCTCAAGAATCTGATAACAGAAGGAGAGTCAAAACCAATATAAATACCTATTTTTCGTTGGGCTCCCATTTTAGTTCTTTGTGGAGGTGCAATTGGAACATATACTGCACTTCCAAAAACTCGAAAGTGTGATATGTTGGGTATCTTTCAAAGAACTAACTGTAGAGGAGAAAATTTATGAAGATTCGTTGGACTTACTCGAATGATGACTTCAGCATAAAGAATTTCATGACCCCAAACTGAGGTAGTTAAGTTAGCCCTTAACATTAATGGGCGTGCAATTAGTTGAAGTATCTATTTAAACCATGAAATATCGAAATGGGTCAGACAATGGGTAAATAGGTCCACAAATGTCTCCTTAAATCATCTATAGGAATTTTGAGGCTTCTTTATAAACTTTTATTGGTGATGGTCGAACAATTAATTTTTTTCTCGAGAACACGCATCACAAGGATATTCACTACTAGGAAAAACCTTTTTATTTTTGAGAGGATGACCAAAAGAATTGTCAATAATACGACACATCATAGAAGTACCTGGATGACCGAGTCTTTCATGCCAAAGCTTAAAGGATTTGGGATCTATGATTTTTGAAATCATAAGAGTATGAGACTCAATTGCTCTAATTTTCATAGTATATAATCCATAAGAAATTTAATGAAGTTTTTTTAGGATATTCTATTTTTCAGAAATAGTAGAACTGACAAGAAGAGATCTTCATTAAAGATGGTCTGACACATTTAAAAACATAAATAAGAAATATTATTCATGAAAAACACATACCACGTATAGAATGAAAACTAATAATATTATACATGCAGGGTGTTTAATTAAAACAAAAATTAAACGTTATCCCAAAATATACTTTCAGAATGTCAAGTAATATCAACAACCTTTTTCTTATTGTTGGTCATTGGTGGATCATCAACAATATCCAATTGATAATTAACAAAATTTATTTTTGCCTCCATTACTTTGTTCTTTTGAGACTCTTGTAATAAATTAACCAGATGCCTCGGCGTACGATAGGTATGCGACCAATGCCAATTCATCCCACACCTAAAACAAACATCTGGTTTGTTCTTTATTTGTGTTGCATTTTCTTTATTTTTACCTGACCTAGACACTTGCCACTTCTGGTGGCCTGAATTGTCGCGGTTCTAGAATTTGTTGTTATGATGGCCTCGTTTATTCTTTCGCCCCCAAGGCTTCTTATTATATGGCCATCTATAGTCACGTTTATTCTACTGGAATGACGTGTTGTTAATATCCGGCAATGAGGTATCACCCATTGGCCGTATTTGATAATTTTTCAACAACAATTCATTATTCTTTTCTGCAACAAAGAGGATATGCAATAAGTCACTGAATTTTGTGAATGTACTCTGTCTATATTATTGTGACAGAATCATGTTGGTGAGATGAAAAGTTGAGAGCGTTTTTTTTCCTTCTAACATTTGGGTTTCAGAAACTGGATCTCCACATAAAATCAAATTAGATGTTATTCTATAAACATTAGAACTATATTCCGTAATTATCTTTTATAACTCATTTGCACAAAGGTGCAATTCTGCATTAAGTGTCCAAGTCAAATAGTTGTCTCAAGTGATTTTCAAAATAGAAAAATCTATTATTTTCCCAAAGTTTGTCATCTATTCTGGGTTAAAACACAATTCTATTGTTTATTAAAACAATAAATAATTGCATGTATGATATAGAAAAAATAAACTATACCACAACCTCAAGTGGTGATAAAATACAAATACAAATAATCTTATATTTATATTATTAGCATATTATTTTAGTAAAAAGAATATGCAATCGTTAATGTATATATACAATTATAAAAATATATATATACAAAACTGCAAATGGATCTTCACCCGCCATGTGGTAATCCACGTAGACAGATTATTTTCACAATTTAATAAAGAATGAATATAAAGGATCATTCACCATGCATGTGGTAATCCACATAGACAGGTTATTCCAACATAATAATAAATAATGAAATAACATAAGAATTTCACCATGCATACGGTAGTCCGCGTATGCAGGTTATTCCAACAGAATAATAAATGCAGAATAATAAATGATGGAACCAGGTCAGGTGAAATTCATACCGACAAGATATTACGACAAAATATTAAATGCAGAATAATAAATGATGGAACCAGGTCAGGTGAAATTCACACCGACAGGATATTCTGACAGAATATTAAATGCGAAATAATAAATGATGAAACCAGGTCAGGTGAAATTCACACCGACAGAATATTCTGACAGAATATTAAATTAAAAGGTTCCCACCAAGTCTTGTAAGATTAACAAGGATAGATGGCACCATTGTAATTAACAAAATTTAATGGCAATTATAAGAATAAAATTATATTATTGGTGGTATAGCCAAACCGGTAATATAATAATAAATTGCAAGAATTTAATTTTACCGTCTCAGTTGATTAGAGCTTCGTGCTGATAACGTGTTATAAAACCTTAGCAAAGTATAGAAATATACTCTTATTCTTGCTGCATAAATTTAGGGAGAATAAGCAAAAGAAAAGGAGAGAGAGAAACTCTTCAGAAAATTCTTCAGAGAGAATTCTCCTTATTTCTTTTCCTTCAGCATCCTTCCCTTTATATAGGAAGAGAAGAGGAGGAGTGGTCCGTGTGAAAGAAGGAAAAGGGGAATTCCCTTACTGAAAAGGAAAAGGAGAGGGAGTTGCCTCCCAAGTAGGTAATCACATTTTACAACAAATTTTATGTTTTAGTAGACTTATTGATATATAAGGGAAGGGCAACACAAGTTTCTTCTAGTTATTTACAAGTTTCTTATAAGGGGCAATTGTTCCGCCACCAATAGTCATATGTTCGGCCTTTGGTTACTTTTGAATTGTAAAGTCCAATTCATCAATTTTGATTCAAATAGGTAAAAGAGATTATAACTATAAAGAAATTATGTTTCATTTACTATAACATCCTATTTTTAAAAGTTTAAAAGTATAAATAAAATTTGTTTAATTATCGATTTTAATTTCAACAGGTCCCGGAAAGCTATCATCAGTTAAAGATATTGTACCCCGCCACGGCCAACTTTTCCAGGCAGATGGAGAATGATCCATGTAACACTGGCCGGTTGTTCCTGGGAATGTTTGTTGCCATTGATCTCTGGACCACTCCACAACAAAACTGCTGCCAAAAGGATATCAGGAGGAGGAATACCATTTCATTGCCGCCCTGGAGAAAGTTTCCAGCGACACCAAATTTTAAGGACGACCAGAATTTGAATTTAATCATAGATGATGTGTGCGCAATTTGCCTGGAGAAGCCTTCCCTCGGAGACCAAATTACCCGCCTTCCCTGCGCTCATACGTATCACCGGCTTTGCATTGTCCCCTGGCAGTACAGGAGTAGCTTATGCCCTCTGTGCCGCAAATCTCCGGGGCGAAGCTACATTTTGTACGAGTGTTGAGTCAATTGACCTCACTCAATTTAAAAAAAAATATATATGATGTAATAGATTTTTGTGAATGTAATTTAATAATTTGAACTCACTGAAATTATAATAATTTTTTTGTGAGTTTAATTTAATAATTTGATATTTTTTGACTTTGCCACTGCTAATCACTGATTCAATTTACATACGTTTCCGCTACTTCTGTTGGCTTTCATGTTTAGGCTGCTTATTTACGTTTGTTTTTCAATATCACTAGTTAAAACATACTATGAATCAAGTAACGCTCTTTTGTTCGTTAAGCAATCATGCATGCACGTTTTTAACTATTTAGTTTGTTAGTTTTACTATTATTGTTGCTAATAAGATTTGATGTTCGTAAATCTTAAAAAGATATTAATGATTTAGTTTTTCATATTATTCCTACTTTTTCATGGCTTAGATTTTTTTTTTATAAAAAAATAATAATTTAATTTTCTACAAGTTTAGATTTTAAAAAAATATTAATGATTTTGAATACCTGGGTTTTGATTAAAAAAAGGAAAAGAGAAGAAGATAATATTAAGGCTCTTAAAATTTATCTGAAATGAGGTGAATTGAATATGAGAAAAAACATGTTATTTTATAACATACTTAATCATAAGAAATATATTCAATAAAGATAATAACTATTTTGAGATCCAGTACCCTTTTGAAAAAATTAATTCCACTTCCCCACTCTGCCAAATTTTGTACACCACACATGACCCTCGCGAGGCCTACTGTTTCCTTATTTATAGTGTTTTGAATTTAATTTGTGAATATATAATTATTTTAAATATGAATAAACATATAAACATGGTAAATTTCCAACGCGAGAGAGAGAATAATAAGATTAAGATAAAGTACCCGTAGGCTATCAAGCTCTCTCTTTGGGGCTGATAACACAGCTTAACTCAACTCTGCAAATAAAGTTTCTCTTGTCAGTTCCTTCCACCAAACTCTGCAATGGCTCTCTATGCCACAACTTATCAACCCTTATCTTTTATATTCGCCTCCATTCCACAGCACAAAACACCCACCCAGAAACCCATTTCAAAACCCACCAAAACCCTCACAACTAATTCTACTACTATTAGTATTTCTGCTCCCTCCACTTCAACAACCTCAATCCCATCCAGGAAGGTCTGTATTTTATTTTCTTTGATTTCCAGTTAGTGTTTCTGAGAGGAAAAAATTAAATCTTTTGATGATTTCGTCTGCCTAACTCAATTATTATATATTTGCTGTGGGATTTACTTGAATTTCAAGAACAATTTTAGAAAAAGTAGGGAAAGTAGAGGTTTAATTTGTGTTTTTTTGTTTTGTTTTGTGGATTTTCAGGTTCTGGTTCCGATTGGGTTTGGGACAGAGGAAATGGAAGCTGTTATATTGGTTGATGTTATGCGCCGAGCTGGTGCTGAGGTAACCGTCGCATCTGTTGAGCAGGAGCTGGAGATTGAAGCTTCTGGTGGCACTAGACTTGTTGCTGATACATCCATATTATCATGTTCAGATGAAATATTTGATCTTGTTGCACTGCCAGTTAGTTTTCTAAACTTACTAGTAGGAGTAATATTTTGTGTTGATTATGTTGGTGGCCTCCGATGGGTTATATCGCATTGCTGTGAATGTAAGGTTATGTACCAATACCAGGATATCGAAACTCAACCCCTTATTGAACCAATGAAATCATTAACTTGTTGTATACATAAATTTAGTTTCTTTTTTAAGATTTTATATTTACTAACTATCTTGAATTTTTTGTGTACCTTGCTTTGAAATCTAGGAAAATAAAATTGTTTTATCAACCTAGTACTTAAATTTCATCTGGCTGGAAGTCAGAACTTAGGGGAAACTATGCATTAGTATCAATTATCGGTAGAAGTTGGTGTTGGCCCTTTTTATAGATAGGATTGCCTAGACTATACCAATCAAAGTAAAGGGATTGCCTAGAATACGCTGGTGGCATTCTGAAAGCAATTCTGCAATTGTCAAATTCTTTGGACAGTGAAGAGCTAGGCTTATACTAATGTAGTGGTAGTGGTCAAGAAATTATAGCATACAGGTTTTGCAAATAAGCTTTCTGACAAGGTTTCTGTTAGTAGCTTAATTTTTGTTAGTACCTCTTAACACTAATCCTTCTCTAATTACAAAGTAATAGTTTCTTTTTTCTTTTATATTTGTTTTTAGCATGTTATCAATAAACAAAACTCTTCTAAATTTCAAACTTTCTTCACCCTGAATGATTCTAGTTACTATGCATAGGACTCTTTTTCTTATTTCCAGCCACTCTTCTCTTCTTTCTTTTTGTTTTGGTAGAAGTTAATCATTCTTTAAGTATATATGGCTTAAACATATTGTTCATTTACTGATTCACATGCATTTTCTTAAGGGAGGAATGCCTGGCTCTGCACGTTTAAGAGATTGTAAAGTTCTTCAAAAAATTATATGCAAACAAGCTGAGGAGAAAAGGTTTTATGGGGCAATTTGTGCCGCACCAGCAGTAACACTTTTGCCATGGGGTCTTCTCAGGAGGAAACAGGTACCTTGTATTGTTTGGAATTTCTTATTACAAATTACATAGTCTACATCCATGTTCGTTATCTGATTGGAGTGTAGTTTGTCTTGCAAGTCAACTTGTCACCCTGCGTTTATGGATAAGCTTCCAACTTTCTGGTCTGTTAAGACAAATATTCAAGTGTCAAAAGAGTTGACAACCAGCCGTGGCCCTGGAACTTCTTTTGAGTTTTCTATTGCACTGGTCGAACAGCTATATGGGGAGTCTGTTGCCAAGGAGATTGGAGAATTATTGGTAAGAAAGCATGTATAGCTTTTTCCAATTATTCACTTATTCCATGTATTAGCTTGTTTATCTTATAATGGATACAAAGTCTTTTACAAATTTTCTGCTGGTACCTACTTTAGTCATTTCGTTCTGAAGCTATCATGAGTCAGTTTCCTCATCAGAAAAGTAACACCAACTTTCATTACGAGCAGTGTACAATCGCAATTCGCAGGCTTTTCCTCTAAAATTTGGTGCACTACATGTCTTTTCTCACTTTTACAGCCTATGGAAGTTCAAATGTATGTCTTGGAGTTCCATACCAAGTGCATCTATTTGTATCCATACGATGGGTCCTCATTTAGGCTCTTTGTCATCTGACATTCACAAGAATCACAATGCATTCTATTTCTCCAAGTTTCATAACTGACCTAGAATGAAGTTGAGTTGAGTTTTCCCAAACCCCTTAATTTGGATAATTGGTTCTGGAATGCATATTAGAGAATTTTTATATCTTCAAACAGATAGACCAAACACATAATTCCTGTTTCTTGTTAATTCTACTCCATTTCATCTAGTATGTCCTTTTTTCTTTGCATTGGTAATCACTGTGAGCTGACAGTCATTTCTCCCCTTTTGTATTAGCTAATGAAGACTGCTGATAATAATACTAGAAAGCAAGAATTCAATGAAGTTAACTGGTCTGTTGATCATATCCCCCGGGTATGTTGTTCTCTTTTCTGTTTAATGAAATGCAGTAATATACATGTGTATCTTGGATCTATTTTGACTTCTATTACTGATTTTGTATCCCATGTGCACCTTCCACCTGCTATTTAAGTTCTTTTGCAGCCAATTTAATTTTCATTTTATCGTTTAATGTAAAATATGATTTTTCGATGATTCATACTGTAAATGCACTTGCTTGTCAACCATTTCTGAAAATTTGAAGGAACAGCGTCAAATTCGTGTGGGAGCCTTTTTGAAGATTTTCCTTATTTCTTTTCTTCATCAGCAACTATGATTGTGCTCCATATTAATTTTCCCATGTGTTTGTAAAGCTTAGCTTTTTCTACTAACTAGAAATAGATTTAGTTATTAACTTATTACTTAGATTTACTTTTATACAATGAGAATTCCTTGACATTTTTTAGATCCTTGTTTTCCTGCAATCCTGGTACAAAGAAAGTGAATTGCTTAAACAGTATTTTCTTCTGTTCTAAATTTACAGGTTCTCATTCCTGTTGCAAATGGTTCGCAAGAGATCGAAGTGGTAACAATTGTAGATATTCTACGGCGTGCAAATGTGGATGTTATGGTTGCTTCAGTTGAGAAATCTCTGCAGATTTTGGCATCCCGAGGAACAAAGATTATTGCAGACAAGTTAATTAATGATGCTGCTGAGTCAATATATGATTTAATTATCTTACCGGTGAGGCAATAACAATATCTAACAGTTAAAGCAGTTTGTTAGATTCATTATATAATTATTATTGTTATGATCAGAAATCATTGCAACAAATATTTTGGAGTTTGTCAACTGGGAACCAAATTTTGGATAGCTTGACATAAACAATGGAAGCTCAAGAGTGTTAACAATTATGAGATAGTTAGTGTTGCCAGTTTAGCAGCAGCTTTGCAGTAATGTGCGATGTTGTACTCTTTTGTAAATGGAGCAACGCCACTACTATTATCATTGTATCCCATAGTTTTGCCACTTGGATCCTTTGTCATGGTTTGTGCATAATTATTATTTTGCAGCTGTGATGCTGCGAGTCGAGTTTTACGTTTTCTTATCCTTTTCTTTTCTTGTATATCTGTCACTTCAGTATCTTGGTTTCTGGTCCCTGAATGTTTAATTTCAGATTTTATATACTGTGAGCTGAAGTTTTTGGTACTAACTTGTCTCTAATAGTTGGTTGATCTTGAATTCTCAGGGAGGCATTACTGGGGCTGAGCGGCTACACAAATCCAAGTTGCTAAAGAAGTTACTAAAAGAACAAAAATCAGCTGGAAGAATATATGGTGCAATCTGCTCCTCAACTGCAGTCCTGCACAGACAAGGCTTACTCAAGGTAAGTTGAAATGAGTTAATACCTCGCACAATTTCAAGTTAATACCTCACACAATTTCAAAACAATGTTGTGGAAATTTAACGCCTCTACCAAAACAGGATAAGAAAGTAAGTGCTCATCCCTTGGTCATAAGCAAGCTCAACAACGAGGTGGTAGATGGTTCCGAAGTAGTTATTGACGGTAAACTGATCACCAGCAGGGGACTTGCAACTGCAATAGATTTTGCATTAGCTATTGTAAGCAAGCTTTTTGGACATGCAAGGGCCAGGAGTGTTGCAGAAGGCCTTGTTTTTGAATATCCCAGGAGCTAGAGAAGTTTAGCGCACTGTTTTGTTGATCGAAATGCATCAAAAGTGAGGAATCGTAGTTATATTACATCAACTCAAATTCATGGTGGAAGGACAAGTCTACTGTAAAGGGCCTTGGAAATGTGTGTAGAAATCAAGTTTCTCCACTGGCCAAGTTTAGAGAAGTCTCAATCAGTTTGCCTATACAGCCTTAACCCTAGAGGGAAACTTGCTGGAATTCTTAATCATGATTGAAAATGGAAATCAAGGGTCTGGAATTACTGCTGAGATGACTTGTGAAAGCTATTCATTCCATGACAAACAGAATGCTTTTCCGAAAACAGGTTGTCGATTGAAGCTTTGTAACGAGATTCCTTTTTGCAGAGCTTATTATCTGCGGACTTTGTGATGATGTTCAGGATTGCAGCTGTTTTTAGTTTTTACCTTGGGTTTTACTCCAACTGAAGAAAATGAGGAGAATAAATTCAATATTTGCGGATTTTATTGCAAATTTGGTGCACTTCTCTGTCATCTACGGATATAAATTCCAAGCTTTTTGTATAGTTGAGTATTGTGAAAAATGGCAAGTGCAATTGTAGAATATCCTGCCAGCACAAGGGCACTCCCCCCCCCCCCTCCCTCATTTCAATTAAATAAATTGGCAGATAGGTAACTTTCTAACAAACTACCTAAGCGGACATTGTATTCAACTCCTATTAAATATCTTTATAGATGGAGAGGAAGTTGGCATCTTTGGACTGATTTTTACAGAATCTGTGTTTCTTAGAATTAAAATGGCATAATTTCAGATGATTAGAATGACTTCAATTGTTCCATATAATCAGATTTTGGCAAAAAAAACTGAAAAAGCAAGGTAATTTGTGTCCCATCATTGTTGTAAGCAAATTATTCCCCATGGAAAAGAACTGAATTTGAACAAAGGATTTTATTTATACTTTTTCTAACTATGGTAACTTGAGTCGCTTGTTTAAAAGAAAGAAGAAAAACAAACAAATACTGTTCCGCATCCCAGATCATAACTACTGCAAGTGCGGTTAAAATGTCCAAACTAAATAAGAAACCAATTAGTTGCTCTTCTAATACTTGCATGATGCAACCAGCAAATGACCTCCACTGCTCCACATCATATATCCCAGAGTTATAGTTATTTCTAGTTTCTACAGGTCCCCTGTTTCTGCATCACCTGCGCTGAGAAAATCCAAACCACTGTATGCCAAATGATAAGAGAGTTCATGCGAAGAATTTAACCTGTTTCCATAATGGTTAGAGATCTAATGATTTGAGATCCTGCTCACTTTGGCAGTCAAAATAAGAGCAAACAGATATCATACAAAGGGGAAACCTTGAGAATACAAACCATACCGCTTCACATAATTCACAGCACACAACTCTTTGGTTCTATACAAACAGCTATCTACCATTAGTAGAACAGGATTTGAACCATATCATAATTAATTGTTCAATCCTTTTATCTGACAAAAAGGTTATGTTTATCTACTCTAGCATTATTACTCCCACTTCCATACTTCATTTATTCTACCAAGGTCCTGTCAGTGTCCTTCTCAAGCATAGTCTGTTACTTTTCCAAGGCATTTTCATCTTCTCCAATATCTGAGAACAAGGATAACCGGGATCAAAAACATGACAATGACTGAATTTATTTTAAACTAGCACCATATAAATACACTAACAACCGTAAATATTACTAGAACAAATAATTGCATAACACAAGTAACATCATAAGTTTACAAAGATTAGGCCAAGTGTTGACTAGTAACGCCTCGTGTATTCAATCTCCAAGCTTGGAGGTAAACGCCTGGAATAGGACCTCAGACCTCTAAACACCTTATTGATCTAATCCCTTACCTTAAAACCCCAAGCTACCAGATTCACACTCTATTTATCATTATTCCATAGTTCCACCTATTCACACTGCCTAAGGGGGAGCATCCAATGATAGATTTTCAGCAGTTATGAACCAGCATAATGAAGAAACTAGCAAAAGGCAGGCCAAAAAGGATCCAGTCAAATAGTAGGAACAGTAAGGCATTGGACACCATTTTTTTTTTGGGGTGGGGTGGGGTGGGGACAAGGCATTAGACACAATGTTGTCAACCTGCAACCTTATGATTCAGTCAATAGTCAACCTGCAACCTTATGATTCAGTCAATATAACGACTCTAGGTTCCACAAAAGAAATAATGCATATTAATACCTTGTTACTGTAGTTCATACTCCTTGTTACACTGGCCATATCAAGGTGGTTTTAATGCGATTAATAGTTCAATTTTTTTACGCATTACATCCAAAATAACAATTTTGACCAACACTTGGCACTATCAGATATTAAGATTATAAGGAATAATTAGACAAAGATCCAAACAAATGAAATTTAGCTAAGAAAAAAGTTATTGCTGTAACCTTTTCTATCGACAATTTGCAGAGGCATAAACTCATTATTCATATTATATTTGTAAAGACACACATACATACTCCTCCATTCCACTTGTCATGGTATAAAATCATGATTGTGGCACGAGTTTAAGATGTCTTAACAATACTGATATAATATTTTTAATATATCTTTGTTTAGAATTGCATTATAAAGAATATTTAGAAAAAAACTAAAAAGAAAACTATATTACAAACTATTGCTTCAAATTCATTTTTTGAATGTCTTCAAATCCATGCCAGAACCATACTTGAACCTGTTGACATTCAAACTGGAACCCATGACATTGGTGTTTCCTCGGTGAAAAATTTCATGAAAGCATGGACGAGATATATGCTACAAAGATCTAGCGACTCTATATGGTTGACAATATACTCTGATACTACGGGAGGTAACTATACTAGTAGAAGTAGCATATACCTGATTTTTCTGCATCTCCATGAATTCTTCCTACAGTAACCAAAATAGAGTAACAAAAAAGTTCATGAAAACTGTAAATTCATTGACAACTCGGGAACATTATGACTTAGACAGCAATTAAAATTATACCTGTTTTTTCTGCATATCCTCATTAACTTCTTTAAGTTTTGCAACTTCTGCTTCTAATTCTAGAGTATAAGCCTGTCAAAGATTCAATATATTATTAAATCAGAGTTCAATGAATGGTTTCTTTAAAATTAGTAACTTCGAGCAGATAAAGTTTTCTGATGCAAACTGTGACGCATAGAATATAATATAATCAACAAGTTTTCAAGAATATGACAAGTGTCATTTGTAACCACTATATTCATTTTGACACACAGAACATGCTCACTTTGAAACAAAACGTTTTATGTGCATGAATCATTTCACATACTTAAGCATGATCTCAACGTATTGTAAGATATTAACGAGCAAGTGGATAGAGATATGTAACAATCTGCCATATTTTAGTTGGATGTGAATGTTATATAGATCAAATTGGTATGTCACCTCGAGCATGAGCAAAAGTCATAAAAAGAAATTCCGCAAAATTTCTCTAATGTTAAAGTTCCACAAAATTCCACTTTTAGTCCTAAAGTATCAATTTTCTCAATAGTCCTTCAAGTTTAAATTTTTTACAAAACTATTCCTTTTTTAAAAAATTATAGGTCAAAATTCACGTTTTATATAGTTAAATACATATTTGACCCGTTCCAAACATATGAACACAACAATATATATGAAATGTAAATAACATAATTACCAAAAAATTTGGATATGTATGTGAAGGATTCCTATGTATAATTTCACCAATATGTTAAAAAGGAACAATTTTTGTAAAAGATTTAAACTTGAAGGCACACAATTGAGAAAGTTGGTACTTTGAGGCTAAAAATAAAATTTTGTGAAACTTTTAGGGACACTTTTGCAGTTAACCCATTCTTTTACTATTGACATATGGCCAATAGTCTTAACATGACTAACATCCTAGTTATTGGATTTTTTCACCATCATCAGATTGATCAAATTCTGTAAGCTAACATGTTTTTATTAAATACGATGTGGACTCATCTAATTATCTTGTGCTAAGCACGTATTACAGAACAACCACTTCACCAGTAACATGACTTACGAATAAAAGGGTTGCACTGTGCACAAGACTCCGATCTGGGGAATGTCAAATTTGTGCAGCCTTACCTCTATTAATGGAGAGGCTTTTCTGAGACTTGAACATATGACCAAGCATTCAAAAAGTGAGCACTTACTGTCGTGCCAAGGGAGCACATAACACTATTCTATAGTTTCACATGATTTATAAATCCTAAACACAAAAAATACAGGAATCTACAGAAATAGAAAAACAGAACTAAAACATTCACATTTACTTTAAATAGTTTGAGAGCAAGTGTTTTACTGTGTTTGCTACACATCGAAAAGTGAATCACTTAGTTTCAATAAAATGACAAAAGAAAATTAGAAAGGAAAAAAAAGAGAATCTTTCCCCATCTCCGCTATGAGCATGCATAAAACATTTTACTATGTCTCAGCAACAACATATTATTCAAATCGTATCAAAGCCTTGGACTCTTGAACCAAAAACAAATAAGAGGCTAGATACCACAGAGTAAGTATTACATGCTAAAAAGTGATCATCTTTACCAAATAAGGTGCAAAAAATAGCTCTCTAATTAGCTTTAGCATACACACAAATATATAATTATCCACCATCCTACACCTCATGCCAAACATTTGACACTATCATGAGAAACATAGATTGATGCAGATGTAAAGTGCAAAGAAAGAACCAATTGGAACAGCAATAAGTTCAATAATTCAACACAAATTATAAAATTGCTAGATATGTAAATTGTTGTTTCAATAGATTACCTGTTTCCGAGCTCGTGACCTAGCAGCAGATTCTCTGTTTTTAATCATTCTTCTACGCCTTCTCTCCACCACTTTCTCCAAAGTACCACCAGGTTTCCTTCCACGTGCACCTTCATTAAATGCATAAGGTGAAGGTGATAGTGACGATGTATCCACATCACTCTTAGGTATCGTGTTTGAAGTCAGCTGGTTTTTAGGAGATCCAGCTACAATTGGAGTAACCCGAGGAGCTAAACCAGCCATGGCCATCGCTCCATTCTGTATGACACGAGTTTGAACTGCAGAATTCATTGAAGGATCTGCCCTTCCCACAATCGGGCCCCTTGTTCCTGGGGTTGTCAGCTGAGAATTGTTTACTAAATTCATGGGAGAGGTAAAAGCCAAAGTTGCTTGCTTGGGGAAAAGGGGTTGCTGCTGCTGTCGGTGTTGTTGTTGTTGTTGTTGCTGCTGCTGTTGTTGCTGCTGCAGCTGTTGTTGTTGATGTTGCTGCTGCTGCTGTTGTTGCTGCAATTGTTGTTGAGAGATGATGCCATGTGCGTTTAGTGCTAATTTAGGAGATAGATTATGAACTGCACTTTTGTTCTCTATTATTCCATTTCTCTGTGGTTCATGGTTCCTTGCTGGTTGCTGAAATTCAAAAGTCAAACCAGCATTGTTATTATTTTGTGGTATCTCACCATAAAATCCACCATTATTTGGCCTTCCAACCGGTTGAGTAGTTTCTCCCACTACCCCTGCTCTCAACAAGAACTCCTCCAATGTCATCTCACCCAAAGTTGCTTGCCTCTGCGGTAAATTTGCTCCACCATTCGCACTCCCAACCTTTAAATTATCACTTTCTTTAAGCAAGTCTCTCCAAACTTCTTCAACAGTTTTCTGACTTAGTGTCCGAGGTAATGCTAAAGAACCTTGGATTTGCAAATTTCCACTAGTTACTGCAATCCCTTCTCCAACACCACTAGAGGATACCATGGGTTGAGTCCCTTCAGCTGTCCAGATATTCTTTAAAAGTTCATCCATATTCATTGATCCAAAATCCTTTCCGACTCCATCCAAGGTGTTCTGCAACTCATCAAAAGTCAAGGAATATACAGAAGACTGTCGAGCCAGCGGGAAATTCCCAGATGGCTTGGAACCACTGCCTTCTGGTTGAGTTGTGGCACCAAAGTTCTTGAAATTTACGTAAGACCCCATTATTCAATATTTCTAAGAAGATGCACCAGCTGCTGATCCAACCAATTCAAAGTAAATCTGACAACAGCTTACCAAAATTAATAGTCTAATATATACATGGAATTCAAGTAGATCAAATACATATCTAAATGACTTCTCTATGTTTCCTTCAAAATTTCAGAGGCAAACAAAACAAGAAAACTAAAATCGACTAAAGCACTCCATGTTTATAAGTAGAAAATATCTTTCATAAGTTATTATCACTCTATATGGAACAATATATGCAGAGTCTAGACTGCCACATCTAATATAAAAAGGAAGAGATACTAATAGGAAAGTCAATCAAACATCATACGTAATTCTTTTACTCTTATCTTTCTACCAGAAGCAACACTAACAGAGACAGAATAGATAAACTAAAATAACATAAATTTGAAGCTTGAAGGCAAAAAGAAACTCTATTACCATTTTAGACCAAACCCCAATTGCCCTTCATGAAACTTATACTCCATTCAAGATCTAACTGATTAAAAAACATTATAAAAAAAAGTAAAAATCTTGCTTGAAGTACCTGAAAACGTGAAGAGGGAGATTTCCATTATACAATTTGTTTGGTGAAATGTTAGCCAATTTAAATATATCCAATTAATATAAGCAAAAAGTTAAATAAAGCATCCAGTAAAAGCAGAAAAGATTGCGACTTTAGTCACTTCACTGTAGTATTCTTCAACATCAGATCTAATTTAGACCCCATCACCCAAAACTACAAGTCAACCAACATACAAGTTCCAAAATCATTTCTATTATCAAAAACAAATACTTTAACACCTTTAAAAGACTGAAAGAAATAATAAATCATGCACATACATTAATATGTATGCTTACTTATCGAATCAATAATTTCAACCCAGAAGTCCCAATCCAGTCCAAATGATGAATATTGGCTCACAAACCCATAAAAGATTAAAAAATTATTAAATCTAAGCCATGATTTCCGGTGTAAAAATTCATCACAAAACAATCCTATTAAAACCAAAATAACAGAGCATAAACATTCACGAACTCTTTCACCCATCTAAAAATAAGAAACAGTGAAGTAAATCCCACACCCAGATGATCAAACAAACAATCAAAAATTGTTACTAGAAAGGACAAAATAAATCAAGAAAAGGGGGGAAAAATATCAACTTGATATGTGAATAATGTAAAGAATAGTAGAAAAGAATACCCTTTTACCCCTTAAGAGAGAGTGTGTCGTGTTTCCTTCTTCTTCGCTGGTTAAGTGCGGGTGGAGATGACAAGTGTCCTGTGCGGCCGCTTTATTCACGAGTCTCTGCATTTAAAGCTACCTGGCGACTGGCGTAGATATTTATTTTAATTAAAATATAATATCTTGTCTTATTATTATACTAGCTAGGTCCCGTGCCTCCGTCACTGTATGGACAATATAATTTATCTCAAACTTTGAACGATCAAAATAATTTATTGAGTGAGCGGAAAATTTAAAGTCATTTGTATTTTATTAAATTATTATTAGATTATTAGATAGATAGATGTATTTTATTAGATAGACGTATGAACGGTGGGATTTATCTCAAATTTTGGATCGCCCAGATGATTTATTGAGTGAGCGGAAAATTCAAAATCATTTGTATTTTATCGGATAGATTAGAGACGTGGACCAATCATTGTGTCTTCTTTGAAGCTTTGGCCAATGAGAGAGTGCGATGCGGAAGAATTATGGCCGTTGATTGATCCTTTCCGACAGTGACATAGATGACGGCTATTGATTGGTTGAAGTAAGTGTGGGCACAAAAATTAATAATAATATTCGTTTTAAACATAAATTTAAAAAATTATTTAATATTATCATTTAATAATTAAAATTTGTATGAAATTTAATCATTATTATTTTATGGGACAAGTAGAAAATTTCTCGGAATAATAAGAAAAATTAATAATAATATAGAAAAATAAATAATTTATTCTCCTAAAAAATCATAAACCACAAATAAATTGAAACAATTTTTTTCTTCTAAAAAATTAATTATTATAGAATGGAAGAAATTATATATATATATATATTTTACTTTAACACTTAACATCCACTTAGCCGATTTTATTAATCTCCGTCCTTAAATAACTCTTTAGTTTAATTTTTTTGTTCAAGTTGATTATTTTTAAAATTAATAATTAAACATATGTTCCTGAAATTATAAAAACTAAAAGTATGCTTATAATCCTTCTATCTATATTTCGTCAAAAATGATATGATAATTAAGTTTAAAAATTGTTGCTTTAATCAAAAAAGACAAAATTGAAAAGTTATTTTGGAACGTACAAGTATACTTTAAGCATGTTAATTTTTTTTATGAATTAAAATTTGAGATATGGTAGTGTAATTGTATACGCAATTAATTGCGTTGAGATTATGTTACATTTATCTAATATAAATAATTTATTATTTAGGTATTATGATCGTAATATTACCGTGTATACACTAATTATACATGAAATTTAATTCATTTTTTAAATATAGTAAAGAGAGTGTTCAATATATTAATTAAAGGTATCGATCTAGATATTTTATAAAATATAAAATAAATGCGAAGAGAAATAAGACTTGTGTATGCACGTTCACACATATTGTCAACTCATAAACGAAGTTGTTGAGATTTGTACGTACATAAATATAAAATGACTAAATTATTGTTAATTAATAAATGTAAGCAGATCATTAAAATGATATATTAATACGTTAGACATTTGAAAGTTTAGTTACTAGTATTATGAAAGTAAAATAACAAATAATAATTAATGATATATTTGTAATATCTGTATTTGAATACTCCCTCCGTCCAAAAAAATGAACAAGATATAATTTGACATATATTAAGAAAAATAAAAATAAAAAAAAAATTTAAATTTATCCTTAGTGACCCTACAAGATTATATAAAACGACGAGTACTTTTATTTTTTTATACTAATGAATTCTACTGAGTGACATATTTATCCTTCACGTTATATAATTTATTTTATCATTTTAAAGACAATTTTTTTTACATTTATTTTTTTAGGAGGGAGGAGTAGCAATTAGGGGAAATGTAAAGTGTTTTATCCTCTTGAGTATATAAATTGACCTTTTCTTAAAAAGATAAGGGGATAGACATGATGTCCCTTTAAGCTTTAATTAAGAATGTGAGGTTTTAAAGTTATTACTTTATATATGACCATACATTTACAACAATAAAATGGATAACTTCTAATTTGGTAATCTAGTATATATATATATATATATATATATAATTGTTACATCTATTTAATGTGCTTGCATGGAAAAAAAAAATCACACATAATTAATATGGATGACTTTCTTCTTCTTTTTTTTGAAAAAATAAGCGAGTGACACCATATAATTATGTGAGTTATTAATACATTCGCTCTAATGTTATGTATAAAAAAATGTTTGTTATTATAAAGAGCACCTCACGTCAGAAGTGAAATGTCTTATTTATTTTTTTTTGTCTTTTTTTCCATTTTTTTTTTGCAATTTGCAGATACTAAAAGTATTGTTGGCTTGATTGAAAATGGGCTCAAGTTTAATGGTCAAAAGAATCAAGAGTTATCGAATTTTCTATCAAGAGAAGACATGCAAAAATCATACTAATATTACTGATTAATAAATGATTTTCATTTTCGTTTGGATCCATCCATATATAAAAACTACTAGCCAAAAACAATTAGAAAAGTACGTAAATTTAATTTTATCTTTACTTTTCAATATTTGCTTATATTACAAGCAACCTTTGTTTATTGATTCTAAAAAATAGAAGGTTAAAAGTTATTCATTTTCCTTTTCTGATAACGGTTGAAAAGGATTCAATTCATTAATCGCTTAGACTACACTAAAAAGACATGCATAGAGTAATTAAGTTCTTTGAATTAATTCGTGAAATAATTGAATACAGAATAAAATGAAATAGAGAATGGCCTGAGCTAGAGTTATTATATATATATATATATATATATATATATATATATTTTAAGGAACAAAATTCATAAATTTAATTGGAATGAAAATATTTCATAACTTCATTCCATTTCAATGAAATAATTAAATATAATTTTTTTTTCATTTAAGAGAAATTATAGTCATTCTATTCTCATCTGCATCCATGAATCTCTCCAATCCAAACGTAACCTAAGTGATAACCGATAGAAATTGCTTTTATTCACCCCGCCCAAGTAACGTACGATTAATTAAAAATTTATTATCACCAAAAAATGGAGTAGCAATTAACGTATAATATGTATAGGGGTTTCTTATATCCACTAGCTATTATGATGTTTTATAGTTTAGCTATTTATGTGACTGTGAGATTTATTTATTAAAAAATAATAATAAAATTTTAATTTATTAAAAATAATATAGAAATATAAAGTTCCAGAATCAACAAGTCGTAATTTACACAATAAATTAATAAGAATTTATGTTCTGCTCTTGTTTTTCTTGTACTATAGAGGCAAGGTAATCTCCTCCCCCTTATTATTCTTTGATTGATTAATAAAGCGACATTTAAGGCATGATAGTCTAGGTTGATCCCGTCGCCTTTAATAATTTGTTAGTTAAAATTAAAATGAAAACTTTTTTTTTTAAAAAAAAATAGTTTAACCACTAAGTTGTTTAATAGGAGCCATTAAATTGTTTATATGTGTGGTCGTGTTGTTTTGAAATATTCTAACCTTTTTGTTTTGATGATAACTTAATATTATAGACTAATTTGTCTATTGTGAAATTTCAGGAAGTTGATGAAAGATCGTTGATATGAAAGATTTTGAAGATTTGAGTCTTAAGAAAAATATGTAAGGTCATTGCAAATATTTAATTTTTCGATACAAGGCTCTAGGACATTTTATGTGTGTGATTAAATATTTTATGCATGCTTAAGAATTTTATATAATATGCTAACTGATTTTAATTCTTAATTTTTAGTGGTTAGTATTTATATTATGTCATGCATGAATATTCTTGAAAATGGTTGTCATAATTACATGATTTACGGAATTGATATATGATATATGGGAGTAGGTATTTTAAAAGTAATGATTACTCTATATTTACTTTTAGTAGAGAATGAAGTCTTTTGTACTGCACATTTCTTGGAAATGTAAGATGATCATTATCTTGAGTATCATATACATATTTCTCTCCTATTTGTTTATTTTGGTTGCTATATTAGTGGCGGTAGACTTCATGAAATCATGACATCTTTTGTTGCAACTGTTGGCAGATTTTTAAGTCTAGAAGAGTTTTTATTTGACTTGGTTTCTTTTTGGATAACTAATTGAAGAGTCCAATATATGTTTGTTATTATCTGATATTTGTGCTTGCAACGTCAATATTGTTGAGACGATTATTATCAGTAGCAACGTTATCAAGTTTGATAAACGAAACAAAGATTATCAACGGAAAGATTTTTTCAACGTAAAACTTTTGTTGCAACGGTAATATATATTCTTGGCCTATAAAAAGCAGCTGAGATCAGTGATACAAACACAACACTTGAATCAATTATTGCACTCATATACTTGAAAAGCAATTTTATCTTCTGTGCAAAAATTACAGCTGCTGTGATATTATAATTCTGATTATTTTTCAGCATATTTCTGTGGGCTATAAATCGGTAATATCTTTCTATTATTAATTGATCATTGCATACATTAGTTGAGCCTTGCATTGTTAAATTGTTTATTTGCTTTGATCATTAGACCTCTATAAATTGTAATCTTATATTTTTAGACTAAGTGTTGTCTAAAGGAATTTAATCCAGGTGGATTAAGGTTTGTTTACAAACAGAGTTCAAGGAAGCTTAGGAGCTTAAGGGGTGCATTGGTGCACAAGGAGCAAGTGTGCTCAAGTGGATTATTGTAATTCAATTTGATTGAATCTGTTTTGTAACAAGGGTCATTTTTAAAGGAATAAAAGTGAGTCTCCAATACTAGTTGGTATTGGACGTGGACTAGGCTATTATTATAGAGGGTAATAGCTGAACCACGTAAAAAATCTCGGTGTTATTTTATTGCTTGATTTTCTTTAATATTTCTCAAGATAATTAGTTTTCTTAATATTTAAAATATAAACTTTTGCTTCATCTTGAGATAGTATTTTTTTTCATCAAGTATTTTAGCTGTCTTATAAATTCACCAAGATATTTTCTTAAACAAAAATTCAATTCGGTAGACTGCATTCATTCAGCAAGCTGTATTCTTTGATTCAGTAGGCTGTATTCGATAGTTTGATTTAAAGTTTAAAAATTGGTCATAGTTTGCTCTCACACTTATTCAACCCCCCCTTCTAAGTGTGCCATATCTAAATTTCATTTGGTATCAAAGCAAGGCTCTACTTACTTGGTCTTAAAGGTGACTTGTAGGGAAAGATTCTGACATGGCACAGTTCGGGAGCAACAATCAAGAAGGTCAATCAACAAATAGACCTCCTTTGCTATATGGAACAGAAAATTACAACTTCTGGAAATTCCGAATGAGGATCTACCTTCAAAGAGATCCTTGGGAATGGTGGGTTGTAGAGAACGGACCAGTTATCCCACGAAGAGAAGATGGGACACCAAAGATTCTACTAGAAATGGATCAAAACGAAATCTACATGGTGTCATATAATTCGAAAGCAATGAACACACTTCTCAGTGGCATGGTACAATCCGAGATAGATAAAGTCTCTTCATGCAACACAGCCAAAGAGATGTGGGATACTTTAGTGGTAAGTCATGAAGGTACTTCAAAAGTTTGAGAAGTCAAGCTAAGCATGCTCATGCATGATTAGGAAAATTTGATGCTAAATCTTATGAAGGTATTTTCATTGGGTATTCACAGAATAGTAAAGCATATCGTGTATTTAACATTAACAAGTTGAGTGTTGAAGAATCTGTTCATATTCGATTTAATGAAACTCACAATGTTCTTCCAAAAGAAAGAGATGAGGATGCAGGTACATTGGAGATCTTAGTAAATCCAGCTAACCAGAGGAATCTATTCAGCAAACCGAGTGAACAAATCCAGCAAGTTGAATTGGAAAATTTTCAGGATGAAGAACAAAATACAATATAAGAACTTGAGGCAGACCTTCCTCAACAAGAAGAAGTAATACATGATGTTCAAATGCCAAAGACTGCAAGATATCTTAAGAACCATCCACCAGAAAACATCATTGGAGATATAAACAAAGGAATCACTACAAGAAGAGGATTGCAAAATCAATGTGCTTTTTCAGCATTCTTATCCCAAGTTGAACCAAAGAATGCTAAGGAAGCTATCCTAGATGAAAGCTGGCTAATGGCAATGCAGGAAGAACTTCAACAATTTGAACGATGTCAAGTTTGGGAATTAATGCCTCCTCCTAAAGATAGTTCCATCATTGGAACAAAATGGGTATTCAAAAACAAGCTTGATGAACATGGGACAATTACTCGAAACAAAGCAAGGTTGGTAGCTCAAGGATACAATCAACAAGAGGGGATCGACTACGAAGAAACTTATGCTCCAGTTGCAAGACTAGAGTCTATCCGTATCTTGTTAGCATTTGCTTGTTACAAGAAATTCAAGCTTTATCAAATGGATGTAAAGAGTGCGTTTCTTAATGGCTACATCAATGAAGAAGTATATGTCAAACAGCCTCCTGGATTTGAACATGAGAAATATCCCAATCATGTTTTTAAGCTAAAGAAAGCTCTCTATGGTCTCAAACAAGCTCCCAGGGCTTGGTACGAGAGGTTGAGTAAGTATCTTCTTTCAAGTGGTTTTACTAGAGGTAAAATAGATTCTACATTATTTATTAAACATGAAAAACAAGAAATAATCATTGTTCAAATATATGTAGATGATATTATATTTGGTGCTACTAATGATTTTCTTTGTGAGTGGTTTTCAAAGTGTATGCATAAGGAATTTGATATGAGCTTAATGTGAGAGCTACATTACTTTTTGGGACTTCAAATCAAGCAAACAAAGGAAGGGATCTATATTCATCAAACCAAATACACTAAAGAATTACTCAAAAGATTTGGTTTTGAAGAAACCAACCCAAAGACTACACCAATGAGTACATCAATAAAGCTCACATCAGATGATAAAGGTATAGATGTAGAGGTAACTAAATATCGAGGTATGATTGGATCTTTATTATATTTAACTGCATCTAGACCTGATATAATGTACAGTGTATGTCTTTGTGCTCGATTTCAATCTAAACCCAAAGAATCCCACTTGCAAGCAGTTAAAAGAATTTTTAAATATTTAAGTGGTACTTTAAATTTAGGATTATTTTACCCTATATGTAATCATTTTGATCTAATGGGTTATTCAGATGCTGACTATGCAGGATTTCAAATTGATAGAAAAAGCACAAGTGGTGCGTGTACATTTTTGGGACATAGTCTTGTTTCATGGCATAGTAAAAAGCAAACTTCAGTTGCTTTATCAACTACTGAGGGTGAATATTTAGCTGCAGGAAGCTGTTGCTCTCAAATATTATGGATGAGACAAACTTTATGTGATTTTGATATTATCTGCAATAATGTGCCTATATATTGTGATAATTCTAGTGCTATTGACATATCAAAAAATCCTGTTTTGCATTCACGAACAAAACATATAGAAGTAAGACATCATTTTTTAAGAGATAATGTTTCAAAAGGGTTAGTTAAATTGGTTTTTATTCCTACTGAAAAACAATTAGCTGATATTTTTACTAAACCCTTGAGTGAAGAAAGGTTCTGCATGCTAAGAAGAGAACTTGGAATGTGCATGGTTTAATATGTTTACGTACTAAAATAATTCATGCATTAATATCTCATAATTACAATATATTTGCATGTTATTATTTAAACTATGTTGATAATCATTATTTGTATGTAACCGGCGTATCTGCTCTAACACGATTCACGATATTTATGGGATTTGATATGTGAAAAGACAGAAGCTGCAGAAGTCTGTTCGTAGTCCAACACTTTCCATTTAAGCTATAGATACACGCTTCTTTAATGACTATCGCCGACTTGGGAGATCTCTCAACCTTGAAAAACGGAATAGCAGCCGAACAGTTTTATTCTCGAAATTTAAAAAGACACACGCTTTTCGGTGATGGATTCTTGAATAGTCTTTCCTTTATATCTTCAGACTTCATCTTCCGTCTTCATCATTCACATCATCCATCACACCATGAAAACCAGAGCAAGTAAGCAATCTGCTGGAAAATCAACCGACGAAGGTGCATCGTTGCCTAGAATTACAAGAACAAAGTTGAAATCCAAGCGCGTACAGAAGAAATCCTCTATACAAGTGATGTCTGATGCTACAACTTTGTCCGACGACTCAGATTCCAGTTTTTCCTTCATGAAAACCTCCGAAATCGATCTGTCTCCTAAGCGAAAGTCGAAGCAACCAATGGAAGAAGAAATTTTCTCACAGCCAGAATCTCCTTCAAATCTGGTAAATCCATTTTCATCTTCTTTTGATTTACTAGAAAATTTCTTTAGAGGACCTAGTTTTGAAGCACGTTTTAAAAACTCCATTGCTACAAAACAATTTGTGTATGAAAAATCTTTGGATTTTTTTTATCTCAAACATTCTGTTTTGGAAAAACTTTTCACCAAGTGCAACATTTTTTCTATGCTATCTCCTCCTACTGTTGCTTATCCTCGGTTGGTCCAACAATTTTACACTAATCTTGAGTGTAATGGAGATTGTTTTACTACATTTGTCAAAGGAAAATCTCTATTTTTTACAAGTATTGATTTTGGAAGTATTCTGGATATTTCTTCTACTGGACCATGTCCTTTCACTCTCAAAGGAGCGGCCAACATTCCTTTTACTCCTTTAGAACAACTTCATATAGTCATGAATGACTATTCTCTTTCATCTCTGTATTTACCAAAAACTGTCAGTGTTTCTCCTAATGCATGTGTTCTCCATAAGTTGGTTCGGTATAATCTGTTTCCTCGTCTTGGTGGGGGTTCCGATTTTACTTACCAAGATTTGGTTGTTGTTGCTATGATTCTCAAAGGAACGGTTTTTAATTTTTCAAAAATGATGTTATCTCATATGCAAAGTTGCATTCGTCAAAGCAAGAAATGTCTTCCTTACGGAAAATTTCTCACCAAGCTTTTTCAACATTTTAAAATTTCTTTTGATGATGAAATTTCTGTTACAAATCATGAGCTTATTGACACTGCAAATTTGACAAAATCACATATAATGTTTCTTGCTGGTGAATTCGTACGTCTTCTGCCTGATCCTCCTATTATTCCTCCTATTTCTCATACTCCTGAATCATCGTCTTCTTCGTTGCCAAATTGTAATGGGTCTGATGTTATGACTGTCTTGACCACAATTTTACAAAATCAAAACTCTTTGAAAGATGAATTGGTGGAAATCAGACAACGTCTTGATCGTCTTGAAAAAGGGAAGTTACCCATGGATGCCCCTGAGATAAATAAATTATATCATCGAATTGAAGATGAATTTATTGACCTTCAAGCGGGTTTTGAGATTCAGACATTGGCTATGGTTGAAGCACTTCAACGCAAGGTTAATCGAAATACATGTCAGTTAAGTCAAGAGGTGAAATTTATCAGTTATCAAATTGGGGAGTTCGCAGATTTTATGGCTACACGATTTAATGCTATTGGTCAAAGGTTTCATGTTCCAACAATGTATTCTCCCATTCCCGAATGGCCAATGAACAATTGGATGGCTGAATACAAGGGTGATTTTTTGGATATGGAGCTTCCTCCTGCGACTTTTATTCCTCGACCACCTCGACTAGCCAACGTTTACACTTTGGAAGAACGTCTTCATCGCCTTCGTCATCGTCCATACTTTACCACTCGTGCAGAACAGAAAGCTAATATTGAGGAAATTAATTAGAGTCTTTTTGCATGATGACAAAGGGGGAGAAGTTCTGGCGATGCGATTCTCTGTTTTTGTATAAATTTTTGTTAAAAGACTATGATTTTAAGTTGGTTTTAAGGCATGATTGCCTGGATGATTAAACTAGATGGATATTGATGCATGTTTTAAACTAATTTTGTTGCAGGCATTGATTGTTTTAATATTTGAATACTAACATGCAGGTGTCATAAATTTTTCCTGAAATATGCATGAATTCAGGGGGAGTTATGAATTCAGGGGGAGTTATAATTTTTGGTGTTGTCATCATCAAAAAGGGGGAGAATGTTGTTTTGAAATATTCTAACCTTTTTGTTTTGATGATGACTTAATATTATAGACTAATTTGTCTATTGTGAAATTTCAGGAAGTTGATGAAAGATCGTTGATATGAAAGATTTTGAAGATTTGAGTCTTAAGAAAAATATGTAAGGTCATTGCAAATATTTAATTTTTCGATACAAGGCTCTAGGACATTTTATGTGTGTGATTAAATATTTTATGCATGCTTAAGAATTTTATATAATATGCTAACTGATTTTAATTCTTAATTTTTAGTGGTTAGTATTTATATTATGTCATGCATGAATATTCTTGAAAATGGTTGTCATAATTACATGATTTACGGAATTGATATATGATATATGGGAGTAGGTATTTTAAAAGTAATGATTACTCTATATTTACTTTTAGTAGAGAATGAAGTCTTTTGTACTGCACATTTCTTGGAAATGTAAGATGATCATTATCTTGAGTATCATATACATATTTCTCTCCTATTTGTTTATTTTGGTTGCTATATTAGTGGCGGTAGACTTCATGAAATCATGACATCTTTTGTTGCAACTGTTGGCAGATTTTTAAGTCTAGAAGAGTTTTTATTTGACTTGGTTTCTTTTTGGATAACTAATTGAAGAGTCCAATATATGTTTGTTATTATCTGATATTTGTGCTTGCAACGTCAATATTGTTGAGACGATTATTATCAGTAGCAACGTTATCAAGTTTGATAAACGAAACAAAGATTATCAACGGAAAGATTTTTTCAACGTAAAACTTTTGTTGCAACGGTAATATATATTCTTGGCCTATAAAAAGCAGCTGAGATCAGTGATACAAACACAACACTTGAATCAATTATTGCACTCATATACTTGAAAAGCAATTTTATCTTCTGTGCAAAAATTACAGCTGCTGTGATATTATAATTCTGATTATTTTTCAGCATATTTCTGTGGGCTATAAATCGGTAATATCTTTCTATTATTAATTGATCATTGCATACATTAGTTGAGCCTTGCATTGTTAAATTGTTTATTTGCTTTGATCATTAGACCTCTATAAATTGTAATCTTATATTTTTAGACTAAGTGTTGTCTAAAGGAATTTAATCCAGGTGGATTAAGGTTTGTTTACAAACAGAGTTCAAGGAAGCTTAGGAGCTTAAGGGGTGCATTGGTGCACAAGGAGCAAGTGTGCTCAAGTGGATTATTGTAATTCAATTTGATTGAATCTGTTTTGTAACAAGGGTCATTTTTAAAGGAATAAAAGTGAGTCTCCAATACTAGTTGGTATTGGACGTGGACTAGGCTATTATTATAGAGGGTAATAGCTGAACCACGTAAAAAATCTCGGTGTTATTTTATTGCTTGATTTTCTTTAATATTTCTCAAGATAATTAGTTTTCTTAATATTTAAAATATAAACTTTTGCTTCATCTTGAGATAGTATTTTTTTTCATCAAGTATTTTAGCTGTCTTATAAATTCACCAAGATATTTTCTTAAACAAAAATTCAATTCGGTAGACTGCATTCATTCAGCAAGCTGTATTCTTTGATTCAGTAGGCTGTATTCGATAGTTTGATTTAAAGTTTAAAAATTGGTCATAGTTTGCTCTCACACTTATTCAACCCCCCCTTCTAAGTGTGCCATATCTAAATTTCAGGTCGTGAGGGGGACTTTGTTTGAAATTCCAAGTTCAAACCTTAATTAATTACATCATGCTTATGCAAAAATTAATAGAATAACAAAACTGCCAACACCGATATTCAAACAACGAGCTAAATCTTGCCTAGAAATGAGTAAACACACTCAGGAGTCTAAAGGTCAAGGTCGCGGGGATAGTTCCGGTGTGAGAATAAGTAACACACATTAATACTTTAGTGCTTGTGTTAAACAAAGTGTCATTATTTGATATAATCATGTATTTCCGAGCTGTTTCTATAAAAGTAGGAAGTCAAACAAAATTAAAACGTAGATTCCTTAAAATAAAAGCTCCTAACTAGAATATGTGTGAAAATTCATAGGTCTCACTGAATCAACTACGAAATCATACCCCCAACAAAAACTTAGGCGACTTTTTTGCTTTTTTTAGGGACAAAAGCTTCAAAAAAAAAGTGTAAAATGCTGCAAATCAAGAGGATGTTTTTTGTGTTGTTTAATACTTAGTTCTTCTACTTTTATTCAAAAACTGGTGTCTTTTGATGTTACAGGGAGAACCACCGTTTGTTGTGTAGTCCATGAACTCCTATATAACTTGTTGTTGAAAAAACACAAAAACTCCTTCTTGTAAAAATGTAACTATTATCCTATCTATCTATCTATCTATAATTATTGAAGAGAAAGTAAGAAAAAATAATTGTCTCTGGGACAAAGTTTTGTTCCTCTTTTTCCCTACAAGCTAAGTTTGGTAGATTACATTTGGTTTCTTATTAAATTGTTTTAAATTTTTTATTCTATTCCCAAAAATTTGATAAACTCCTATTCTTTTTTTTTCGATAATTGCACACGTAACGCGGTGCCAACTAATCCTAAATTAGTTCTTGCAATAATTTTTTAAATTTTAATCTCTATAATTAGGTAATAGTAAGATGCTTTCCTTTTTTCCTCCAGAACACACAAGTACGAAAAAAGGTTATTATGTTTTCCCTTTTTTTTTCTATTCCTCCACAAAAAACTGTGTAAATTTAACATTAAATTTTTTATAAGTTTATTTTATCTTAGATAAATCAAATTATAACTACAAATACATCATCAATTGAGTTTCAACTCGATCTATTCCTATACTAAGAAAGCAGTTAGTATGGGGTTGTCTGTTGAATATATGAACACCCTAGAGTGATAGTTCATACACTAAATAGTTGAAGAGATTATATTGCCGTTAATAGTATTGATTTGATTAATTAAACCATTTACCCTTATCTATTTGCCATCATATTTGGAAAATAGTAGGTGTAAAAACACTTGGTTAGCTCAAAAACTTACTTTTCATTATATATATAGAGAGAGATTGAACTAATATAATTTTGTTCTCTCTTTACACAGTTTTTATTTAATGCTAGCATTCTTTTTTGAGTTGAGATATTTTATACATTACAATTTGATGTAAAAGTATAGCCATAAAAATTTAAAAAGACAGAAATAATCCTACATTTATGTTTATAATTATACCGTCAGTCCTATTGACTCTCATGGATAATTAGAAACAAAATGAAGAAGCGTAGAGGCGTTGCACAGGTGATTTCGAGAAGATCTCCAAAACGGACTTAATTTGGTTAAAAATGCGTAGAGGACAAATTAAGGAATCTAAGAGAGAGATATGAAGATGGTTTAAGCATGTCAAATGAAAATGCTTCTTTAAAATTCCGCACAGATTTCTTGGAGAGGCGAGATGCCAGAGCATATATAATTTTAGCTAGCCTAGATTCGTGCTTAGACGTTTACGTCAAACACATGCACGAGGCTGAGATTCTCTATAATAATACCTTTGCGACATGTCCATTCAGCATTCTTCATTGGGTACGTAAGAACCGGAATCCTTTCGCTCTAGCTAGCCACCAATCCTAAAGCCGTGGAGGTCCAAATTAGGTGTGACATCCTCACTAGTATTTACGAGCTAGGTGACCACAGATCTAGTCCAACCCTGTCCTGAGGTTTCTTGGTGTCCAGATAGCTTGGGATTCAGTACGTACTGCTGGAGCGAAGATGTAAATTTGCATGGCTACAATTGCCCCCTGAGCAACTACATGGCATGTCATTAATGAAGAGGAGAAAAAAATAGACAATGAGCAGCAAGTTGGTGTTGTATTAGTAGCCCCTCCTTTTTCTCTCCTGCAGTGTTTTATGGAGTTTTATTACATAGTCTTTAATTGTGTAATAATATTAAGTGATCATACAAGTGTACGTACGTATGTTTGCATGTATAATGTATGACAGTTATTTGAATGTTGTCTTTCAGTTAATTTACCTATGTCTGATTCTTCAAAAATTTCCTTTCCATTCATTATTATTTCCCTCGATCTGTTAATTACACCAGCATTTATATTCTTTTATTACTTGCGAAGCTGGTCTGTACAATGGGAGTAGCTAGCTCCATATCCTTCTTCATTAGCAAATGCAAATCCTCTCTCTCATTTTTTACCTGTTTAACACCAATGAGTTTAGTTTTTATTGAAACTTCTTTTTTAGGCCCCTTTTTTGGGTGCGGTCATGTGCATAACTAATATGGTTTCCACTCCTTCATCACAATTCTCGTAACAAATAAAGATATACAAATTGCTTCTTTATTTTTTTCCTGTAACTAAATTCGCTATAATTTGTACTTTTCTTGCCATAAACATATATATATTAAATGTTATAATACATCTTTTTGCCGTATTAGGAACATTTAGTCCTATAGATTATTTTATTTTAGTGTAAAATTTATGAAATAAGATTCCTTTACAACTTTAATGTTGTGTTGGTAGCTTTGGATGAAATAGAAATAATTCACAGAAATAATAAATACGGAGTTTTTTTTTATGTAGGTCTCTGTGAACTTATAAAAAAAACTTTGAAATTAGATTACATCAATTTATCCAGTTATGATATTTTGATATATTTGTAATTAAGGGGTATAATATATGGTATAAAAAATATTTAAGCCATATTATTTTTTATTTAATAGTTCATTTTTAGATTGATTTTTTTTTTTTTTGGAAAAAAAGGGATCTACTTATATCCATTTTTTTTCCTTAGGAACTGATATAATGTCACAATAATGTTGACGAATTTGGAGTTATTTTTAAATTTTTTACTTATGACCCATTATATTTGGTTAAAAATTTCGCATGACTATTTTTTCTTCTCTATTTTCTGGAAAAACTCATTAAAAAATCAGTCAATTTCTTCTTTTCCAACATATTGAAATTAATAAATTAAAACGAAATGTATAAATAGGATCCGGTTACTATCATGATAAGTTGATCAATTGATTAATACAGTGCTAACACGCAGAAAAATTACCTCCCACCTATTTATCGATACAGTATTTATGAATTGATTAAAATTAAATTTATGTTAATTAACCAATCCGTATAAACATAACTCACATAAGATATAAAAAAGAAAAATAAACTATGACAATAAAGAGAATAAAAAACAAACACAACTCTTGACTCTTTTTTCATAAAAAATATTCACAGGGTCCACAATTGACAATACCTCCAATTCGGGCGTGGACTTTTGTATGTTCATATAACTTGACCTTTAATCTCCAGATATGAACATCATCAGACCAAGATAACTCTGTTTTCCTTAACTTTCTCAAGCTTTCTTCCTCTTTCTTTTCCCCAATTTTCTGAGGAAGGAAAGCAAAAGAAAGAGAAAATCTTGAATTTTACGACTATGATACCAAATCAAAGAGGCGATCATACTCATAACAACAAAAAATGGTCCAATTTGATGCCTTTATTTGTAGCCCTAGTTGTTATAGCAGAAATTGCTTTTCTGGGTCGACTCGACATCGCCAATAAGACCTCCATGGTCAACTCATGGGCCGACTCGTTCTAACCATTTCACCACCTTGCCCTGGTCGATGAGGTCGTCGGTCGGAGAGCTTGGTGTGTTCTTGACCGTGGTCGGAGCACAAACTGTGATGATATGTTTGGAGATAGAAGACTCTGTTGTTTATGCTAGGATTTCATAGAAAGACCATTTTTATCACTAGGCGCATGATGTTTGTTCTATTTAATATTAAGTAACCCTTTGTTTTTTGTTGTAGTTTGATTTTTTCTGTATTTTTCCTGTTTTACTGTAAATTAGCTATGATTTGAATTGTGACTTGCATATTTTTTATGAGTACGTTATTCTTATTAATGTTCCTAATCCCCAGGTGATTATAAATAGTGTCTGTTTTGTAGTAATTATAAAATTACAGTTGATAAAATATACTTATATTTTTATGCTTTTTAAATGTAGTATTTCCTTAAATTTGCCCAAGTAGTTTACTTTTAATCTGTGAAGATATGACTGTTGGAATTTGTTGCCGCGTGAAACTTTTTGTTTAGCTCAATACTTGACATTTGTTCAAACTAGTGATGAAGCGATAACATGTAGAAGGATTATACAATTTTGGGGTCCGAGTGGAAGTTGACTTCATTGTATACTTCAATGTTTCAATTACAGATTATTGCTTTTATATAGACTCCTAGTTGTACTCACATTTCAGTGTTTGGTCTTCCATATTGCTAAGGCCAGACTTGATGGAATACCCCAGGTTTTGTTTGCTGACGAGATAGGAGTTACCACTCCTTGTCTTGTTCACAAGTTATTCTGTTCGTGGCAACTTTGTAAACCCAAGATTAAAAAATATATATATATATATATAGGGGTTGATCCATAGTTAACGTTGTAAAAAATAAGTTAGCCATACAACAAATTCTGATCGTCCATCCGAAATATCTAACGATCAATATAGCTCACGCCCGCAGTTTAATTTTCAGTATTCCGCAGTTTAATATTGCGGACGAGACAAATGTCCAAAATACTCTCCTTGTGAAAGTTCTCCGTCCGTAGTATTAAACTGTGGACGTTAGGTATGGTTGGCCAATTGGAAACGTCATGGTTTTTAAATAAGTGACGTCCGCAATATTAAACTGTGGACGCTAAGCGTCTTTAGTTTCCTGGCTCCGCAGTATTAAACGTGCAGATGCCAAATAATAGAGATGATACGTTTAATGACGTGGAGCCACTTCATCTTCCAAAATTTTAAATCTGACCGGTTCATGAAGGGAATTTGGGCCATATGATTCAAGCATACTCAAAATATATATAGTATTATAACAATAACAAGTTCAATCAAGTTCTAGTTCAATTTTCTTGATTGTCTTCATTTAAAAAAAAATTAACATGATGATCAAGAATTCCCAAGAATTTAAACTCCTGCTTTATAAACAAGTGCATAGAGATTTGATGTGTAGGGAATTTTATGAATCATGTTTTAATAATGAAATTGGAGAGAAACTATAAAATTTTGAAAATATAAATTTCAACTTGCCATACCAAAGTCAAATACCATTAATTGCACAGAGATTGCTATCTTCCCTTCCTTTGACCATATGAAGTCCTGTCTTCCCCTCATTCACTACAAGACAAATTTTCCTCAGATCCCTCAAATTGAAAAGTTAATTCTTGAGATTGGCTCAAACTTTACAAAGCTTGAGCCGAGTTTAAAGCTCCATTGAGCTGCCGGAGTCGTGGTGGGTGGGTCTGTTTTTTTGTTTGTTCGAATAAATTGTTTCTTCCGGCAGTTTATGATACACGGTTCTCAATACAACATCGAAGAAATTGGACATCCCTATGGAGCATAGGAAGATGAAGTGGCTTTGCAGCATTAAACGTCTCCATCTCTATTATTTGACATCCACAATTTAATACATGCGGAACCTAGGAAACTAAATAAAAATTTTAATTTAGCCAATACAACGTCGTTTTCCAATTGGTCAGTCATATTTAGCGTCCGCAGTAGCACTTATTTAAAAACGACGTCGTTTCTCAATTGGTCAGTCATATCCTAGTGTCCGCAGTTTAAAACTGCGGACGAAAAACTTTCAAAAGGAGGGTATTTTGGACATTTGTCTCATCCGCAGTATTAAATTACGGAATACTGGAAATTAAACTGTGAATGGGAGTTATATTGATCGTTAGATATTCGGATGGACGATAAAGATTTATTGTGAGACTAACCTCTTTTTTACAATGTTAGCTATGGATCACCCCCCCTTTATATATATTTTTTTTAATTTTTTGTGTGTATGTGTGAGGTATATGTTGTTCTGAATTTTATTTCATGCATTTCTACCAAGAAAGTATATGTTGTTCTGAACTTTATCTCATGCACTTCTATCTAGGAGTTGAAGTCTTGTGCTGTGGGATGTATATTTGGATATGATTCTGAGAAGAAGCCTGATGCTGCAATTGGGTTAGGTCACACTAATGGGGCGCCTGGTGTGCTTCGATCCATGGAATCAGCTCAATACTATGCGGAGAACAACATTGATCACGCACGACGGTGGGTAAGCACACTCTGAAATGACTTATAGCATGTTCAAATTTCAGAGACATGACATCAATCTCCAAGTTTTTGAAGACTTATGTTCGGTTTTGTTGAGGGAGAGCATAAATTAATTGGATATTTAGTTCCTTGTTTTGCCTAAATCTAACTAATTGCGAGTAAATAATTTTGTTGACCTGTTGGAATCAAGGTTCAAGATCTTGGTATTGGAAGACGTAGCGAATAGTCAATCCTTGATGTGTTATCGGGTATCGGATCGATATTGGATGATAGCAACAAAAAGCTATATATTGCTTAAAAATGAAAAAAATTCTAAAAATAAGAATAAGTGAAATAATGAATTAAATACATACATAACGTTATATAAATCATATAAAACATAGCTGTTGGACTTGTTAACATTTTCTTGATGCAAATTTTAAATATTGTTTATATCTTGCATGTATCATCAATATGGAATGGTACCTTCAAAATGTTGGCCGATACCATTATTTATTGGCCAATACTTGGAGTAGTAGTGACGTAAAAAGGTTTTACCTGTCACTGTTCCCTCTTTTTCTGGAATAGTTTTCCTTGTACCTATTAAAAGAACAATTCCTTCCTCTTTTTTGTTGAGACTGAAAATATTTTTATGAATCCCTAAGAATATAAATTTCCTGCCAATAATTTTTTGGTAGTTGTAATCTTCATTTTCAATCATCAGGAGGGGATATAGGGTTGTAAATGACTACTAGTGCTCATTTCATATGTTCCTGTTGGGTATTTTCCCTGGGCTGAGTAAGGACCATTGGCTCCTATGCAACCGAAAGACTGAGAGCTCTCGCAGCTGCTTTCATTTCTCATTGTGCTGCTCGCAACTTTCGGCCTGCAAGCTCTTTGAAGGCTTGAGAAAGGCAACATCAGAGTTGATTCGTTGTGGTTGTCATTCGAAACCGTGATGGAAGAGGTGAGATTTTTGTTACAATGGCTTCATAAAGTGACCATGGTCCAAGGTTAGCTAGAAGTTAGAATGCAGTCAATTTTGTAACAATATTCATATTTAATTATTTTTTAATGTTTTTTGTCTTTTGCGTTTTTGTTTATAAACTAAAATAGTATCTTGCGCATAGTATTTGCAAGGCTGAGTCATTACACGGATAGTCTTGTGAAGTTATTTACCATTCTATGTATCATTTAAGATTCCTTTTACCATAAATGAAAATATCTATTGGCTTGTGGCTGTGTTTGGGTCAATTCTTTCTGGATTTGGACGGAGAAGGAATTCCCATGGGCCCAAACTTTAGTTGCTAGCAACTTACCCTCTCATTTGTTCAGTAAGGCAGGGTCCTATTTCCTGGGTCTTATAATTACTTTTGGCCACGGGTGCCCTTCGGAGTTTGGTCTGAAGGGACAGTGAATTATTTTTTTACTTGCTATACTATTTTGAAGATGGTCTCGTCCTGCTTTGTCCTTTTTGTAACAGGTCCTCTTGTTTAGATAAAAATTCCTGTTTATCTTTAAAAGAAAAATTTCTCTACAATATGCTCTTTCTATCGGAAAAGAGAGTGACTTTTTATAAAAGAAAGTATTAAGATTTTATTACAACGCTTTTGACAAAAATCTGGGGATGTCCTTTTAAAATTTGCGGATAAACACCTTTCTAGTATTAGATATTTTAGATATCTACATCTTCTAATATTGATATTCATTTTTTGAAATAATGTTTGAGTGGAACAAGTACAACTATGAACGTTACAAATCAGCTGCTTTTGAGAATTCTGTCTGACGAGGAAGATTATGTCCTCTGAAAAATTCTTTCGTCTCTTGTTTTGACTGGTATAGATTTTACTTGTACTTTTTTAATCTCATATGGGCTTGCTATACATTTAGCAATTCCCAAATCTGCTATATTTCTTACTCAGTTTTTAATTTCTTTGCTCTTGGTTCTAAATGGATGCGTTTGACTTAAAAAAACGTGTCTTTGTGTCGTCTTGCTTTCTTTTGCCTTTCTAGGTATTTGCCACATTCACCTTAATTTGTCCCATAATACGCTTTCACTAATAGTACATATTTTGTACCTACACTACTCAATATTTTTTTTGTTCTTCATCCTGTCCTTGCAATATCCTGAAAATAAGTATGACTAGCTGTTGCTGCAATTTATGCTCGCAGCCACTGATGAGAGTCCCTTGAAAACTTGGAGAATTCTGGGAACACTTCTGGAAAAATTTCATGCTTTATTTGCGTCGCTGAATGCTAGAATGATAAGTACAGTTCATTATAGTTTAGCTATCTAGTACAATTAGGTGATTTTGCAGAAACGAATTTGAACAAAAATAATTCTCCTTACCATTTAAGCTTGCGATAGTGGTTAGTTTTGAAGCATACAATTTGCTACTATGGGAAATGTTAATATATTCAGTGATGATTTGTATGATAATTGCACGGTCCATCAAAATTTATAGGAACTATTCCTGTGGTTGTTGGTGCTCCAAATATCCAAGAGTTTGCTCCTTCGCCTGATGCAGTTTTACATATTAAAGAGCTGAAAGACATTGCTTCAGTTGCAAGGACCATGAAATACTTGCCGACACCGATGCATACAATCATCACTAAGGTAAGTATCAACTTCAACACCAATTAATAGTTTTCCTGTTATGTTTTTCAATTAACTGACCCAGTCGCAATTAATGTCCTTTATTTTACTTGAAGTCTGAAGACATGCTCGGAACCTTACATTCCTTACTATTTGACTGAAAGAAAGTGTTTGGTGACAATATGTTTTTATTATTCAGGGGCAATTTTGAGGGCCCTTCTGATTCTTTTAAAGGCTCTTGTAGATATGCAGCAGTTGTTCATTCGTCATGCCGTCTGTGCATTTACTTGGCAACAATGATCCTCAACTGAGGAAAAAGAGCTTAGTTTTTCAAAACGTCCTTTGCAAGTGTACTATAGGCTTAGAAACTGTATATATGTAATGTAACGAGAAAGAGGGAGGTTTTGGAGATGGTGCCCATCTTTTTAAGGTAATTTTTTCCCACCCTGAATATATCTTGTTATACAAATCTGTATTCTTCGGTGTATGTATGCATTTTCATGAACTTGTATGTTTATATTAATGCACCTATTTTGTGTTGTGTGTGTGTACATCTCATGGATGAATATATATGACGAATGGCACTACATATCACTTGAAAAGAGAAATTCTGCGTTAATCACTTTTCAAAGGAAATAAAAAAACGAAAAGAAAGAGGAAAAGGATGAATAGACATCTTTTTCTTTTTCTCTTGCATGTGTTTGTGTGATGGTGTATTAATAAAATCTTGTTAGGACAAAAACATTGTTAGGATAAACCCGGTGGATAAAAATTTGATGAAAGAGAGAGTACATTCTCCCCTCATAGAAAACCCATTATTTTATGACGCTTTGATGTGGTATATCTTTGAGCTGACGCATCACAATCATATTCCGCAGCTGTTAAATGCCACAGAAATTTACTAAAAATACATCTTAAATACACTCTCATCCTCCCATGCCCAATTTCCTGGGCAATTGCATCGGCTACAACAAAAATAACATTATATGCAATAAAAGTATAGTTTAATTAAACTATATAAATGGAAGTTCGACAAAGTATGCTGAAATATCTAAATAATAGACTTTAAATTTAATGCGAATATCATTTCCAAAAATGCATGTTATATGCGTACTCAACGAACTTATCCAAGCCGAAAAGAGCTAAAATCGTTGACTTGCTTACTAAATGAATGAGTTCAAACTGAACAACGGCCATGAGATGCTATGACGTTTTTCCAGATTTGGCTCAGTTCAACGTTCCATAAGCTGGCAAGTCTATTGTTTACTTTCTTAGATGACACTATTGGAGTAATGATTCTTATTATTTTACTCTTACGATATTTGACCAAATGCCAGTTCTTGTCATTTGCGGGCACCAAAAGAAAAGGTTCAAATATAGGATTATCAGTTCAAATTTTTTTTTACTCATATTTGTCTGGACAGATCCAGGAACTTGAGCCTGAAGGCCTTAGAATCTGCTGTCCTGTTGAAGTTCAATCCTCTCACAAGACACGTACCCATTTTGGAAGGAGGAAAGGCCGGAAGCATAAGAGGTACAAAATGAGCTCAAAGTGTATCTGATAGATCCTATTGCTTGAAACAACGACAAGCCTTGTATACATTCAGTTTCAAAGTGGATAATGAATTGAGAAGTCACGTGAAGAACAATCCATTTGCAAAATTTTGAGGTAATATTCTTCTAGGCTAAAGCAAGATTGATTTTTGCATGCATGGGTGGTTATTTTGCTTCACCTGAGTTGCATCTGTTCTTCTTCATCAAATGATTCAGCTGTAATACTATCATGCATGGGAATGGAAAAGGTCAGTTGTATTACCAACTTACGAGATTAAACTATTCATGTAGCAAATCTGTCTTGATATATTATACATAGTGAGGTTAGATGTCTCATGTAACGTTCAGGATTACTGATTTGTGGAATACTGTACCTTGTTTTCGAGTTATTAGTTCTTTAAATTTTTTGTAATCTAGTTTTATAATTTTTTTATGTTGGAATATCCCAATGAAAAAACCTGTTGATCCTCTAATTTTGATATTTAGGGTTAATATTTCACTTGGGGTGACAATTCCACTTTTATAATTATCGATGGTTAAATTATGAATATATATATACTAGCTGGGTCCCGTGCCTCCGGCACCTGTATGGACAATTATGATTTATCTTATAAAACTTTGAACGACCCAAAATAATTTATTGAGTGAGCTGAAAATTAAAATCATTTGTATTTTATTAAATTATTATTAGATTATTAGATAGATAGATGTATTTTATTAGATAGATGTATGAACAGTGGGATTTATCTCAAACTTTGGACGGCCCAGATGATTTATTGTGTGAGCGGGAAATTCAAAAATTATTTGTATTTTATTAGATATTATATAATAATATATATAATAATATATATATATATATTAGTTATTAATATCTTAAAATACCGAAAACTATTTTAGTGATATCTATTAATATATAAAAATCCGATGGGCTATACACTTCGTAGCTTGTTTAAGATTTGCGGCGGCTAGGTGCAGTCGGAGGTGGGTGGCTCTTGGGCATTTTGGGGGGCCAACCTTTTTTTTTTTTGTCTCTTTCTTCCTTGCCATTTATATCACCAGTAAGCTGGCATTAGTTTCTGATTACTAACAAGTTCCCGTCTCTCGGATATAACTTTGGAGTGGGTGGATTTTAACCCTTGTACCCCATTTGTCCTAAATAGGATTTACTATTTACCTTTGTTTTTGGATATTAAAATTTATATTTGATATAAAATTTAGTGGTTTTTCCATAATTAGCTTTAACAAATGACGTTATAAAATTAATTATTTGGTCAACTATCATTTTAATTTATTACTAGACATCACAAAGAAAGACCGCCTACATAATTTTATTACAATTTTGCTAAGATGTATAATTGAAAATTTGATGGATTGGCAGACAATTCTATATAAGTTCATTTTAATATTTGATTTATTTTTCATATAATTTATTAAAAACAGAATAACTAAATAAATGAATATGTCTCATATTTATGTACCCCAAAAAATCAAATATTTATATGAAAATATCAATTAGCAAAAGCAAACCGCCATTGGGACATGTTTGGGTAAGAACAAATAACATCCGTCCATCTTCCCCACTTGAACCAATTCACAATCCTTTCCTAATAACGGCCCTTGGGAACTACCAAGAGTCCAGCAAACCATTCTCCCCCTCCAAATAACCTACAAAATCGCCCCGCCCCTCCTCTCCTTCCTCACCCCTCACTCAACACCCCACTTCTGTCCAAATGTTTCTTTGTCATCCAAAAAAATGTCATCTTTTTCTGTTAAATTTTTGGCACTCTCCTTGCCAAATTCAAACCGTTACAAGACCCGGCTCTATGCAACCCCGGCAAAGACGGATGTACCTCCGCCATCCGCGGCGGCGGATGGTGGTGCCACCAGGCTAGAGCCTAGAGTGGAGGAGAGAGAAGGATATTGGGTATTGAAGGAGAAGTTTAGGCAGGGTATTAATCCTCCAGAGAAGGTGAAGATTGAGAGTGAACCTATGAAACTCTTCACTGAAAATGCTATTGAAGAACTTGTTAAGATCCCACTTGAAGAAATCGAAAAATCGAAACTTACTAAGGATGATATTGATGTGAGGCTCAAGTGGCTTGGTCTCTTCCACAGGAGGAAGCATCACTGTAAGTTTTAAAGCTCTATATGGTTCTGTTTAATTAATTTTTAGTTCTTTATTTGAGTTTATTAAAAATTTATTTCATCGTTTATTGTTGAGATATCTGTAAATGACATAATCTCATCATTTTCTAATCATTTTAGTTTTGTCTTTTTTCAAGCATGCTGTCTTTCATGATCATAATACTTTTCGGATCTGCTGCTGAGAAATTGATTACTTATTTAATAATGATGGATATCGGGTAATTTTTGTCAGTATTCTGTTTGGTTGATGAACAAATCAGGAAGGAAGTTAATATACTGCATTTATGTTCTCTGATATGTTTTTTTCACTTTTATGAAAATGACCAAATTAAGTCAGATGAGAGTGAGATATGTATAAGGATGTTTTATGGTACCCTATTATCTTTATAGGCAAAAGGAAATCCAAAAAAGTTTTTCTTACAAATAAAAACGGAGCCTAAGTGTGCGCCAACCTTTCAGTCAACCCAATTTTCCACTTTGTAATCCAAATATTTTTCCTTGAGCAGAAAAAGAGTAGTTTCACTTGTCTGCCTTACTGAATCAACCAAAAAGATGCCCCATTTTCCTATTTGAATTTGTTCTTGTTCTAATACGCTTTTCAATGGTGTGATCAGATGGTAGATTTATGATGAGATTGAAGCTACCAAATGGAGTGACAACAACTGCACAAACTCGATACCTAGCAAGTGTTATAAGGCAGTATGGAAAGGAGGGATGCGCAGACGTTACCACAAGGCAAAACTGGCAAATTCGCGGTGTAGTACTGCCTGATGTGCCAGAAATACTAAAGGGACTTGAAGAAGTTGGCTTGACAAGCCTGCAGAGTGGGATGGACAATGTGAGAAATCCAGTTGGAAATCCCCTTGCAGGAATTGACCTGGATGAGATTGTTGACACAAGGCCTTACACTAACTTGTTGTCCCAATTTATTACTGCCAATTCACGTGGAAATACTGCCTTCACTAATTTGTAAGATTCGTCATACTTGGTCTTTCTCAAATCTCTATATAGACTAGAAACAATGGGAGCTCGTTATAGTATAACAGTGATATCTTATTAACTGAATTTTTACATTTTGTTTTTATCCTATTAGGCCGAGAAAATGGAACGCTGTGCGTTATTGGTTCACATGATCTTTATGAGCATCCCCACATCAATGATCTCGCCTACATGCCTGCCACAAAGAACGGAAAATTCGGATTCAATTTGCTAGTTGGTGGATTCTTTAGCCCTAAGCGATGTGCAGAGGCGATTCCGCTTGATGCGTGGGTCCCAGCTGAAGATGTAGTCCCATTGTGCAAAGCAGTACTAGAGGCTTATAGAGATCTCGGTACAAGAGGAAACAGGCAGAAAACTAGAATGATGTGGTTAATTGATGAACTGGTAAGCAATGCTTCATTCTAGCCTCCTGTCCATAATTGAGTCTCATTTGACTTATTGTCTTTTCCTTCAGTCAAATTAGACTCTCATTTATGTATAGTGGGAGCAGTATGCAAGTCGTACTTTTAAATTGATAGATTAAAAGTTTAAAGTGTTTTAAATATTGGTGGAGCTTTATTATGAACATTACTTTCCTTGTTTTTTGATTCCTATGCAGGGCATAGAGGCATTCAGGTCAGAGGTAGAGAAAAGAATGCCCCAACAAGAGCTAGCGAGGTCATCTTCTGAAGAGTTGGTTCAAACGAAATGGGAAAGGAGAGATTACCTTGGTGTCCATCCACAAAAGCAGGAAGGTTTAAGCTTTGTAGGCCTTCACATTCCGGTGGGACGCGTTCAAGCAGATGACATGGAGGAGTTAGCTCGATTAGCAGACGAATACGGATCAGGTGAACTCCGTCTCACTGTGGAACAAAACATCATAATCCCAAATATTGAGAACTCAAAACTCGAGTCTTTGCTCAATGAGCCTCTTTTAAGGGACAGGTTTTTGCCCGAGCCACATATTCTAATGAAAGGATTAGTAGCATGTACTGGAAATCAGTTTTGTGGGCAAGCCATAATTGAGACCAAGGCTAGAGCACTGAAGGTGAGTGAGGAGGTGGGACGGCTAGTGTCCGTGGCAAGTCCCATTAGGATGCACTGGACAGGCTGCCCGAATACCTGCGGGCAGGTTCAAGTGGCCGATATCGGATTCATGGGATGCAGTGACAAGGGATGAAAATGGGAAGCCTTGTGAAGGGGCAGATGTGTTCTTGGGAGGGAGAATTGGGAGTGACTCACATTTGGGACAAGTTTATAAGAAGAGTGTCCCTTGTAAGGACTTGGTACCCTTAGTTGTGGACATTTTGGTTAATCACTTTGGTGCTATTCCTATAGAGAGGGAAGATGGGGAAGATTAGTTGATTCCTTGGTTTTCTCACCAGCTGTGTGGGATATTTACAAATATGAGACGGATGTTTGAAGTTTTACTCATTTTCTAACACGTTTTTGGTCTTTAATAATGATAGGAAATTATATGTTGAATTTATTTAACATATAATGACGACTACGTTTTGACTGTCTCACTTTAGCAGAAGATGCCTCCCCAGTTTAGTCTGTAAATTCCAGTTTGTAATAGTTCCTTAATCTCATTTGTTGATATTTATTTCCAATTAATATTATTATTTTCCATTTATATAACTATGTTTTGACAATATTCAATGCATGCCTATTACGATTGAATAATGCTAGAGACAAAAACTATTTTATAAACTGATGATGTGGCATACTCCACATCAGCAGTTTGTGTGGGACCGAAGACTACATTAAACAATTTGTTGATCAATAGGCTGACGTGGAGTATGCCGCATCAGCAGTTTGTAAAATGTTTGTAAAATAATTTGTGTCTCTAGCACCGCTCATTACGATTTATCTAAAGATAAAAATCTGACATGTGTTTTTATTATAATAGGGAAGCTTATCTAGTCTAGTTATAAAAGTAGCTAGTAGTTCTCCAAAAAATGAAACTTCTTGTTGGATTACTTGTATGGCATATGAGAAAATTTCCCTCTTGTTTGGACAAATGAATTCTTTTAAATTTGCTATACTCTTGGAATCACAGAAGGTCAAACGTATCAGTCAGCAACGTACGTCAGACCTATGATCATAATGACATAGACGAAAGCAAGCTTCAATTAGTGTGAAAAATCTTCAACAGGAACAAATGAAGGGTAAATAAAATTTTATGAAACATTAATTAGAATTAATGGAACTTTGACAATCCAATTAATTCTCTACACAAACATAAAATGATATTGAAATACAGCATCTGTGACATGAAATTCTTTTTTATAATTTAAATATATATCTTGTTTGCAAGTGATTACCAACTAAATTAGATTAGAGGTCATCAGTGACATGAAATTCTTTACTCTAGCAGTTTAGCTGGATCTCGTTGGCGCATTACAATCAATAGGTAGGCGACGAAAGTGTATCGGATCGGATTGGATTGAATTAATTAGTCGAGCTACACGAATTTGACTCGTGGATGCGTCAAATTGCTGACCCAAGTGTTCTACGTGTTAATCGTGGACCCACAGTTCTTGGGACTTGGATTCAATATATCACTGCTTCTGCTTCTGTAACAACAAAACCCCCGCCCACACAAGATCTTCGCCTCCATCTTTTCATCATTTCCCATTGGCCGTTTGGCTCAACTTTCTCTCTCCGACTTCCCCCTCTTTCTCTCTCTACATTGCTCTGTTTTTCAGTCTCTTTTGAGAAAATTAGGGCAAATTGTATCATCTAGTTCGTGCATTTGCTGATTCTACAATCCATGATTCGATTGATTCATGTGTGATTGTCAAGGTGAGGAGCTTCGAGTGCTTAAATGGACTCGATCTGGAGTCATAATGGTCCTTGGCATTTGATCACCGCAGCCTTCTTTGCAGTTGGTTTCGTGTTCGTCAGGTTATTCCTCGACAGATTTATCTTTCGTGTAAGCTTCTTTCTTTCTCTCTCTTCATTCAATTTAATTTTTAGTATATGTGTTTTTTTGTGTAAGCTTCTTTCTCTCTCAATTCAATTTAATTTTTAGTATATGTTTTTTTTCTTCTAAGTTCAGCTGAAATCCCAAGACCTCTTCAACCCAAATTCTTATGAGTCGTTGTTTTACCATTGAGCAAAGAGGGGCTTTGTTTGTTTTCTGTTTTGAATCGATCTCAGCACATAATATAGTAATAATTAGTTACCCGCTGGTCTTGTTAGTTTCTTGAACTATAGTTCAATGACTATGAATATTAAGTTCACTGATTGTGAAAATTGAACTCTCACTTTTTATATGAATAAACAGGGAAAGTTTAATCAATGGAGATAAGCATAGTGGGAGGAGTTAGGCGGTGTTTGGAAACAGAAATCTGTATTTCAAGAAGTGACATTATTGTGTATACATAGTATCGTACATTAGAGAGAATCAGAGAAATGAGAGAAAAAGGAGCAAAATAGTAAGAGAATAAGAAAAAGTAGATACAAATTGCTTTTCTAGATAGTTAAAATGAAGATGATGAAGAAAACATTATCGAAATTAACTACTTTCATTCTAAACTGGTTTTAGGCTCATGTTGCTCGCAACTCATTGCATATGTCCGAGCTTGTTCGGCAGTGACTTATAAGTTAGTTTTGTCTGTCTGGCAATGACTTATTTTCTACTTATAAGTTGATTTCTAAGTCAAAAAAAATAAACAAGTATTTATAACTTATTTTAAAATGAATTATAAATCATTGTAAAATAAGTTAGTTTGCTTAAATGTAATGTCTATTTTACTCCTCTTTTTATTATGTTATTTTTAGTAATATTTATATTTGATTTTAACTTATAAGTCATTAAAAGCCGATCACTTTCATAATTTCTGACTTATAAATCAAATTGATGCCGACCGCTTTTACTTATAAGTCACAACTTATAAGTGAACTTATATTTTACATTTAAGTCATTTTAAAATAAGTCGTCGAACGGGCTTTTCATCTCCAGTTATGGTGTTTGGTGCGAAAAGCCTAGGGATGTTTTAGAGATATGTTATGTGAAGAGTCAAAAGCAAAGGTTGAGGTTAGTATATTGTCTTTTCTTGAAGACTGTTTGTGGAGATTTAGTCGTATTTGGAATGGAACGATTAATTGAAGGTTTGAAGTGTGTCGGGAGGGTAACATTTTGAGTCCTGCTATTAGCGTGTCCAACAATGTTGGGCTATGAAAGCGTTAATTAGCCATAAAATTGGCCCGAAAATCGTACCAAACAAAGTTTTTTCGACTTTTAACGTCTTTTATTAAAAAAATTGTCATAACTTTGTTATGGCGTATTTTTACTCCGTTCCACTTGGAACATTTTTGTAACCTTCATATCTATACTTCCTTCTTCCTGGATTTTAATTAAAATCCACGGACAACAAATTATACGAGTCCAATTACAGTCCTCTATGTAGTTTCCCATCCTTTACGCATAGGCTTACGTTTTTATTTTTCGTTCCACTTATCATGCATATTTATTGGTAGTTTAAACATAAAACCACCCTTATACCTTCGGATCCATCATGATCCTCCATCAAACCACAACAACAACATCCAATCAAAACTAATAAAACTTAAAAGAGATGAAGGATGGTTAGGGTTCATGACTTACCTTCTTTTGGTTCTTTTACTTTACTTGCTAATGGATGATTTGATCTTCCTTCTTCCTCCTTGTTGCCGACCACTCTCTCTCTTTCTCTTGGTCTCTTTCAATTTTACTTAGCAAATGAAATAATATGAAATGGATGATGGAATTGTGCATATATAAAACACATTTTCCATTTCTTACAAGTTGGTCATCCAACTTAAGTCTTCTACGTTCAATCCCCTTCACTTTCCAACTTTACAAATCATCCTAGGTTAACCTAACCATCTATCAAATTAACCCAACCAAGGTTACTTGGCATGGTTAGTTGGTGGGGTATTTAATGCCAAAATACAAGAATTGGGGTAATTTGGTCATTAGAGCATCAAAATTTCTTTGGTTTCAAGTCCATGGCTCCACACTTTGACTCCAAGTTTCTAGGTTTTAACTCTAGGTTTGACCTTTAGCTCAACTCTAGCCAAGCTACTCAAACCCTAGGCTCAACCCTAGGCATACCCTTGACTCAACCTATCAAGCCATACAAAACTCTAGCCAAGCCTTTCAAACCCTAGGCTTGGTTAGGCCAAATTAAGTTGGTTACTCATTCTCTCTCTAGTTAGGTTTTCTAACTTTTTCGAATATGTTTTTGGTAACTTGATCGAATAGCCGAGAAATCGACTTTTACGTTTCGTAATTTTGATTACACTTTCCATCCCCATTTCCCGAATAAACGTTATGTCGTAATTTGAAAAGTCGAAAAAACAAAAAAGTTTTTTTAACGTGAATATTGTTTTAACGTCTTTTCTAAAAAAAATTATTTTCTTATACGAAACCCTAATTCATATATTAACACGTAAACACAATTTAGGTTATAATACGACCTTTAAACACAACACATAATAATATCCAAAATTTTTATTTATTAGATATTTACATCAAAACCTAATTACAAGGCTATCCGATATCTCAGGTCATCACATCATTCCCCCCTTATATCCATCCTGAGAATCACTACTACAAAATTATATCAAAACACAAATGTCTTCTTAATACTACTTTCATCGAAGGTATTCTCTTACATTTTCATAAATTTAGCGAGTGTTAATTTACCACCGCTCTTTCCCCTACTTCCACTTACTCCATCTGTCCTTTTCCTTGGATGCCCACAGTTATAACACATTTTCTTATCTTTTCTACATACCCCCAAAATTATTTCCGCAATTCTCACATGCTTTAATCCTTTTCTTCAGGTTTTCTTGCCTGTCTTTAGAATGATTACTCCATTTCCGCTTATTGCTTCCTTCCGCTTTACTATCTTCTTCATCCTCTTTATTCTTTCCTCCCTCAGTTGTTATAGCTTTCTCCAAAATCGTTCCAAACGAGTCGATCTGCAACATTGATAATTTAACAGAGTGAAGATTTTAAACTTTGCTCAAATCTACGCGTCTTTCTCTTCAGTGTCCTCTTGATGTAGAGCAAATCTCGCCAGCTCATTAAATTTGGCTGTGTACTGGGCACCGACATGTCCCCTGCTTCAGCTCGAGAAATTTCATCTCCATCTGCATGTTCCTGGGAAAGTAGTTCTCGAAGAACAACTCCTTGAACCTTTCCCAGGTCACTATCCCTTCACCAGCTCTGTTCTGATTTGCCTCCCACTATAAGTTAGTTTCTCCTTTTAACATATAAGTAGCAAAAGTCGTCTTTTGATCCTCTCTTATTTTGGCAATAACAAACTCCTTCTCTATTTCCTTTATCCAAGATTGCCTTTATAGGCCCGGTGGTCCCCTTAAACTTAGGCGGTTCCACACTCTTAAAAGCCTTAAAGTTTGTCACTGGCAAAGCTGGAGGATTAATATTTACTCCGGTGAGATTTCTATTTATAGTCTCTACTACAAGATGGGATTAATGTTTTTTTATCTATATTCTCATTTTCTGCCTCTTCTTGATTGCTTTTGATCTCATCTTGGCGGCATTATTCTATATAATAAAATATATTATTTTCTCATCCTTCATTTTAAAGCATTCATTGTTAATGCTCAAAATTTACTCATCACATAGCACATATTAATACACATTCATATTAACATGCCTCTCTAAGTACATTTGATGCAGTACGGAAGAAGAAATTCAATAAGTTTATTATTAATTTTGTATTGTTATTTAGAGATAAATGTTGAGTTATTAATGAAATTATTTAGTAGGATATTATAATAATAACTTTTTATTAGGAGAGTTTTAATTGTAGTAGTAGATTTCAATTATGAGAGTTTATTATAGTAGTAAATTTTAGTTAGGAGATTGTTTCCTTTCTAAATTAGGGTTTTTTTACTTAGTCCCTAAGTATTGAGTTTTGTATTTAAACATTGTAATACTTCATTATTTGGAGATTATTGAATGAATTGATTTGAGATTAAAGTTGTGTGCTTTTGTTTGTGTTTCTTTACCGATTCTTTGCGGAGATAGGTACTCTTATTCTTTCTTTCCTTTCCCGTCCTTCATCAACACCATACTTTACATTTTATAGTTTTCTGCTATTCCATATGTAATCCTTTATTACTTCAAAAAGTCTTATAATTCTCAGACTTAATCTTTCTTTCTTACTTATTTCGATTTTCGACCCTCCCCTTCGGGTCTTCTTCCTTCTCAAAACTTGACTATTTTCTATCAATTATCTGAACAGAAAATTTCTTACTTCTCAAAATTCTATATTTTTAAACGACTATTTGCGTTTTGGTTTGACATCAACTTATGTATGCTTGATACCAACTTGTACTTAAGTTGACACCAACTTGTGTCTCGCTCTTGCGTTACACCAACTTGTGTCTTACGCTTGAGTTAACACCAATTTGTGTTTTACTCTTCAGTTGACACCAACTTGTGTCTTGAGTTTGGGTTTACACCCACTTGTGTTTTACCCTTTTGTTGACACCAACTTGTGTCTGTTTTAAATTTCAATTTAAAACTATCCCTAATATTAAGGTTGTTCATCTTTAACTCATCAGAGTTTGCTATCTCTATTTCTCTTGCTCATTCTCAGCTAATACCACATCTATTTGCTTGGGTACAACTACTAGCTTCTCATTAATAACATGTTTGGCTCTAACTTCTTCCAACATTCCTACCATCAATTTAATATCTTGATTAGTATCTTGCAATTTCAGAAATAACGCTTCGTTCATAAAACTCGCCATACATTATGAGTTCAGGAACTTGTCATAGAAATATGTAGTTCAAGAATAAATCAAGAACTGTCCATACGCCTATAGTCTGAAAAACTTATTATATTATTATGAGTCACGAACCTACCATAATCTGTGTTACTCGGACACAACTGGAGTGTCCGGTTGGACACGGTATCCGACACGGGTACTTCTCAATTTTGCCAATTTTTTACACTAAAGTGAAGTATCCAAGAGAAGTATCCAATTTTTGGACACGGTGTCAGACACGAGTACTTCAGGGCAAAGTGAAAAGTCCGAGTAACACAGACCATAATAACATGAGTTCAAGAACTAACATATATCCCCAAAACTTACAACTTAACTCATAATAACATATATTTATTATTATCACATAATAATATATATCATTTTACTATTACTTTTGTTGATAAATTTTCTTAATTTCTCTCTTTAAACTCTTTCTGAGTTTCTCTCTTTACTATCTTCATCATTTCTCTAAGGTTATAGCCTAAGGCTTTCCCGGTTTATAACCTACAGCTTTGATACATCTGTAAAGCCTCCAGAAAAACATAATTTTTCGAAAGCGTTAATTAGCCATAAAATTGGCACGAAAGTCGTACCAAACAAGGTTTTTTCGACTTTTAATGTCTTTTACTAAAAATTTCGCCATAAGAAGTTATGGCGTATTTTTACTTTGTTCCACTTGGAACACATCCGTAACCCCCATAGTTATACTTCCTTCTTCCCGGATTTCAATTAAAATCCATGGACAACAAATTATATGAGTCCAATTACAGTCCTCTTATGTAGTTTTCCATCCTTATGCATATGCTTACATTTTTATTTTTCGTTCCACTTTTCATGCATATTACCGGTAGTTTAAACATAAAACCGCCCTTATACCATAGGATCCATCATGATCCTCCATCAAACCACAACAACATTCAATCAAAACTAATAAAACTTAAAAAGAGATGAAGGATGGTTAGGGTTCATGGCTTATGATTCTTCTTCTTTACCTTGCTAATGGATTTTCAAAGTTTGATCTTCCTTCTTCCTCCTCCTTGTAGACGACCACTTTTGCTCTCTTTCTATTCTCTCTTGCTTTGTCTCTTGCTCTCTTTCAATTTTACTTAGCAAATGAAATAAAATGAAAGAGATGATGGAATTGTGCATATATAAAATACACTTTCCATTTCTTACAAGTTGGTCATCCAACTTAAGTCTTCTATGGTGACCTAGGTTAACCTAACCATCTATCAAGTTAACCCAACCAATGTTACTTGACATGGTTAGTTGGTGGGGCATTTAATGCCAAAATACAAGAATTGGGGTAATTTGATCATTAGACCATCAAAATTTCTTTGGCTCCAAGTTCAAGTCATGGCTCCAAGTCCAAGCCAAGGCTCCACACTTTGGCTCCAAGTTTCTAGGTTTTAACCCTAGGCTCAACCCTTGACTCGACTTTGGCTCAAACCCTAGCCAAGCTACTCAAACCCTTGAGCCAAGCCTTTCAAACCCTTGGTTTGGTTTGACCAAAGTAAATTGGTTACTCATTTTCTTTCTAGTTAGGTTTTCTAACTTTTCCAGTTACGCTTTCGTAAATCGATCGATTAGCTGAAAATTTGACTTTTACATTTCGTAATTTTGATTCTACTTTCCATCCCCATTTCCCGAATAAACGCTATATCGTAATTCGAAAAGTCAAAAAAACGAAAAAGCATTTTTAGCGTGAACAGTGTACAGGTTTCTCGATTTTTTTATACGAAACCCTAATTCGTATATTCTAACACGTTAACACAATCTAGGTCATAATACGACCTTTAAACACAACACTTAATAATATCCATAAAATTTTATTTATTAGATAGTTGCATCAAAACTTAATTACAAGGTTATCCGATTTCTCGGGTCGTCACAGTTGGACCCTTGTTGTTGCTCTCAACCCCGCTGCCATGTTTTCCAGAATCCTTCCAGCTTGGCAGTTTCGGATGAGGCAACTGTGAGAGTTTAAGTAACTCATACAAGAGGACAGCTTATCAGAAGTCTTTTAGGAATCTTTTCATGATTGGGAGTTGAAGGACATTAAATTGCTTTTTTTGCTAATTGTGGGAAGGTCAATCCTATAGCTGTAGGCTTTTCTTGGTCAAATCATTCTACATCTACGTCTCATGGAGGCTGCTTACTATTTGCTTGGAAGAGTGTTTGGTGCTTTTAATCCTCATTGAAGGTTTCTTGCTGTGTTTGGGTTGCATTTTTTATGGTAATCTTGATTAATTGGAGAATCCGAGAATGTGGCACCACTTTCTTACAAATTGCTGCTGTTTTCGTAACAATGGTTAAAAAATTATTCATTTTGATACACTAGGTAGATATATTACAATGTCTTTGTTATGTTTTGAGTTGATGGGGTGCCCTATTGAGGTAAATTCCTGTTGAATACTGGAACTGGAGTTGGTATTCTTTTTAAGCATATTATGTTTTGCCCTGAAATCTCCTTTGGAAATTCCTTGAATGCTAATGTAAGAACAATAATGAAAAGAAAGAGAATACTTGAAGGTTATAGAGAGATCAAGAAACCCTTAAATGACACCAAAAGGTCATGTTGGTGGGCATGATTAGCTGCAGGAAAGGTAACAGGGTCAAAAAAGGATTCGGGTTATATGGGATACAGCTTCTATGTGGGTATGTGGACAGTGAAGAGATAGGAGTAGGAGATCCTTTAAGGGAGTGGACTAGGCTGAAAGCATTTTGTAAAATACTTTTCATTTGGATCATTGAGGCTTTCCCAGGCTGTATAGATTTTTTATGAAGTTTTTGGGCTAGTTTACTTGAGCCTATTTTGTGCTGTTCAGGTCTGTGCAGCTTATGCTCGTTTCTTTTCTCTTGTAGACATCATGTGTGCCAGGTTGATCACCTTTTCAGTTGTTTTAATTAATGTTTTTTATTTTGTTCTTATTTATAAGTGCTATTATTGAATATTTTACTAATAGGAAAAACAGATAACAATCCAGTTATAATTTCCTTTGAAGTAATTTAGATATTTTGAAATATATGTTCTTTAGTATTCTTCACATCTTTTCCAGAGGCTGGCCATTTGGTTGTTGAGCATTAAAGGCATTCCATTGAAGAATAATGAGAGAACAAGGGCAAAGATTGCTAAGTGCACGGAGTCTATGTGGAAGTTTACCTACTATTTCACTGTTGAATTTTTTATTCTAAAGGTTACCAGCCACGAGCCATGGTTCAGAGATACAAAAGAGTACTTCAAAGGCTGGCCAAATCAAGAGCTGAAGTGAGTTATATGATAGACGAACCTTATTTCTCAATCTTTAGAGTTTCCAAATGGATTATTAACCTGTGACTTGTTTATACTTGACATGATGATCTGTAGTGAAAAATATTTTTACATTTGTGAAACATAATTGGTTGGCCGCCATCTTATCTGGAAAAATAATTTTGCTCAAATTCTTCTTAATTTTGCTTGAAACATAGTTGTGATCCTTAAATGATTGTTTTAAACTTACAGTTCATTGGTAGTTGCCTACAACGCAGTTTAACTGTTGAGCATGTTCCTTTTAATTTTTTATGGAAGTTCTAAACTTACATAGTTCATGACCTTCATAATTATTTTAATTGACCTGTTGGCTTTCTCACTCCAGGCTTTCCATAAAGCTTTTCTATATGTGCCAGTGCGGGTTCTACCTTTATAGCATTGGCGCCCTGGTTAAATGGGAAACTCGAAGGAAAGATTTCTCGGTAATGATGTCTCATCATGTAGTGACCGTCATCCTCATTGGTTACTCATACATCACAAGGTATCTTTATGTTTTGACTTTATATGGCATAATGCTAGATGCTTCTTATACCATGTAACTTTAGGGATTGGGATAGTAGATATTTGCACTATATACCTTCAAGATCTAGGAAGAATGGATATGAACAGGGACACAGGACACGGATGCGACACGATCCGTGACATACAATACAACATTTTTCCAAAAAAGAAGATGCAATACGTTGGAGGATGATACATTTGATTTTATGTATATTTTTAATAAAAATATGAATAAATTTAATTGTTAATACAGCATGATAAAATTAAACAAAATATCGAGGAACACTTGTACAATAAACATTTCCAAGTTTAATAGCAAATAAGATTCTAACTTTCAACTCTTAAGAGATAACCACACTTAAGGAAGACATGTATATTCATATCAGTTGAGGAGTTGGAATCTTTATTTGATCCTTCTAATTTATAAAGTTGATATTTAACTGAATACTAATGGTAGAGAAAAAAAAACAAGGAAATCAGTAAATTAGGCATATATAAAGTAGGAAATTAGTAAGTTATCAACAAAACCATATCAAAATTCACCATACAAACAAGATGAAATTTTACATATTTTATAGACGGCTTAAATATGAATTAGTACCCTAAACTATAGGTCATATTCCACTTCGGTGATCCACCTTTTAATTTTGTCAATTAGGTGATTATACTATCAATTTTTTCCAATTACACCAAATTGAACACGCCACGTCAGAAATTGCTGACGTAGCTAATTGTGTGGGGTCTTTAACAAGCTTATGTGGCAAAAAAACAATTTTTATTCATTATATAAACAAATCTATTTATATCATGGGCAAAATCGTCAAACCAAACTTAAAATCCTTAATTAAAATAAAACAAACATATCCCTAATTAAAAGATAATCAACCATGGCTTTTTTGCTATTCTATCTCTTCGTCTTCTCTCGGCTTCACTGTGGCTCTTAGAAGAAGCCAGAATTAGATGGACCCTCGTACCCAAATGATCTTGATCTGTTGAAGAAGTCTCCGTAAGGAGATGGGGATGGAGGAAGTAAAAGAAACGGGTCGTGGTCTCGAATCGGGTTTGTGGGGAAGTGAACCGGGTTGAAGCCAGGTGGAGGGAGAGTCCATGGCAGGACTTCTAGAAACATCCTGCTATTACCACCAACAGCAGCGGCTTGTTTCGATTTGTTTCTATTACTCCGACATTTTCTTTCCTTTGCATTTGTTTCGATTTGGGCTTCTTGTTTTGTTTGTTTTTATTTTCAAGTTCTGATTTGGGATCTCTGTTTTTTCATTGATGGTTCAGTTTTTTCCTAGCTCATTTTTTGATTTTTTCTAGGCTGGGTTTGATTGTGTTTTGTTTGGCCAAAATTGGTCCTGGAGTTTGATTTCTTTCTTTTGATTTAGTTCAAATGAATTTTCTGTTATTACCGATTTGATTTTGCTGATTACAAGATGTAATTTCCATTTGAATGGTTTGATTGGCCAGATTCTGGTACGCAACTGCTATGGACTGTTGTTTCCTCTTTATCTGGTTGAGTAGTTTCTGTTGGCCGACATTCATGGTGGTTCTCTAGCTGATTAGTGGACGTTTGTTGCTATGGTCTGATTTTCCGGTGGTCCTTCGCCGACGGGTTTTGCCCCCACTGCCCTAAGTGTCCTGTTCTTTGTGGGTAATTGTTGGTTGCTCATGTGGGGGGTTTCCTTCAATATTTGGCTATTGAAGAGATTTTGATGATTTTAGATTTTATTTTGTTTAGATTTTTTGTTGTTTTTGATCTGAGATTTTATAGATTTTAGATAATTTTGTTGTTTTTATTTAATTTAAATGATTAATATAAGTGATTTGACGAATTTGCCTTTAATGTATAATAAATGTATAAATAGATATTAAAATAATTTTTTTATTTACATATCAGCCGGTGATGGCTCCACTTCGAGGGCCACGTCAGCAATTTCTGACGTGGCGGCTCAATTTGTTGCAATTGAAAAAAATTGATAGTTCAATCACCTAATTGAAACTTTGATCCCTGAAGTGGAATATGGCCTATAGTTTAGGGTAGTAATTCATATTTAAGCCTTTATAGACATACATATATCGATATAATAAGTAAATTATTCAAACCATAAGCAAGAGATTCCCAAAAAAAACATATTTAAGTGGGTAACTTCAAACTTTACGCATTGGAGTATCCCTTCATGCTTGGGAGGGCACCAAATATCTAAAAAGCTCCTCCCAGCTTTGAGGAAACTGACTGAAGAAGACCTTACCAGTGTTACCCATCCTAGATGACTCTCTTGTAAGGGCTTTTGACCATTGTTGGTACCAGCACAGAAAGAATGGGGTTTCATATATTTAACTCTTGTGGTTGAGGACCTTAATATTTTTCTTTTGGTATATAGGGTATATAATATTTTATTATTTGTTTGTAAATAAGCCATTTATATCCTTGACCTCTTAGTTATACCTTGGTACTTTACTACCATTGTTATTTATCAATGTACTAATGTTGATGGAAGTTTTGTTGAAGCATTGTATCATTCATTTTTCTCCATAGTTGGGCCTTTTGTCAGCATATTTATTAACATTGTACAGTTATAGCATGTTTCTGAAAATTTCAAAGGAGTCAACTCTAGTTGGAGCCACTTTTGACCATATCGTATCTCTTGTTCAAAGTAGGTTTTTGAATTGAATAAATGTACCATGAAAATAGTACTTAACTGATCATCTACCGCAGCTTTTTTCGGATCGGATCGGTTGTTCTTGCATTGCATGATGGAAGTGACGTATTCTTGGAGGCAGCTAAAGTTTTCAAATACTCTGAGAATGAGCTGGGAGCAAGCGTGTGCTTTGGTTTATTTGCGATTTCATGGCTTATACTAAGGCTTATAATCTTTCCATTTTGGGCCATACATTCAGCAAGGTATGCCCTTAAAGAGTTGAGCTTATTCATTAATCACTCTTTCTTTATATGGCTCCCTTTAACATATTTATCTGTGTTTCCATTTCCCAGCTATCATCTCTGTGAGGTCTTGAGGCTGTCAGAAGCTTACCACATGTCATTATACTATGTTTTCAATACAATGTTATTGACCTTACTTGTGTTTCATATATATTGGTGGATTCTCATATGTGCAATGATCATGAGACAGTTGAAAAATAGAGGAAAAGTCGGAGAAGACATACGATCTGGTAAGCATTTTTTCTGTTGAATGAAAATGCACAAGTTTATTATTTATGTATCTGAAAAAGTTCACTTGAGTCTTGAAAGATAATGGAGAGAACGGAAAGTGCTACACGGGATAAATTTTACCATCTTCCTTTACTCCCGTCTCCAAATACAAACCTGTAACTTTTAAAGTTAATTTCGTATGAAGAATGGGAAATCCAGAATTAAGGCAAGGCAAGCGGAACAAAAAAAAACTGACCCTACAGAAGTGAAGCTATTAATTTTTCCTTGTATCTAGTTTTTTGATGTGATTTACAGTATACCCTCTCAAGTGGAGAGATATTAAGGGCACTCAAAAGTCGAAAGATAGTTCCTTCCCTTGCCTTTCCACTTTTAATAGAAATGAGGATGGACTAGGGGATCTTCCTCTTTCCTCTTTGCCCGCCCTTTCAAATGTACGAAAAGAAAGATAGTTACATCCTGTATGATCCTTTTTTCATTTTATGTTTTCTTGATATCAAACAGACTACTAAGATAATCCATTGGCCCAAACAAATATGTGAAAAGTTTCCCCTGGAAAATTTGCACGTATGAGATGTCAAGTGCTGCTTACATATTTTTTTTTTGATTGAAAAAACGTGTTGTACCTATTTGCTTTCTAGGGAAATCGTGTCTGGAAACATGAGCATACTATATTCCACCAGTCACTCCATTTGTTTAATGACTTTATTGGTAGTTGCAGCATGAAAACCTTTTGAAACGGGGTTTTGTACCATATATCTGTATAAAACACTTGAGCTATGTTTGTTTACAAGAATTATTACTTGGGATAGGACTATTAATCCCAAGTGTCTTGTTTGTTTTCAAATTTAGACTTGGGACTATTAGTCTAGGGATTATAAAATGACTTAATTGTCTTGAGATTATATAATCCCGGGATTATAATTCTAGGATTAATAGTTTTGGATTATAATTCCATGGATTATAATCCCGGCATTATAAACAAACGTAGCCTTGGAGAGAAACGTTTTGCAGATGACATTGATAATAGAATTGAATGATTGTTGTATACTTTCTTTCCCTTTTATTCTTGTTTTCCCTGCTATGTTTATATTAAATTTCTACATACAGCTACTAACTTTGCCCTATCAACACAGATTCAGAGGATGACGATTAGTTGGATGGATCCATCTAACTGCTCACATCGAGACTCCAAGAGGATTACATTTGACTTCTTTGTAGATTTGTCTCTGCACCTATATGTTCTTATCTGGTGGAAATAGGTTCAATTTTTTAAACATGTCTATTTTCTCGTTTTTGTCTTCTTCTTTTTTCTAGTGCTGATGATAGAAAAAGGGGGCAGGGACCATTGAGAATTTGATTTCATGATTGAATAGAATGTATAAAGAATAAGTAATTACTGTATAATTGTTTGTGTAAACAGATTATATCATGTACAAGGAGCAATTTTTACTGGAAAAAGAATTGCAATGAATCACCATTCTATATAAAAATCATGCTCTGTGGCTTTTGTTGGTTCCTCCTGAAAAGTATACAACATAGGTTACTTATTTTTATTATATGATAATCCTTTTTACAACTTTGGATTTGATTTTTGCTCATTCATTCTAAGCTTGGACTCTTCAAATAATGGCCATTTTTCTTTCTTTTTAATGGAATAGTTGACCTCTAGCCCTAGACGGCTAGACCTACCCCTTAGGCCATAGGTGGCCCAGACCCAGCCCATAGGGCATAGGTGACCTGGACCTAGCTCATAGAGCATAGGCTGGTATCCCTCAGTCTTGTAATTAGAGATATATAACTCTTCTCGTTCTAAAAGTTAAAGATACAATTTAATTTTTTTAAATCAAATAATGGTATATTAAATTTTAAAATTAGTATAATTCATAAAATTTTAAAATTAAATAAATTTTGTGATTAATAATTTTTGTTATATACTATACAATTATAATAACTGTATTAACTAAAATTAAATAAATTCACATCAATTTAAAGTTTAGTATGCGGTCTTTTGACTTAAAAAGTCAAATTTTATCTTTAATTTTGGAATGAATGGAGTATTTATCTTTTAAGATTATAAATTGACATGATATTTTTAATTTCTAACTTTTTTAGTATTATTATCATATCAAAAATCACACCACCAATACTAAATTGAATAGTTAAAGATTAATTATTCAAATTTGGATGTGGGGACGTGTTCTTCAATTGTCACGCTGAATTACGCTTCAGATTTGTGTATTTTATTATTATTTTGGGGATATGACTTATTTCAATAGTTTATTTGGTGTTTACTAGTATTGTTGCTACGATTAACCTTTTTTCCTTATTATCTGTTATTTTATTTAAAAGAATTACATTTTGAATTTATTTTTTGTAATCCTTTCATCTTTTGTAAACAGATTACAATTTTAATATATTTTCGTCTTTTAGACTTTTTGAAAGAAAAAAAAAGTAGAATCATACCTCTATTTTGAAGTTGTACAATATTTAAGTGAATTTGTTGTATCCTAAATGAGCGTTTTTTTGGGTAATGTTTGATGTCAAATTTAAAAAAATTACATATATTATATATTTTGCACAACAAGTAAATATAATATAAAAATAAATAAATAAAATCCCTTAAAAACGCATAGTCTGTCTTAAAAATAACTAAGCACCAGCTAAGCTGCCTAGGCACTAAACGCTCCCAACTCCCTCTGCTGTTTAGGTCTGCCTACAGATTTTTAAAAGAAAGATTTTAACATGGTATAACAAAGTACTATCAATATTTATATTTATTCTAATTGAATTGTCAATTTTATTCTCTTAGTTGACCTTCTGACTTTTCGGACATGCTGTCTTGGCGGTTTCCTCTTAATAGTAAATGGGGATCCGGCTAGTATGAAATTTATTTTTTAATAAGTTGGTCAATTGATTAATAGAATACTGACACACATAGAGTCTCGTCTTATTGAATAATTGCCCAACTTACTCAAAAATAAATTTCATGCTAACTAATTCCGTAAATGAGAGTAGTAGGTATTGATGCTTAAGTTTTATTAGGACATGACATCATGGTCACAATCCAGAATACAAGTGTACTGGCCCTGACCCTGACCCTGACCCTGGACCAACTATTTACTCGTTTTCGTTTACCGGATTTTTTATGTTTTTTTATTACAATAATACTTCTATTTTTAATTATTAGTATTGTTTAACACATGCTATAACTTTAAAACAATAACAGATACTCTCAACCATATACTTCTCTATTGGTAGTCCAAAAATTAATTCACAGTTATGTAATAAATTCTAAATAATTATGTTTAGGATCGTGACATAAATAACAACATTATTCTTCAAATAAATATTTTAATTTATAAATTTAATCAATGTTTTAAAAATTCTCGCATAAGTTTGATTAATATCCACCTAGGTACTAGACTATCCTTTAAAGTCTTGAGTTGACTAGGCACAAGTTTAAGACTAAAAGACAAAATGCACCCCAAAGTTTATTTCTTATTTATCTGTGCATCTCAAACTTAAAAAGGTGTCTAAGTACACCCCCAAACTTAATATTGCGTTACAAAACGCACACTTTTATCAATTAGCCGGTCAAAAGTGACTGGCTATGACCGGCTGAGACTTGAATGTTTAACAATTATATTTCTTTTGTCTTTTAGTCCTCAAACAATCATAAAAACTGTATTTTTAAAAAAAAATTGTTTTTGTTTTTAGAAATCGTATTTTTTTTAAAAAAATTGTTTTTAAATTCTGTTTTTAGAATTTTAAAATTTCAAAAATAGTTTTTACAAAAATAAAAAAAATTTAAAACAAATTTTTACAAAATATTCTTTTCCAAACAGAATTTTAAAACAAATTTTTACAAAAACAGAAATCTACTTTCAAAACAAAATTTCAAAAACAATTTATACAAAAATAGAATTATTTTACAAAAACAAAATTTTTCAAAAACAAAATTTTATTTTAAAAGTTAAAATTTTTTTGTAACCGTTTTAAAATTTTATTTTAAAATTTGTAACAGTTTAAAATTTTTGTAACTGTTTAAAAATTTTAAAATTTTGTAACAGTTTTAAAATTTATTACAAATTTTTCAAAAACAGAATTCTAAAAACAAAAATTAACTTTTTAAAAACAGTTTTTTTTAAGAAAAACAATCTTTTTTAACAAAATCGTATTTTTAAAAAAAATGTATTTTATTTAAAAATCGTGTTTTTTTAAAAAATTTTATTTTTGTTTTTAAAATAGAATTCTGTTTTTGAAAAAATTATAACAAATTTTAAAATAAATTTTTAAAACTGTTACAAAATTTTATTTTACAAGTTAAAAAATTTTTGTAACAGTTTAAAAATTTTAAATTTTTTAAAAATTTTGTAACAGTTTTAAAATTTATTACAAATTTTTCAAAAACAAAATTTGTGACGCCCCCAAAATTATGTATACATCACCCATCTTGGGTCGTCAGATACATGGTACATAATTCAAATATAACTTACTAATACAACTGTCGTGTACAATACGACAAAACATAACTGTGAGTTTGAATACAATTATTGTGTACTAGAGATTATACAAACTCAAAAAGAGTCCTCACTACAATTATTAATACACTATCTCACAGAATAGTGAGGACTACTAATGTTATCCTCTGGACCGTCACTCCGTTCCCCGACTAGTCCCTGCTACGTTCTCATTTCCTGAAGAGAACAGTGAAAGAAAGGGTGAGCTCAACTAGCCCAGTAAGAAATATTATGACTAAGATAATGCAGAATAAGTTATCATTAGTCCTCAACAATGTTAAACTGATAAAATACAATAGACATCAAGTTTAACTGCAGCGGAACAAGCAATCCATTAAAAGAGTCAAGTAGAGAATAAAATCTACTATCTTTTATGATTTAAAAAGTTTTTCATCACTTTTATCGCTGAGACTCAACTTAATAAATAAACCACACCATCCCTGCACTACGGCCAAAGATATTTATTAGGGTCACGACCACAAATTCCATGCACTACGGGCCAAGGACATTTGTGTATTTATCAATGGTCATAATCATGCCAACAACTGTCCATCAGTGCACTACGGGCCAATGAGGACTTTTACCGCATCATTTGTAACATTACGGTCATGATTACACCGAATAATCTCTAGTCATAATCATACCAAGTCCATCCATGCATTACAGGCCATAGATGACTTTAAAAAAATATAAACATGAGAATGATGACAATGATATAAGAATTCAATAAAACAAGTTCAAGAATTAATTTGTCCAAAACTAATAATGTCCAAATTGTCCACATGATACTGCTTTGTAGAATAAAATTCAAGAATGATCAGAAGAATATTTTCATGAAAAGATACTGGATGAAGCGCAAATATCAAGGACATTCTACTAATTTCATGGAGTATAGAAGTCAAAACTTTAACCAACTGAGTATAATAAAGAATGGAACAACAACAGAAATCACCATGCATGCGGTACTTCGCATAGACAGGTTATTCCAACAGAATAATAATAACGGAACCAGGTCATGCAAAATTTGCACCGACAGGATGCTCCAACAGAATAATAAAGACGGAACCAGGTCCGGTGTAAACACACAGACAGGATGCTCCAACGAAATAATAATAAAGACGGAACCAGGTCCGGTGTAAAACACATAGACAGGATGTTCCAACGGGATAATAATAAACACGGAACCAGGTCCGGTGTAAAACACACAGACATGATGTTCCAACAGAATAATAGAAGAATATCACCAAGTATAGGATAGACCGCGTATACAGGTTATTCCAACAGAATAATAAGAAATAGAATAACAACAGTTCTCTTCATGAATAAGAAAGAATAACACCCCTTACCGTAACAGAAACTGGATATAGGAAAAGAAAAGTTAAGTAGCAAAAAGCTTTTCTTCTATCTCTCTATAGTTTCTCTCTCTAGAGTTCAGTGAATTCGTAAGAAAATAATGAAGGAATGAGCTTCTATTTATAGGAAAATGGAATGCATAGTAACTAATCCATGAACGGTCCAGATTGATTTACTTTAATCTGACGGACCATATTTAAAGAAAAATCTTTTAAATAAAATATAATATATTCTATTTATATAAAAAGATTTTTACTATGCAAATACTATGCAACACTATACAAAATACTATGCAACACTATGCATAATAAAATATAATATATTCTATTTATAGAATAACTTTAATAAAGTGTTCTGTTTTATATAAAAAGATGTTTCTGTTTTATAACGTTAATAATACGAATAAAACAAAACGTCATCATCGCTATAATAATTCATATTATTAATCGACAATAATTGAATCAAACTGAGCGACTTCTCATATAAATATCAATAATCAATACCGTGTGTTACTATACAACAACGCGTATTACTGTACTTTTACTATCCAGTAGTTCAACAATATCAACGGTAAAACTTCCGCCGTTATTTTCAATAAAATATTTTTGTCGTTTTCTCAATCCGACAATAATTCTGTTGTGGGGTCCACCAATAATTGTACCGTCGTACGAATATTTTCCGACACAAAGAATATTTTCTGACCAATCGAATATAATATAACAACTTGCATACTTTGCAAAATTTATAAATACTACCCACAACTATAATATTATCTCAAATTCACACCATAATATAAAAATATTATTTCGAGAAAATTAATTATTTATTCATAAAATCTGGGGTTTCACAGAATTTTTAAAATAGAATTTTTTAACAAAATTTTTTTTTTTAACAAAACCGTATTTTTAAAATTTTTTAACAAAACCGTATTTTTAAATTTTTTAACAAAACCGTGTTTTTAAAAAAAATTGTTTTTGTTTTTAAAATAGAATTCAGTTTTTGAAAAAATTGTAACGAATTTTAAAATAAATTTTTAAAATTGTTACAAAATTTTTAAAAAATTTAAAATTTTTTAACTGTTACAAATTTGTAACAAATTTTAAAATAAATTTTTAAAACTGTTACAAAAAAAGTTTAACTGTTACAAAATTTTTAAAAATAAAAAATACTATTTTTAAAAACAAAAACAAATTTTTTAACAAAAACAAATTTTTTAATAAAAGAATTTTATTTTGTTTTAAAAAAATTATTTTTGTTTTTAAAAACCGTATTTTAAAAAAAATTGTTTTTTAAAAACTGTTTTTGAAATTTTAAAATTCGAAAAACAGAATTTACCCAAAATTCTATTTTTTTTAAATTGTATGGTAATTATGATGACTATTTTAAAATTCTTATATTTTAAATGTAAATTACAAATCTTACCCCCTCTATAATAAACATTCAAGCCTTAGCCAGTCATAGCAGGTCACTTTTGACTGGCTAATTGGTAAAAGTGTGCGTTTTGTAATGCAATATTAAGTTTGGAGTGTATTTAGACACCTTTTTAAGTTTGGGGTGCACATATAAATAAGAAGTAAAGTTTAAGGTTAATTTTGTCTTTTAGTCCACGTTTAATTAATGTTTTGATTTCTTTATATATCTTTTGTGTGGAGATTTTATTATATTTGTTTTCTCTGTTTGGGAGTTTTTTTTGTTCGTATGATTTTTTTCAATGCATGAATTGTTAAAGATGAATTATTTAATTTTTGATGTAGCGCTTTCATGGCGACTTGATCTTCTATTGTCACGCTGAAAAACGGTCTTTATCTGTGTATTCTATTATTATTTTGGAGATATAACAGTATTTCAGGAGTTTATTTTGTGTCCACTAGCGTTGACACTGCGATTGTTCATTTTTCGTGATTATCTGTTATCTTATTTGGGAGAATTACTCTTTGAGTTTGATTTTTGTAATCTTTTTATCTTTTGTAATAGTCTTAATATATTTCAGTCTTTTAGACTTTTTAATAAAAAAATATCTATTTTAAAATTCTACAATACTTAAATAAATTTGTTAAATCTTAAAGAGCGTATTTTTTGGTAAGGTTTCGTATAAAATTTTAAAAAAATTATATATACTTAAGTTTATATGGAGTTTTAAATGTGTGCTTCTATTGATGCTTAAGTTTACATGGAGTATCTGGAAAAGATTATTTGGACATGACATCATGCTCACAGTCCAGAATACAGCTGTACTGGCATGATTATTAGTATTATTAGTATTATAAATTCTGTTTTTAGACGCCCCCCAACCCATGCGAATCACACATAATTATTAGTATTATAAATTTTTATATGTATGTTCAAACTTCAATGTATCCAACTTGGCACCTCTCTTTTGGGAATGGGAAGGGGTAGGGGGGGTGTCATTATTTTTAATTTGATTTAATACCATTATGACAATATCATTACATTTTTAGAAAATATAAAAGACAAAATTTTAAATTATAAAAAAAATATTACTTTACAAAATATCAATAATTTGTAAAATGGTTGCAGTATTATAGAAGAGTGCTGTTATTAAATTTATATTTATATTAAATATTTATATACATAATATACAAAATAAAAAATAAAAAATTATACATTATTATTTTATTTTATAAATAAAAATTTTACATTAATTACAATCATAATTCGTCATAAAATTTATGTTGGTGTAAATCATTTCTGTTATGGAATCTTACACCATTTGGGAGTAAGACTATAAAATGAGTAAATAATTTGGGCTCGATTCGTACTCGCTTGACTAGAAGTTTGATTCGAGTTCGACTCAAAATATAAATGATTCAAATATGAACAAATTTTAAAATTAGATAAATAACTCGAACCTTCTCAAATTGTAATTTTTTATAGACTCAAATCACATTTGTTCGAAAAATTCAAAATATTTGAGTTTAATTTGAAATCGTACTCGACTTAATAAATAAACGAGTCTTAATCAAATTTTATTTTATATTAAATAAATTTTATAAATTAAATATAAATAACTCAATACTCGATTTATTTATTTAAACTTTTATTTGGGATATAGATGCAGGAAACTTTACTCTCTAGTCTCATCAGCTTGTACCAGTCACAGTATTATTAGATCAATCCCAAAAAATGGTCTCGCATCACATCAGGTAAGACTTTACGTCACCATTCCTTCCTCTTAAAAACCCGCGTGCCATAACTCGCCTTTGCCAGCTCATCTCCATACCGTTTATCCACGTGTACCCAACTTAACCGCCGCGCCCACCAAAGGGCAAAGACAAAATCCCCACGTGCCAAACTAAATCCCATAAACCTCCAAATGAATCAATCCCGTGTCTAAAATGTGTCATTAGCTGGCATCCACGTAGACCTTTTTCTTTCTCTTTTCGTCCATAGTCCATACATAAAGCCAATTTTGACCCCTCACAAATCAAACCAATCGAAACAAATTTTCAGTTCTCAATACTTAATTTTCTCTCTCTTAAACAGAGTAGCATCTGAATTTATTATTAGTAACAAATTCCCACTTTTCAAAATGCACAAAACATACCACAGGCCAAAACGTGAAGCCACCGCCATGGTGACGGCGCCAGCGCCGTCATCTCCGCCGCAACGACTCACCCAGGAGCAAGAAGTTTCAGTCATGGTCAGCGCCTTGAAAAATGTGCTAACCGGTACCACCGCTATGGACATGTCCCATGAATTCCGTTCACTGCCAACTCCGGAATGCAGCAGTTCTTCCCCCTCTACCAGCTTTTCGAGCTCGATTTTGCCGGAGCCGGATATTTGCCGGTTCTGCAACATTAGGGGATGTTTGGGTTGCGACTTCTTCGTGCCGAACGTGGAAGTTGATGAAAACAATAAAAAGAGCAAGAATATTGGGGTAATAAAAAAGAAGAAGAAAAATTACAGAGGAGTTCGACAGAGGCCGTGGGGAAAATGGGCGGCGGAGATTCGGGACCCACGAAAGGCGGCCAGGGTTTGGCTCGGGACGTTCGAGACGGCGGAGGACGCAGCCCGTGCTTATGATCGGGCCGCCGTTGAATTTAGGGGCCCGAGAGCGAAGCTAAATTTTTGCTTTGGTGATTACACCAGCTCAAATTCCCAGGAGATGCAGCAAGAAAATCCAAGAAAAAACGAATTAATAGAAATAAACATGGAAATTGGAGATGGCAAGGAAAATGAATTGTGGGGAATGTTTGGGGATGATGAATTTGAGAAATGGATGGTGATGATGGATTATAATGGTACTGATCATTCTTCTGATTCAGGAAGTAGAAATGTGCACAGTGTTTAGCTCCGGACCGCTATCGATATATCTTAATTTCCTCAATTACAATAATTAAATTCCACATGTTGGGTTTTATTTTTTGTTTTTATTAACGTAAAACCTTGTCATGTGTGCAGAATTTCATTTTAATTTATTAAAATCGGTTGAATATATTTGAAGATCGATCATACTCCCTCCGTTCCTTAATATAAGTCGTTTTAAGGTTATGCACAACCATTAAGGTAATGATTGTATAGCATTAACTATAATATCAATTGTCTATATTACCCTTGTATTGAAATAAGAGATTGTTATTTATTGGGCAGAAAATATTGGGAGAACCAAAGTTACATTTAATATTAGGGGTAATATTGGAAACTAAGCAATTAATGCTTACTTGAAATTCTAAAACGACTTATATTAAAGAACAAAAATATTTCTCTAAAACGACCTATATTAAGGAACGGAGGGAGTACACAATTTTAAGATGCGAGTTAGCAATCATACGATCCGTTATAGATTAAAAAATCATAATACATTTTATCTGTCCAAAAATTAGTCTTATCTTTTTGTAAATAAATCTTATTTTCTTTTATTGTTAATTAATATGAGTCACTTTTTAGATTTATAGAATGTCAATTATGACATGTGCTTTGGTTGAAGTGAGAAAAAAATTGGATAACTATGCTACACATGTGATTAAAATCCGGGTAGGTCCCCCCTATATCTCCACTTAAAATATACTCCTAGGTCCTATTTTTACACACTATATATATATATATATATACCATTTCCATCCATCTCATAATTATTAACACAACCTCTTGTATAATTTTTTTAAAAAAATTGACCTCTATGAAATAATTCTTAAGTGGTTATATGCTCCAATAAAAGTGATACAGATAAAATTAATAATATAACTTTACAAAAATTATTGAAAAACAAATATTTCTAATTTTTGTCGGATTTTTTTTATAAAGAAAAATATATTACTACAATATTATTTATGGGGGTGCGCCACGTCATTTTCCATAGTACACGGATAGGACAGAGTAGAATAAAGTGGACAAGACACGACTATGAATAATCTATGATGGATGGGGTCATGGGTACGTGAGTTCTCCATTCTTACTCGGATTATATGGGGTCTTCTATAGCGCGTAGCCTCGTGTCATGATGTCATTAGTCTCCACTCTCGAGTAAAGACCACTTTGAAGTGAAGCTTCGTGATGAAAAAGTGCTTTTACACATGCTAATTGCATATTAAATTCATACGAGTATAATACTCCCTCCTTTTCATTATAGATGGAGTAGTTTATTATTATTATTATTATTATTATTATTATTATTATTATTATTATTTTTTGGGTAATAAAATGAACATTCTCAACCTCCCAATTAAAATTAAATTAGACAAGAAACATAAAGAAAAAAAATTCAAATTGATAAAAAAATCGTAGAAAAAATTCAATAAATTAAACATTATTATCAATTAAAAGTATAAATTACTCAAAAAAGGGTTTATATTATTAGAGCTCCATAAATTAATTATTGTGTGGAACACAGCATGGATCCTCTTTCTCTACAAGGTTCTAAAATGAAAGAGAGGAATCCGTATGAATCCAGTATTTGACTAGAGAAAAGTTATGGAAGAGGCTGAGCCAGTGAAAGCGAGTGAGGTGCTGTTTGTTTACATTTGATTGTCTCTTAATGGACTGCCTCTTATTCGCTAAGAGGCATGATGCTGTTTGTTTTGTTTTTTGTTACCTCTGAATGACTCTTAATCGGTAAGACAGAAAATGAAATCTTAATAATTAAGAGGTACCTCTTAATGAATTTTTTTTGCTAAATTTTTTTTATATAAATATATTAAACTATATTATGCACTCATTTTTATTAAATTGAATATTTAAAAATATTAAATAAAATTTATCCTATAAAATGGTAAAATAGTGTCATTAAGAGACAACTTACTTTTTAGTTATCAAACAATTTTTTAGATTCGGATTTCATAACCATTTAGATGATCTAATTTATTAAGACATCATAATCATTCAGATCTTAATTCTCAAATTTATCAAACACAACCTGAGTTTGGACCGAGAGTCAAAGAGTTAGGAGGAGTGGGAGACGCAGGAAGAGGTCAATGGTTTATAAGAGAAGGGACAAAGAATTTTAAAAAAAATTACCCAAAACAAATTACTCAAAACGGGGAGTAAATTAGATGTTCCTATAGATTTATTCTTATTAAAGATTATACACTAGTTTAAAAACCCATATAGTAGTGTGCCTAGAGGTCATTGGTGCGACCCTATCAATCAGACTCTTGAGTTAGTGAATATTTTTTCTTTTATTATAATAATTTTGTTTTTAAAAAATAAAAATATTAAGTTTGAAAATCTTATTTAAAAACTTTAATAATTTAAGAGAAAGCAAGCTTAGCAATCCTTGACAAAAATAATATGAACTTGCAACTTTGTGATATATATTCCCTTCGTCTTCAAAATAATGACAATAATAATTTCCACACAAATTAAAGTACTCAAAAAAATAGGAGAAAATATAATTTTTTTCTCAATCTGTTTTTGATTTTTGGATTTAGAGAGAGAGAATTAGTGAGAGTCACTCATTCAAGAGTAAATTTGTGACGCCCCCAAAATTAGGTATACATCACCCATCTTGGATCTTCAGATATATGGTACAAAATTCAAATACAACTTACTAATACAACTGTCGTGTACAATACGACAAACATAACTGTAAATTGAATACAATTATTGTCTACTAGAGATTATACAAACTCAAAAGGAGTCCTCATTACAATTATTAACACACTATTTCACAGAATAGTGAGAACTACTAATGCTATCCTCTGGACCGTCAATCCGTTCCCCGACTAGTCCCTGCGATGTTCTCATTTCCTGAAGAGAACAGTGAAAGAAAGGGTGAGCTCAATTAGCCCAGTAAAAAATATTATGACTAAGATAATGCAGAATAAATTATCATTAGTCTCCAACAATATTAAACTGATAAAATATAATAGACATCAAGTTTAACTGCAGCGAAACAAGCAATCCATTAAAAGAGTCAAGTTGAAAATAAAATCTACTATCTTTTATGATTAAAAAGGTTTTTCATCACTGTTATCGCTGGGACTCGGCTTAATAAATAATCCACATCATCGAATCACCCCTGCACTACGGCCAATGATATTATTTAGTATCACGACCACAATTATACATGCACTACGGGCCAAGAATATTTGTGTATTCATTAATGGTCATGATCATGCCAACAACTGTCCATCAATGCACTACGGGCCAATGAGAACTTTTACCACATCATTTGTAATATAACGGTCATGATTACACAGAAAAATCCCTGGTCATAATCATACCAAGTATGCATTACAGACCAAGTTTTAACAAAATATAAACATGAGAATGATGACAATGATATAAGAATTCAATAAAACAAGTTCAAAAATTATTTTATCCAGGAATTATTAACGTCCAAGTTGTCAACATGATACTGTTTTATAGAGTAAAATTCAAGAATGATCAGAAGAATATTTTCATGAAAAAGATACTGGATGAAGCGCAAATATCAAGGATATTCTACTAATTTCATGGAGTATAGAAGTCAAAATTTTAACCAACTGAGTATAATAAAGAATGGAATAACAAAAGAAATCACTATGCATGCGGTATTTCGCATAGACAGGTTATTCCAACAGAATAATAATAATAACGGAACCAGGTCATGCAAAATTTACACCGACAGGATGTTCCAACAGAATAATAAAGACGGAACCAGGTTCGGTGTAAAACACACAGACAGGATGTTCCAACAGAATAATAATAAGACGAAACTAGGTCCGGTGTAAAACACATAGTCATGATGTTCCAACGGAATAATAATAAAGATGGAACCAAGTCCGGTGTAAAACACACAGACATGAACTGATCCGGTGTTTCAGCTAGAAGTACTGATCTTTCGAGGTAAGGGATATTATTTTTTTAAAATAATATTATTTCTTCTAATATCATTACGCCGAAGTATTGATCTGAACTTTTAATCAAATTTGGAACTTTTTGTGTCAGAGTTACTATTCACGTATACGGCACTATTCACGTATACAACACTATTCACGAATACGGCACTATTCATCAAAAAATGAAAATTTTTCTTTTCGTCTAAAATATCTATTGTGGATACTAGCTTTGATTGTATCCTTGTTTTAATCATTCTTGAATTTTACACCACTATGATCATTTTTGAGGTATTTTTTGGACATGGTTAAAACAAAGTACGAATCCTTAATTCTTGTCATTTTGTTTCACTGGATTCGTTTATTTAAAAATATTTTTCATCATCCTCAGTCTTAAATGATGATATTATTGAATATCTTTGGCCTGTAGTGCAGAGATGAATGATTTCTGATGAATATATTTGGCCCATAGTGCAAAGATGAACAGGTGTTTAGATGAACATGACCAACTGATGAATATCTTTGGCCTGTAGTGCAAAGATGAATATTTGATTCCAGATATATATTGATTGATGTTACAGGGATAAAAGATAGATGATGAACTTTTAAATTCATACATAGAAGATAGTAGTTTGCATTCTCTACGTAACTCTTCTATGAATTAATATTTTCCGCTGCGAATATTAATTTAAAACTTGTTGTCTATTGTATTCTATTAGATTTTTCCCTGTTGAAGACTAACGATAATTTGTTGTATATTATCTTAGTCATAATATTCTTTTCTGGGCTAGTTGAGCTCACCATTTTTCTTTTTGTTCCATTTTTCTTCTCAGGAGGCGAGAATGTAGCAAGTACGAGTCGGGGTATGGAATGATGGTTATAGAGAGAGTTGTTTAGTAGTCCTCACTATTTTTGTAAAATTATATATCAATAAATATGATGAGGATTTATTTGGGTATATATATTGTCTAGAAGATAATATTTGTATTCAAATTCATAATTTTACTGTTGTAATAATAAAGTTGTAGTTATTTTTGTACCATGTATTGACAACTCAGAATGGGTGATGTATACCTATTTTGGGGGCGTCACAGAATACTTTTCTTCTATCTCTCTATAGTCTCTCTCTCTAGAGTTCAGTGAATTCGTAAGAAAATAATGAATGAATGAACTTCTATTTATAGAAAAATGAAATGCATAGTAACTAATCCATGAACGGTCCATATTAATTTACTTTAATGTGACGGTCCATATTTAAAACAAAATTTTTTAAATAAAATATAATATATTCTATTTATAATCTAATAAAACGAATAACTTTAATTATAAAAGATTTTACTATCCAAATACTATGCATACACTATACAAATACTATGTATAATAAAATATAATATATTCTAATTATTGTCTAATAAAATAGATAGTTTTATAAAAGTATTCTGTTTTATATAAAAAAAATTTACTATGCAAAACACTATACAGACATTATGTAATACTATGCATAATAGAATATAATATATTCTATTTATAGAATAACTTTATAAAAGTATTTTGTTTTATATAAAAAGATTTTCTGTATTATTACATTAATTATAACAATAAAACTGAGTGATTTATCACGTAAGCATCAATAATCAATACCGTGTGCTACTATGCAACCACGCGTATTACTGTACTTTTAACACCGGATGTTTCAACAGTTAACGGTAAAACTTCCGCCGTTATTTTCATAAAGTATTTTTGTCGTTTTCTCAATCCGACAATAATTCCGTTGTGGGTCCACCAATGATTGTGCCGTTGTACTAATATTCCCTGTTAAAACGAATATTCTCCGCCAATCGAATATTATATAACAACTTGCGTACTTTGTAAATTTTATAAATATTACCCACAACTATTATATCAATTTCATTCCATAATATTCAAAATTAATATTTATAGAAATTCATTTTTATTCAAAAAATTGAGGTTTTACAAAATTAGTTCATGTACAAATTTATATAATTGACCTATTTACTTTCGTCATGATTTTAAGGACAATTTTTTTTTTATCATTTTAGTCATCATTTTGGGAACAGAAAGAGTAATTTATATAAAACAGTAACACATTAGATTGTAATCTCTATATTTTTCTCCCATCCTTTTTTTTTTCTATAGCCAAAAACTCTAACCTTCGTCTTAAATCTAGGGAGAGCTCTTCAATTTTTAATAGTTCCTCTCCTATATCTGTTTTCTTTTACTCTTAATTGCCTAATAAGTAATACTTTATTATACCTTCTTATAGAGTTTATTATTTTTATGTTTGCCCATTTGATAATTGGACATGAAAATTAGATACGAGTGTTTTATAATTTTGTCTATTTATATATTTGTATTTATAAAATACTCATGTTCAATTAATATCATGTCCGCATAGAAAAACTTTATGACTAATTAATTTTTTTTATCATCATGATAAATGATAATTACACAATTTGGTAATACAATACAAATGTATTGACAATCTCGTAAATTAATTGGGTAGCATGATACTCCCTCTATTCTTATATGTAGGTCGTTTTAGATTTTTTTTTTATATTCTTAATTATTTGTCGTTTGTGGTTATCTAGGAGAATTGATTATTATTTTTCCCAAATTGCCCCTTATTACTCCACCTAATCTTTTGATTCATATTTATGAGATAAGTGATGAAGGGTATTATAGACAATTGATACTATAGTTAATGCTTTTCAACTATTTTTTTAATTTTTGTGCACATGTCTAAAACGACCTATATTAAGGAACGGTGAGAATAGTATTTAATGGTTGTAAAATAATAATTTTACTGACCGTCCTTATATAATTTATTATCTATTGGAGTATATGATACTAAAGTTAAAATTGAAACATGTTAGATCAAACACGTTTAATTTTAGAATTTTTGATAAAAACTATTTTTAGTAAGAAAAATTAATTTAATGGTTAGTTATAGAATTGCAAAAAGTATTTAAAAATTAAAAGTGTGTGCCGTGTAGTATGGATTTTAAACCTTTTTCACAAAAAATAAAAATTTCAACCTTTTTGGAAGTTTTTTTAACCGAATTTTCTACCAAGTAATTAAAGCTTTTTTACTTCCAAACATGGTGTAAAAGCTGCAAACTTTAGTACACAAATCCGTGCCCATTTACTTCGGAACGAAGCGAGACGTGTAAGCGTTATACCAACGCTAACCGGAAACAGGTAATTACCAGTCACATCTCTCTCTCTCTATCCTCAGCATATATAAACCAATAACCAACCCTATAATCCAATTTTCTATTTTCTCTCTCAAGAATCATTACTTGACAAATTTTCCAATAATCAGAAATTCAATTACTTTTCTCAGCTTCACCATTTTCACTTGATCCAAACAGTCTCTGATCATGGGCGGCTCTCAAAGTCGTGAAGGTCTAGATCTTTCAGATTCCGATGATTACGAATCCAACAGCGAAGAAGAACAACAGGAACACTACGAAGATGCAGCTGAACAAGAAATCAAACCCTCGATTTCCAAACCCTCATCGAGTAGCAAAACCCTAGACGATCTAGATGCGAAACTCAAAGATTTAAAGCTAAAATACCCTTCTACCCAAAATCCCAATTTGAAGAATGCGGTCAAGCTTTACCTTCACATCGGTGGCAACACTCCCAAAGCCAAATGGATCGTTTCTGAAAAAGTCATTTCCTATAAATTTGTTAAAACCTCCAGAATTGAAGGGGGAGAAGATGACGAGGAAGATGAATCGTATAGAGGAAGTGATGGGTTTTGGGTTTTGAAAGTGGGTTCTAAGATTCGAGCTAGGGTTTCGACTGATTTGCAATTAAAAATGTTTGGTGATCAGCGTCGTGTTGATTTTGTGCAAAATGGGGTTTGGGCGCTGAAGTTTTTTGGCGATGAAGAGTATAGGAGCTTTGTGACTAACTTCCAGGATTGTCTGTTTGAAAATGTGTATGGATTGAAAGCTAGCGAAGAGAATAAATTGAAGGTTTATGGGAAGGAGTTTCTTGGGTGGGTTAAGCCGGAGGCTGCTGATGATTCGATGTGGGAGGATGCTGATGATGGAGTGTGGAAGAGTCCGGCATATAAGACGCCGGTGAGGGATAGTCAGGATTTGTTGGAGGAGTTTGAGGAGGCGGCAACAGGGGGTGGAATACAGAGTTTGGCATTAGGGGCACTGGATAATAGTTTTTTAGTTAGTGATTCAGGCGTTCAGGTTGTGAAGAATTTTAGTCATGGAATACATGGGAAAGGTGTTTATGTGAAGCTTGATAATGGGGGTAAAAGGGGAAGAGGTAGTTCTTGTTTGGGGGATTCAAATTCAACCCCGAAGAAGGCCCTTTTGATGAGGGGGGAGACTAATATGTTACTAATGAGTCCATTGAAAGAGGGGAAGCCACATTCAACTGGGTTTAGCCAATTAGATATTGAGACGGGGAAGATTGTTACAGAATGGAAGTTTGAAAAAGACGGCACTGATCTTACTATGAGGGATATTACAAATGACACAAAGGGGTCACAGTTGGATCCTTCTGAGTCTACATTTTTGGGATTGGATGATAATAGGTTGTGTCAGTGGGATATGCGCGATAGGATGGGAATGGTTCAGAACATTGCAAATGCTAATTCCCCTGTGTTGCATTGGACTCAGGGACATCAGTTCTCTAGAGGGACAAATTTTCAGTGTTTTGCATCTACTGGTGATGGTTCAATTGTCGTTGGATCACTTGATGGGAAAATTAGGTTGTATTCAAAGACTTCTATGAGGCAGGCCAAAACTGCTTTTCCCGGCCTTGGATCGCCTATTACACATGTTGATGTTACATACGATGGAAAATGGGTGTTGGGCACCACTGACACGTATTTGATCCTTATCTGCGCCTTATTTACTGACAAAGATGGAAAGACAAAAACTGGATTTAGTGGTCGAATGGGCAATAAGATTCCAGCTCCAAGATTGTTGAAGCTGACTCCTGTGGATTCACATATGGCTGGGGTGAACAATAAGTTTCATGGAGGTCAATTTTCTTGGGTAAGCAACTTATTCCTTATATAAGTCTTTTGACTTCATTGTTTTTGATGTGTAACTTGTTCAATTACATTTGAAATTTTGAGTCGTCAATTAAAAGAAAGAAAATTGATATATTACTGGTTTATTATCTGTTTTATTCACCATCCGTAAGGACCTTAACGATGCATGAATGACCTTTTAAAATAAAATTACCTGTTCCCAACGATGTTGGATTATATCTTGAAAACTAGCATATATATGGTGAAAGTAGCATTTTATATATATGCACTGTCCATGTTTAATGATGCACAAATGACATTTCTATACATGAAAATGTAATGGTTGCTTACTATATTTCAATATGTTTTAAAACTAGCATATTTATGGTGCAATTGACATTGTACTGATGTTAAAAAAATTCATAGTATATGTATGTCCTCAAAAAGTATCGTTGCTGTAACAAATGTGCCATTTCTTGCTATGCTAGTTATTTCTATATGAACTATGCAGTGAGAAATGAGGATATACTCTTAAGGACATTGTTTTGAACATGATAATTGTTCTAAAAAACAAAATAACAAAAACAAAGTAAAAATAAAAATTTATATTATGCCTGACAAACCTTTACCTGGTAATATTTTCATAGCAAATAGAATGAATTTATTAGTTAGTACTTTCTTAACCATATCATGTTTATTTATTCAATCCAAGTGTTTGTATTAGTGGTGGACATGACCTAATCTTCAGTTCTAGTGTTTGTCTTTGTTCATGCATTATGATTGTTTAGTTTTTTACTTTTATTCTTTTTATGATTACATGATTCGAGAACATTTCATAATAGATTTATGTGTCCGAAACAAATTAAGAAAACGCTTGGGGTCTTATTTTTTTCCCTTCCTTTTATCTAAAAAAAGCGCACCCCTACTGTGCTGATTATTACCAAAATAACTAGGCAAATTTATACGTTGATAGTTGTTTGGTTTAGTGGGATGCTGTTTTTGAATTTGGATGTAAATGAACTCACTTGATCTTGAAGTTACTTTTCTGTGACTGCTTGAAAGTTTTGGTTTCTTATGTCAGCACACTATATCGTCTAAACCATTACTGTCGCACTTGCTGTATATGGAGTATTATTATATTCTATGTTACACGGACTCGGATGGAATGTCCGGTTGGACAATATTTTGACGAGTCCGACATGGGTACTCCTCAATTTTGCCAATTATTTGCACTAAATAAAATTAAGTGTCTAGTACCCTAGTACCCATACCCCTTTTGTGTGTCGAGTGTCGGACACTAGTATTTTAGGGCAAAGTGAAGAGTCCGTGTAACACTATTAGCTTTTCTATGTAGCAAGTTCCCATGCTTGAAGCCTGCTGTCCCTTCCCTCATTATTTGGACAATCATATTTGTTGGAAGCTATTCACTGTAAACAGTTAGATGTATTATTGCCCATTGTTAGAACCTACAGTTCCGTCTCCTATGATATAGAAGATGTTTAGGTCCTTTAGGATTCTGCAATATGAATTCTTTCGCCTCCATCACCAATTTCCGAGTTCATATGTTTGCCTTTTGACTTGTCCATAAAAAAAGTGTGTGCCTTCTGAAGCCTGTCTAGGTTCAATAAATATTTTGGATTATAAATGAAGTCTAGTACTGTGAAGTAATTACTAGATATGGTGGATCCGGTCCCAAGCTATCTGTGTTGTTTTTCAGTTCTTATTTGATTGGTATAGCTTCTCTGGATTATTGTCTCACTTATTACATCATTGTCCAGGTCACAGAAGGTGGGAAACAAGAGCGTCATCTGGTGGCAACAGTAGGCAAGTTCAGTGTGATATGGAACTTCCAGCAGGTGAAGAATAGCGCCCACGAGTGCTATCAGAATCTACAAGGCCTTAAGAGCTGCTATTGTTATAAGATTGTGTTGAAGGACGAATCGATTGTTGAAAGTCGATTCATGCATGACAAGTTTGCTGTTAGCAACTCTCCTGAAGCTCCACTGGTAGTGGCAACGCCAATGAAAGTTACTTCTTTCAGCATGTCTGGAAGGAGATAGTGCTGTTAAAACCAACTGTCATATACTTGTGTGAATGCTTTTCCTTCCCCCCCCCCCCCCCTAGTTTCAGCTTTGTTAGTTTTAGCTGTATTGTTTTATTTGTTCTCCTTTGCAGGCGAGGTTTCTTTGTATTTAGATTAACTCTTGTTCAGATGTCTACTTATTACTTGGTTAAAGTAGTTCCATTTGTGTGCGTGGTATTGTGTTCCATTTGCCGTGGTTTGGATCTGGCATTTTATTTTACAAAAGTCCAGCTTCAATAACACTCCTGAGCCTCAGGCCTCAATTCCGTTCCGCAATAAGCGTCCATTTGTATACAAGAGATCAGCATAAAATGAAAATGAACAAACCTAGGGATACTGTATAATTTCATAAGCTTACAAATAAAAAGTTGGCGAAGAGACGCGCCAGGTAGGGGTCGAACCTACGACTTTCTGCTTAGGAAACAGACGCTCTATCCACTGAGCTACAGGCGCTTAACGAAAGCTTCTATCCACTATTTAAGTAGAGGGCCTTCATGTAAGTTAGCATCTACTGACCTAAATGGATGTTTGTGGGGATTGAGGAACTACTAGTAGAATTACTGTGTGTTGAGAATTAAATCCGGGTTTATTCGTGAGTGATCGTGTCCATAAGATTAGGGATGCCAGCTCACTCTCTCCGGAATGGAAAACGTTGCTTGATAAATGGTGCAGGTAAGATGTTCGATAAAATGCCACACCATACAGCATACAGATGTCTAGCCTCGGCTTGCAGTGCACGCATATGGCAACCGATCAGGTAATGAGGTAACCAGGTCCAGTCACATTGAACCTCCTTTCCTAAGTTTCTGCTTTTAATGCAATTACATTACCATGCGTAGCATGAATCTACATCAAGGTTATAGTGTAAAATTTAGTATTTACCCAAATGAGGGTCCAAACTTTCTTTTTACCAAGTATGAAAATGAGAGTTTACCCACAAAATCTTTAATTATGGTGAAATTAAATTTGACATTAAAAATAAAATAAATAAACTTTATGAGGTAGACTCCCCCATTATATATAATAATGTATGTACGTAGTTGCAAAATATTCTCTAAAGGGGAAGGCTTGGTCAAAAGCACAATCATCTCTATCTTCTTGCACAACCCTCTACGTGTCAAACTCTCTTGACCAATGTCCAATGCTTCTTTCTCGTTCCCCTCCTCTCTCCAACAAACGGAAACATCCCAATTCATCCAACAGAAACAATGTGCATCTCCTTCTTCCTCCTATGGCTTTTTATCATTCCACTCTCTGTCCATGCCACACCTGAACCAAGAGGTAACACTTGGTTGTCTCTATATATCTTCATACATGTTTTATACGTATATTCCTCCCATCCCAAATGAGTTTCATGTTTTAAAAATGTGTATTACATGTTAAGATGTGCCAACAACATATTTAGATATATTAAAATGTCTGGAAAAAATACAATCATCTTTAATTGTGAAATGGCGGACGATGCCATTCAATTTGGAACGGAGGGACTATTAGCTTATGTGCATAGTCCATATCTTTGTTTCTCATGGGCATATCAATGCAGGTTTCTTGATAAACTGTGGCTCAACCAAGGCTGTAGAAGAAAATGGCCTGAAATATGCTCCGGACCAAAGCTACATTTCAGTTGGAAACATTACCTCCATTAAAGAACCTGGTGTATTGCCTATATTGACCACATTAAGGTATTTTCCAGACACTGCAGCTCGAAAATATTGTTACAATTTTCAGGTAATCAAAGGAGGGAAATTTCTCATAAAAACCACATATTACTATGGAGGTTTCGATGAAGGGGAAGAACCACCAGTGTTTGATCAGGTCATTGATGGAACTCTTTGGAGCACTGTTAATACCACAGAGGATTATGCCAACGGGCTTAGCTCCTATTATGAGATCATTGTGACTGCTCATGCAAATTCATTAAGCGTGTGCTTGGCGAGGAATGGACACACGGTTTCAAGCCCATTTATCTCAGCTCTTGAGGTGCAGCATCTCGATAAGTCCCTGTACAATTCTACTGATTTTGATAGACATGCACTATGTACGGTTGCTCGGACTGCCTTTGCCTCTGGTGCAGATATCATTAGGTATGAAAACTTGCTAATGATTGTTTCACTTTCCTATTGTTTTTACCATTATTTATCATTAATTAGTTCATGATCATGACTTTACTATAACTCTACAATTAAGTTGCCTCGAGTTCTATAAGCAGAAATGTTCAAAAGGAAAATCAATATTATTTATGTTCTATTGAATGAAAATTGTTTGAATAGGTAGCAGAAAACAAGGATTTTTTTTTGAAAGGATAACCATCACACAACTTAATGAGTGACAACCAATTTTAGTTTCATGCCAAATTGGTAAGGCATAGCATAATTATGCAGAAGCTTAATCTGATTTCAATTGGGGGGGGGGGGGGTTACTGTGTAAAAACTTTTTCTAAGCATCTTATCTCACTTTACTACTAATTAAAACTATTCTTGCGTGACAGATATACAGTTCATAGATACTGAAACATTATCGTAAAAAATCCTAACTAAAGAGAGGCATTGGATCATATAATGTATGTAGAAACTAGGCTCCTAGCACCATGAGTTTTGCATTGGTTTTTTATTAGACAAAGCTAGTATGCAAACTATTCTTTAAATCACCAGTTGCTTAATCAGGGGTCAGGTAATCGGATTGGGGGTTAATGAAGAACATTAAAACTCAAATCCTGGTTGGATTATTATTTTATATTCTTTATCAATAAAAGGCAGCTAGATTGGTTTCTGATGGTAATTATCGAAAAATTGTCTAGTTATCCAGATGATCCATACAACCGGTTCTGGCAACCTTTCATGGATGAAAATACTGTTGAGAAAAGCCACGTCAATATTACTACTTCTGGGTTTTGGAACAATCCACCAGCAAAGGTATTCGGAGCAGCAGTCACAGCGAGCCGAGGGAATACTCTCACAGTCAGGTGGACTCCATTTTCATTGCCTAGCAGTCATTACTATATTGCACTATACTTCCAAGACACCCGAACCCCAGGTCCATTAAACTGGAGAGTTTTCAATGTCAGTATAAATGGTGAAAACTTTTACACCAACCTTAATGTCACCACTAGAGGTGTAACTGTTTATGGAACAGAATGGCCTGTCCATGGCCAGATAGAGATTTCCATGACTCCCAAGAGTGACATGTCAGTCGGCCCTCTAATCAACGCGGGGGAGATCTTTCAGATTCTGCCTCTTAGAGGAATGACTCTCACTAGAGATGGTACCTCCATTTGATGGTGAATTTACCTTTGTCTACACATACTTAAAATTGGGTTTTTCTTTTTTCTCGTAATTTTATTAAATTTGGTTGTGTAACAGTGTTGGTGATGGAAGAGTTGGCAAGAAGCCTTGATAACCCACCTCCTGATTGGAGTGGAGATCCATGTCTACCTAAACAGTATTCATGGACTGGAGTTACATGCACTGGGGGAAAAAACGTTCGGATTCTCACCCTGTAAGTTTCATTTGAAATTCATATAATATGAGCCACGGTGTACAAACACCATCACAGCCATCACCTATATCTATAAGACTCATCTACTTCGAAAGTGTACATGCATAGAGAGGATGTAGCTGCATATATGATGAAAATATACTTTGTAGTCCTACACATGTCAACTGTTGTAAATAATTATTACTCTAAAAAGTAAGATTGTGAAACATTACTCGTATATGGCTCGATTTGATGTCTCTTAACATTTATTTTTCCATATATGAAGCAATCTAACAAATCATGGGCTTTCGGGAACACTGCCCAAAGACATAGCCAAGTTAACTGCCATTTCCAGTATGTAAGTTGTTTTAGGCCGGTTGATCATGCTAATAGGTGTAGACTCAATTCATTTAATGTGATACTCCTAAAATATTGACATTAAACTGGAGGTACTTTTTTGTAATAATTATTTACAGTTGGCTGGGTGGTAATAAGCTTTCGGGAACAATTCCAGATATTAGCTCAATGAAGGCCCTGGAGTCCTTGTAAGTTGCTGCAAATATCTTTCATTTTACAGCTTTTCACCATCGTTGTTTAAGCTTTACTTAATTAGTACTTCTTCTTGATCTGAAAAAGGCATTTGGACAACAACCAATTCGAAGGATCATTCCCTCAATCGCTGGCCCAACTTCCAAATCTTCATGAACTGTATGTTTCTGCAACCAAGAAAAGATATTTAACTTTGGAAATTTAATTGCTTATAGTTTTAGGTTTAGCATGATCAATGACTCACTTTTTTCTTTTCTTTTTTCCATGAACAGATTTCTCCAAAACAACAAACTGACCGGCAGTATTCCAAACAGCCTAACAAACAGAAAGGATATATACCTCCAGTAAGGACAATACTCCTTTTTGATGTAGATTCTGCAAAATAAATAAATAAAATTATATCAATGTCCAAAGTATTCTTCTTTTAATGCTGTCAAGTTTGAACTAATGATGAATTTGTTCTATAGGGTCTCTGGAAATAACCTGCTAAAGAATATTTGAGGAGAAACTGGACAGGTTTAGATCTGGAGTTGGCCAACCCAGTTGAATGATCAGCACAAGAGGGTTGGAAGAGAGAAATCAGTTTTTCCTTCAAGGAAATCAACCATAGACTATATATTCATTTCATATTTCATATATACCTCCCTCTTACAATGCAATTATTACCTTTTTAGCACCAAAATTGTACATCAACTATCAAAAGATGAAGAAAAATGTGTCGAATATTTTACACAGATCTGACATAATTTTTGTGCAACTCACTTGTTTTATGATGAAGAAACTTAATGTAGTTCAGAATTAAAGAAGTAACCAATTCATTTTCATTCTATTCTATATGCAAGTTATTTATGCTCCTTTTGGTTCATGAATTTTCAAAGGGAAAAGGAAAAGAAGATACCACAAATTTTAGTTTTCCTTTTCTGGCCTTAAAAAACACGATGCAAAAGAAATTAGAGGCTAGGCTAATGAACAAGTATGATCCTCCTTTGACCATATAACACAAGTGTTCTTATTTATTATTTTCATCTTCATTTTAACGTATAGCAAGGATTTTAATGACACACTTAAATATAACAATTTTAATACTTTTCCCTTATTAATATAAATTATTCAGCAAAATTGTAATATCTCGAATTTTTAATAATATAAGTAGAGTTTTTAAAAAGATATAAGTACTTGGTGGTTAATAACAATAATAATTAATAAATAATAAAGTTAATTGAATAATTACTTATGTTTGGATAATTATAACATAAGATAACTAATTATTGTGATATTAACCTTTTTGAATTTCAAAAAGGTTCATATCCTAATAATTAGAAAAAGAAAAAGAGTTACTGTTATAATAAATAAGACAACACAATTAAAACGTAGGAAAGATTAAAATTACTCCAGACTAACTGCCTTGAGAGAAAGAAGAAAATAGAATAGAGAAAGATGGTTTGATAAGGATTTGAAGATGGAAATTTGAAATTTGGTAAGATCCTTTCATCTTTTTTTTTTAATTTTGATTTTAATTAGTAAATATTGATTTGGTATTTTGGATATTTGGATATTTTTCTTGGGAGATTTTAAAATGAAAATCAATAGAAATTAGCAAAGGAAAGAACTCCATTGAAGGTAAGAAAGTAAAATCTGAAAATTTTGTAAATTTGTTTTTTTTATTATTTTGGTAGTTCGTTGCATGGTCAATAACTTTTAATCCGACTATTGGACCGTTCTTAATTTTGGATATATTGTACTTCTATAAGTTAGGAACATGTCCACCAATTTTAAACCGTTGTAGTTAAGTATTTTATTTGTTATGAAATTTAAGAGATTGTTGATCTAGATTTTTAGCATATGATTTTTTGCTATTTATACTATTGTTCAAAAATTGATAATTTGGTGGTTTTGTGTTCGATTTGGGTGATTCTTGAGGCAAAATTGGAGCCCTTAGAAGTCTATTCTATGTTTATGATTTTTGATTTAGAAAATAAGTTCAATGCGAGGGAGTTTTGGCATAAATAATGACATGAGGTCTTGATGACATTTGAACATATACGGGGGATTTGAGATTTATGATTAATTAATAAAACTCTAATTATGCAAGGAGTGTTACGAAGTGACGTGGTAGTTGATTCTCTAGTTTGGACTACGTTTTGTATCGCATGATTGATCTTTTGGGTACTTGTAATGTAAATTGTTTTTTCAAATTATTTAGATTTTTAAAATTATCATTTATTTTTATGTACGCCTCAATAATTACTCGGATGCCTAGATCTACTGTTTCAAAGTTTGTTATATTTTATTTAAGGCTTCCATCTGAGTGAAAATGTTATTCTTTTGTTTTAAAATCCAGATCAAGTATTGAAAGTGCATTTTGATTTAGAAAATGAGATTATATAATTTTGAATTGTGAAAAAAAAATAGTTTAGAACATAGATAATATTGAGAAAATGTTTTTGAATTTTTAAGTTCAACTATGTATAGAACTCGTTAGTGTTTACGCTTAGTTCCAAAGTTAATATTGGAGCTACTAAGGTGCACCTTTTAGGTATCTTTTGGGGAGCGTGCATTTTATAGATATCTTAGTAGGGTGCGTGATCATTGACATTATCGAATTTTTAGGTCGTGTTACTGGACTATTGTAACCTTTGTTGTTAGGGTTGTGAATTGAAAGATGTATATTGTATGCATTGAACTTGTTTTTAAAATAATTTCAATTTGTTATTATTTGTTTTAGTTTTAAAAATATATTTACTATTGATATCGAACAAAAAATTATTTCAAAAAAACATTTTACAAATTATATGTGAGACCCCGAATTTTATGAAATAAAAGTATTCAATTTTTCTATTATGGTAAATAGTTAAATTGATAAAAGTTTAAAGTTAAGGGTGATATGTGAAAAATTTTCAAAGTAGACACGTTGTCATAAAATACCTGGTTACTATTTACTCTAGTATTGTTCACTCGAGTATTTGGGGCACATTTTGTGTCGGAATACTATTCACGAGTTACTATTTACTAATTTAATATTCACCCAAATATTGTTTACTCGGGTATTTGGGGTATTTTTTGTGTCGGAGTACTATTCACAAGTTACTATTCACGGGTTACTATTCACCCGATTACTATTCACTCTAATATTCTTCACTCGGGTATTTGGGACACTTTTTGTGTCGGGATACTATTCATAGAGTACTATTCCTGAAATACTATTCACGGGGTGCTATTCACCCGAAAAATATATTTATTTTCGGTCCAAATCATTTTTGGGTACAATATTATTCCATGAAGAGATGTACTAATTTTTCAGACCGTTGGTTGAAATTATAACAGAAAAGCTTTTTATATAAAACAGAATACTTTATTAAAGTTATTCTATAAATAGAATATATTTATATTCTATTATGCATAGTATTTTGTATAGTAAAATCTTTTTATATAAAACAGAATACTTTATTAAAGTTATTCTATAAATAAAATATATTATATTTTATTATACATAATATTTGCATAGTGCCCGTATAGTGTTTGCATAGTAAAAATATTTTTATATAAATAGAATATATTATATTTTATTTAAAAGATTTTTCTTTAAATATGGACCGTCAGATTAAAATAAATTAATCTGGACCGTTCATGGATTATTTACTATGCATTCCATTTTTCTATAAATAGAAGTTCATTCTTTCATTATTTCTTACGAATTTACTAAAACTCTAGAAAGAGAAACTATAGAGAGAATTCTTCTTCTATAATCTTGAGCGTATTTCTTTAGAGTTTAAGAAAGTTTTGAGCGTAGTACAAGTTTTCTTCGAGTATATCATCGCTCTACCAGTCGGAATACTCTTCTTTCAAAGGTAGAGAATATTATTTGTTGTACTCGTAAGGGGTATTCTTTCTTTCTTATTCATGAAGAGAACTTCTGTTATTCCATTCTTTATTATTATGTTGGAATAATCTGTCTATGCAAGTACTGCATATATGGTGAAATTCTTCTAATATTCTATTCTCTATTATTCTGTTGGAATATCATGTCTGTGCTATACGCCGGACCTGGTTCCATTTTTATTATTCTGTCTTTATTATTCTATCGGAATATCATGTCTGTGCAATACGCCGGACCTGGTTCCATCATTTATTATTTAGCATTTATTATTCTGTTGGAACATCCTGTCGGTGTGAATTTCACCTGACCTGGTTCCGTTATTATTATTCTGTTGGAATAACCTGTCTATTCAAAGTACCGTATGCATGATGATTTCTTTTGTTATTCCATTCTTTATTATATTCAGTTGGTTAAAGTTTTGACTTCTATACTCCATGAAATTAGTAGAATATCCTTGATATTTGCGCTTCATCCAGTATCTTTTCATGAAAATATTCTTCTGAATATTCTTGAATTTTACTCTACAAAGCAGTATCATGTTGACAATTTGGACGTTATCAGTTCTTAGATAAATTAATTCTTGAACTTATTTTATTGAATTCTTATATCATTGTCATCATCCTCATGTTTATATTATGTTGAAAGTCATATGTGGCCTGTAGTGCATAGATGAACTTGGTATGATTATGACCAGGGATTATTCGGTATAATTATGACTGTAACATTACAAATGATGTGAAAAAAATTCTCATTCGCCCGTAGTGCATTAATGGACAGTTTTTGGTATGATTATGGCTATGGATTCTCTTCGGCCAAGGGAGCAAAGATGAATTGTTTTATGGCATGATCAGGACCGTTGATGAAAACACGATTATCTTTGGCCCGTAGTGCATGGATAATTCGTGGTCGTGATACTAAAGAATATCATTGGCCTGTAGTGCAGGGATGATTTAATGATGTGGATTATTTATTGAGCTGAGTCTCAGCGATAAAAGTGATGAAAAACTTTTTAAATCATAAAAGATAGTAGATTCTATTCTCTACTTGACTTTTTTAATGGATTGCTTGTTCCGCTACAATTAAACTTGATATCTATTGTATTTTATCAGTTTAACATTGTTGGAGACTAATGATAATTTATTTTGCATTATCTTAGTCATAATATTTCTTACTGGGCTAGTTGAGCTCACCCTTTCTTTCACTGTTCTCTTCAGGAAATGAGAATATAGCTGGGACGAGTCGGGGAACAGAGTGATGGTCCAGATGATAGCATTAGTAGTCCTCACTATTCTGTGAAATAGTGTGATAATAATTGTAATGAGGACTCCTTTTGAGTTTGTATAATCTCTAGTAGATAATATTTGTATTCAAACTCACAGTTTATATTTTGTCGTATTGTACACGACAGTTGTATTAGTAAGTTGTATTTGAATTTTGTACTATGTAAGTGGCGACCCAAGATGGGTGACGTATACCTAATTTTGGGGGCGTCACATTATATTTGATCCGCTAGATAGGAAGGACTACTACTTGCTGGATTTTATCGTTCATTGCATACAATATTACATGTTACATTGTTTTGAGAATTGGGACATTATGAGTTAAGTCAAAGATAAACATGAGATGACTAATTTAAGTTTCGATATAATATTGTTGTTTGATTTTTATTGGACTTTAATTTAGAGGAGTTGGACCTCCGTTCGTATTCATATTGTTTTAGGCTCAAGACTTTTGCTCATTCGATGAAATATTTATTGAGGTTTTCAAATAGTTTCATTATTTACTTGTTTTGTAAATGTTTGGAACTGTGCATTTGGATTTTTATCATCTTGCGGACTTTTGGACTTGCGGTATGTACCACTTCGACCGATAACAAGTTCGGAGCGTTATAAAAACTATATCTTATTTTATCGTGATCAAACGTCAAAAAGCTCAAATAAAGTTTTTGGAAAAAAAATAATCAAAGAAAACTTTCGGTTTCTCTTGGGACTATATTACAATACCATGATACTACAAATACTCGATTTCAAATAATTTTGTGATTTAAGTAATTTTTGGCGTTTTAGGATTTAATTTGAAAATAATTCAGTAATTATGTGGTGAAGAATAAAAAAAATACTAATAAAAGCCCTTTGTACGTGTAAATTAAATTCTCCAAGGCCCAAATATAGCACCTGGTGCATTTTAGAATCCTAACCCAACAACCACCATCTTTCTTACTTGCAGCTGAGCTCTGCTGTTGCTCTCTCTCACATACACAAAACTCACAAGAGACTCCGGATATATCGTATATGGTTCACGTGGTGGTCGAATGTTGCCATTAAACCCTAGCTCCATTTTTACTCCGTCGTCAAACCACTCATTCCTCTCTCTTCCCTCATCCGCCGTCCGCTGCCGTGCCGCCGACCCTCCGGTTGGACCTTCCTTTCTGAGACGGTGGTTTAACTTTACAACAGTCTCCGACGCCTCTAGCAGCGGCAGAATCAGCTTCGACTCCGACGGTGTCCCGGCAGTTGAGAAGAGAGCAAATGCAGGCAACAAAAAATACACCAAGGTCAATGCGAAAGAGAGGTGGTCACGTGACCGAGAGAGCTACCTGACCGACAACGATGACGCCCTTCCCCTTCCGATGGCCTATCCGGACACCTCTCCGGTGTCTGCTGAAGAGATTGATCGCCGGCTCCGTTGTGATCCCCAAATTGAGGTTTGATTTCTTCTCCGTACATTTTATTTGGTTGATGATAAATTTAATTGGAAAAAGAATATATTCTTACGGCTAGTATAAGGAATTCAATGTACTCCATAGTTTCCTCTACAGTTGAGTATCATTAGCTTGTCAAAGAAATAAGAAAGTAACTTGGTTTTATGTTTGAAGTTGAGATTGGCTTGTGTTTCGAGTTATAAAAGTACATTATGCATAGTTATTTAGACCTTGTATTAGATAATTTTTGAGATGGCATTTCATTGTTTCTAAAATGGTATAGATATAATTATTGTATTTGTTGAGACATAACAAAACATATTTATAACAAGTCCACAAAGTGGTCTAAGGCATATCTTTTACTAAAAAGGCGGAGCTTTTATCAATTACTGAATATGAAAAATGGAAAGATTGCATTTTTTGAGACAACCAGACGATATCCTACCATCTGTTAGTAACTGAGAAAATCTTGGAATGATAAGCAAAAGAATTTTGAGAATAACTAATTGGGTTAATCAGCATATGACATTAACTATTAGAAATGTGTTGCATCTTTATGATAACCTTCAGTTGCAATAGTAGTATCATTTACTAAAATCTTGGATCCTATTTGAGAGAAACATTTCCTACTACTTAGGTTGATAATTGTATTACTGAAGTTCTTGAAGAAAATGATATTGGGGGAAATGTGATTTGATTTCACAAGTAGGGCTAATGCCTAATAGAAATTATAGCTTGCAAGTTTTGGTGGAGCTTCCTTCCATTGGTGTTACTTTCTTTTATACTTGTATCCATTGCATTTCTAACTGTGACTGAAATCTTGAAAAATAAATTCAAAAAAAATATCTCTGGGACTAAATCTCAGTGACAGTCAGAACCTTATTTTGTTCTTCGCTGCTGCTTCTATATTTTATTATTTTTTGTTATGGAGTTGTAGGATTGTAAAGAAGTGGTTTATGAATGGACTGGAAAGTGCCGAAGTTGCCAGGGCTCGGGGTTTGTCAGTTACTATAATAAAAGAGGAAAGGAAGTTATCTGCAAGTGCATACCTTGCCTTGGAATTGGTACTTTTCTACATGTTATTTCTCTTCTTTTCTATTACCCATATGTTCATTTACTGACTATAAATATTCTTGATCATCTCATCCCTTAGTGGAAATATATAGTCTTGCAACCACTGTGATCCATTCTATCCATGTTATGCTTTTAGCACACTCTAGCATAATCTTACATCTAGTACAAAAAAACAGCAAATTATAAAATATGGAAGAAACTATTTCACAGAGCTCTTTGTGCAAAAAAAATAAAATAAAAATAAAGAAAAAGAAAAAAAAGCTATAAAGCATGCATCACGAAACATAATTCACTCATGAGAGGGTGAGAGTGAAAAACTCCTTGGAAGTATTTGAAAATTGATCTGTAGGCCTTTTCAATGGAGCAAATAATAAACAATTACAATTTCTTCACATGGATCTGATTGCTTTCTTAAGTTCGGTGTCCATTTATAATTTGTTGGTTTGTTTAGGAATTCAATCATCTTTAACACAATAAATTGCAGTGTTGTTTCTTTCAATTTTAAGTTCATTACCATAATAGCTCTTTTCAATAGCTTGTTCTTGATTTCTTGTTTAAAGTGGTTTTATCATACTTGTGCTATACTTTCTCTTTCAGTTAGTTTTGCTTCCTTTATTTGTTTAATCCTCTTCCATTTTATCGTTTTTCCATGGCTTGTCCTTGTTTAAAGAGGTTTCACCATACTTGTCCTTTGGTTTAACCCTTTTCTGTTCTAAACTAGAAAGAAATATCTTTTCAACCATAGACATTTTTTTCATATTTTCAGCAGTCTTTTTTACCTCCCACAATCACGCACCTGGGATTTTTATTTGGTTCTTGACAAGTTCACAACCATAAACATATATATACTTTTTTTGCGCTAATCATGTGTGAGTTATTCCTTTTAATTTTTCTTCTTAGATTCTTTCCAGTTTGAGTGTCATGGTAATCATGTTTCTGTCACGGATTTAGGACATTCATAAAAACACATTTACATGATTTTTTGGAACTAGTTTTTCTAAACTATTCTTTAGCATCTAAAACGCAATTTTAAACAAAGAAATATGTAAAATATTTGATTGAAATGTCTAAGACGTGCTGTCTTAGATTTCATGAAAAACATGGTTTTGAGTCATGACACTTGGACCACCGCAGCAGGAGTCTCTTTAATCTCTTTCAGCTTGCACTAGAATTAATGTCTTAATTTATTTTTACCCAGGACAAACCTTATTGGTCTCTTTCAGAGTCATCCATCTGTAATCTAAAAGCTCTTCAAGACCAGCATTAAGATTTGACTCTTTGTTTCATCAAATTGTTAGGTGTCCTTTTCTCTTTATTTTTCAAAGGAATTTTAATTATTTCAGATCCTTTTGTTAATCGTCAAAATTCACATTTATTATTTCAAGCATTCATCATTTTTGCTTTCGCATGTATTGTACCGAACATTAGGGTAACAGCCATGAGGCATAATCAAAATATCCCATGACCAACAAGCACAAGGCTGACCTCTCTGCTTAGTTTATCATGCCAACCTTGTGCAAGCCCAATTGAGCACATAGAAGACCCTTGCAACAGGGCTTTGATTAGCACCTGTGTACACCAGTGCACAAAAACATACTAGGTAGTCATAATCATGTCTACTACTGCACACCTTCCATGAGAGCACCAAGCCCAAATTTTGCAGACAAGTTGAGTAAAAGGAAATTGGGCCGCCTGTCCACTAGATATACTACAAGTCGTACATAACTCATGATATTGTCCATGTATTGTAGTATTTTCTAGGAAGATGCCATGCAATGCCGCCTACCGTTAGCACTCCATTTGTTAGTATAGACAGGCAGCGACACTTGTCACTTTTAGCCCCTTCAACTGTCTCCCTAAGGCTCCATGGCCAGAGGATCCCTTTTAATGCCCTCCACAGGACATGTAAAAAATGCCATCAGGTTGACCCTAAGCTATACATTTGTGTCACCAAATCTGGGAGGTAGCCCAATGCCTTGGCATTTATGCGCCTCATTTTGTTCGAACTTTCCCAACATGTTATAGACATATGTGAGCATGCAAAGTGCGTACCCACCGCAGTCAAAGGCTTTCGTGGGATTATTGTATGGTTTTTGCATGATAATACATCTTTGGGCCTTCAAGCATTGATTTGCTTATATATGATCCTTTCGTACTTCACATCTTCTAGAAACTTACTGGAGTAACAAGATTAATATCTAATAAATATTTAATCAGATTGAGTCAAACTTAAACCTCTAAGTTAGGTAATTTGTTTGAATATGCCAAAGGTAAAGTTTCTAACAACTATTCCTACTCTCCCTTTTACATGTGACTGCATGATGGCTTTCTTATCCTGCAGCGGCCCATACTTTACACGAGGCCTATGTACATAGGGTGATTAGGGAGTTTTTCCCTTAAGCCCTTGACTAATCATGACGATTAAGTATTCTTTTTTCACTTTCATGGCATCAATTCAACATGTAAGACGAGCACAGCCATTTTGCTTATCAGAAAGGAAAACAAGAGCAAAAAAAGGGTAAACAAGAGGAATATGAGCGCATTTGTAAAACTTCTCAATTGTATTCAACACATTACAAAATTTGTGAATTTTCCATTAACATGATGGGGGATAGGTTTTGAACCCACCTGCATCCCCCATTCCCCTGGCTGTATGAAATATGGCAGTTCTTTTTCTTCTTTTCTTTCTTTATTTATATATACCTTTTTAGGGTGGCTGGGGCTACGAGTGTGGTTTCAATCTCTTGTGGATTGATTTGTAACATCTTTTCACTAAAGATGTTATTTTTTGCAGGATATGTGCAGAAAATTACAGCTCGCAAGGATATTGATGTGATGGAGGATTTGGATAATGGAAAGCCACCTTGACACATTGTGGTGATTTTACTAATTCCAAACCGGGAATACTTTTGTAAGAGATTAGATGAGTCCAGCTGCTTGTTTGTCCATGCATCATTGTTGTAATTCTTAAGCAATCATTTCCTTCTTCCCAAATTTTGTAAACTTGAACAGAAGGAAAGATCTTTATTGCAGATGATGGGAATGTAGGTATATTGTCCTTGTAAATTGAGCGAAGAATCAATACTCTATATTTTTCCTTTCATTGTATATCCTTTTTCATGGTTACAAATTTAGGAATAAAGCTATTTTGAGTTGTCTTACTGACTCCTGTTTCTACAATTTTATTCTGGCAATACTTGTATAAAAAGATCATTTGGTTAGGGATGGAAACATTGATTTCAAAGAGTTTGTAGATAAGGTTTATCAGTTTGTATAAAAAGATCATTTGGTTAGGGATGGAAACATTGATTTTATCTTATACAAGGTCCCATGGAGTTATATCAGTTTGAGAAATGAGTAAGCTCTAACAAACTTTAACTAGCAGAATTTGATGAGGGTTTACAAGAAAACTCAAATACTTCTTTCTTTTATTTTTCATGTTACTCCCTCTGTTCCTTTTTTTTATTATCTCCGTTCCTTTAATTTTATCTATCTTTTTAGAGAGAAACATGTAGATTTCAAGAAAGAATTAAATACTTAATATCTCATAGTATCCCTTATAATTAAATGTTAATTTGTTTCTTTCTTATCTTTTTAATAAATTTTAGAAGATTAATATTAAAATTTTATACGCAATTTAGTCAATCAGACAAAGTATTAATAACATTTCTTAATCTATATAATGTATAACATTAAAACTTCAATTAAAATGGAACAGCTGAAGTAGTTTCATTTGTTTTTGTTATTGTTTTTTTGACTACTTTCTTTTTACAGGTCTTGAAAGTTGTAGAAACGATACAAGTACTATTGTAGGTATATATATAAATCTGGGGAAGGTGTTACATGGAAATAAAAAGACTGGATTTTTGAGATATTTTATTGATGTAAAGGGTTCTTTTTATCCTAGTATTTGGCTTGCATGTGTGCAAAGTTGAGTGTAATATGGCTTGGGAAAATTTCAACTTTGACCCAATAATTGGGTGGTCAAGCTAATTCAAATCTCCAGCTCACTCACCTTTTATTAATTAATGTCATTTGATTTAAAGTAGTTGGTTACATATGGTCCAATCTATCTTTTGTCATGAGAAAACTGGCATGCATATGCAAACTACCCACCAGTCTCACCTTTACATAATTACCATTAGTTAGGGTCAAACAAATCTTGCTCAACCCAACTCTTTATCCCTCATCTGTGGCATGTGAATGCTAAAGGCAGATTTACAATAGAAGTAAAAGACATAACACAAACAGGACACTGCTTGTAACGCAATAATTATACAATCCATCTCACATCAATTCATCATATACCTGTATAGACTAGTCTAATACCTAAAAGATTAACCTGTTAAGTTGATGTTTCACCATACTTATTAACCTATCTATATTCTTGAATTTTTGTGATATGAGATTTATGTGAAATGTTCCAACAATCTCCACTTTTCACTTGAATACTATCACAAATATCATACTAGAATAGTCACCATTAAGCATACATTTCTTAAATCCTTTCAAGAGCTCTGTTCGACTCTAATACTACTTCACCACGCCCAAAGTCATCCCAAACGCATAAGTGATCATTATAATTACAAATATTTAAAGGGCATATTATTATGTCTAATCGTGAGACAATAATATATTCGTGTGTATATATATATATATATATATAGAGAGAGAGAGAGAGTGTGTGTGTGTGATAAACCACGTTATTGGATATAGATTATTGCATGTACACGTGTTTTATCTTATTCTCAGTAAAGATTCAACAAAATGTGCACATAATATAAAATGAGCACCCCTTTATACAAGTTGAAACAAACATGTGAGTAGTTTATATATAGGTAGTGCCAGTGGGGAAGTTGTGAAGAAACAGATAATAGTGTGTCAATAAGTAGTGTTTGTTTGCCCATACATGCATGCATGGCATGCTTAAACATGTTCAACAATGAGCAACAAAGCTTCTGTTCAGCCATGGGACCAAGAATCTCCTTTTCCAATGATTTTGCTGATACCAAACAAGCCATTAAACAGGAGATCAGCAGCTACACAGAAGCTCCAGTATCCTCGGATTTCGAATTCTCTGTCCCTGTTTACCCAACGAATCCTGCAGATGAGCTTTTCTTTAAGGGCAAGTTGTTGCCTTTGAAGGAAAACTGTAATAAGGTGGTGACACTTAGAGATGAGCTTCGTGTTGATGATGATGACTATGAAGATCTTTTGAACATATTTCCGAAAATTCTGAAGAATTCAGGCTGGTGGAAATTAGATAAGCTGGGGGTGAAGAGAAATCACATTGTGGCCAAGAAACCTGAAAATGGAGGATTGGAGAGGATTGATGAAGCTAAGAAGTCTGTGTTCCTCAATGAAATGTTTACCAACATGACAGGTGAGCTTTTTAAATTTTACAAGTTAAAGGGTCTTTTTGAAAATTTGCTTTCTTTTATCACTTTTCTATGTCTTCCACCATCATTGTTCTTCTTCTTCTTTTTCATTGTTTATCACATGGTTGTTTTGTAAATTGATAATTGAACTGAATTATGTTTATTTTTGTGTTGCAGGAGCTAATTAATATGAATAATGGTTGGATTTGGGGGAAGTACCACAAGAATATTGGATTTTTTACTGATAGGAAGATTAATGTATTTTCCATGCTAGTGAGAGAGTAGTTTGGTTTTGATGATGTAGAGATCTTGAGATTGGGTTTGTTTAATTGTCACTCCATTTACTAAGCAACTAGGCATGTGTTTGTGAAGAAGCTAGTATTGTTACTCTTTTTGTCCTGTACAAATGTTTGTCTTCCAAGAACCTCCCGCGTAATAATAATAATGTGTATTTGATTTTGATCTAATTCATCTAATAAAGCTTTCTTCTATTAAACTATTTCCTCTCTAATATATTGGAATTTATCATACATACACTATAAGCTTTAAAATTTCCAAAACCATTTTCTTTTCTGGCACATGGATTATAAATGTCTATCACTCAGATATATATATATATATATATATATATATATATATATATATATATATATATATATGGGAATGATCAATCATAAGTACTTCCAATAAATCAAAAAATAGGCAAACCATCATTAACATCTAATACCAACCGCTGATAATAGAACCGAAAAATTTACGTCGGCTATTAATTGTGTAGCCGCTACTAATAGTAACGTCGTCCTCTACTATTAGTAGCGATATTAAAAAAATTATATTTTTGATCATTGCATTGAACAATAGAGATAATGTAAGCCCATTTTAAATCCATAGCAAATACATATTATCAATTAATATACTATCTGTACATCTGCAACAAGCTAACATGTTGATTCAAGAAAGTGACAGAGTAGTAGAAGCAAGCTAACATGTTGATTCAAACAAAATTTGAAGAGCTATGTACAATAATGAATGTTGTAAATGAATATAATTAGAGCCTCACCAGAAAATAATTGACAATGTCTACCTAACTTGCTACTGCCGATTAAATGACTTAGTACAAGGATCGGCTGTATGTGTAAATACCTATAAATAAAACATACATTTACAGGATAACTTGTCTTATCTTCTGACAGGAAAGAATCTGCTTAATGGCTATAGACTATCTGTACATCTGCAACAATAAATACCTTGAGCAAATAAGTACTAATGGTTATGTAACGATATGCAAACCAGGCAGAAAAGGCAGCAACACATTAATTATTTTAAAAAATGGAAAAAAACGACCATGTTCAAACGAACTATATAACTCACATGATACAATGACATTCCACCTTCGTAATCAAAATGAGCTTTTCACAATGATTCTCCACATCTTGGCATTGTTTTTGTTACTGGGACTGAAAGCATTTCTTCGTTTCACTCATAATTTTAAAGCTCTGCACAAAATTATAATAGATACAGTGAACTTCACATCACAATGTGAGAAATAAACAAGCAAAAGAGAAAAGTCAGTTGTGATCTAAAAGCAGCGTATCTTATCAAAAGAAACAAACAGAAAGTCTAAAAGCAGCATACCCATACCAAATGTCATACGCACTATATGCACTACCTCGGCCTGGCTGTACCCAAATATTTATCCATGGACTCTTTTTTGTGCTCGAGATCAAGGCTGCATATATAATAACCACTAGTAAGCTATGGAAACCAAAGTTCGAAAAGTTGATTGAGGAATGCTCAGGTATAGCCACAGGTTTGGAGAGAGAGAGAGAGAGAGAAATTGACCTATTCCTCACACCGAGAAGAGCACAATGCACAGCACGAGCAGCAGCAGAAGCTGGAGCAATGGCAGCCGCAGGAGCTGCTTGAACAGCAGTTGCCAAGGCCGATCCTACACCAGCACCACGCTGGTATCTTTTCAAGGGAGTCTGAACTAAAGCTGAGGCAGATTTTCCAAAGCCGTCACTGATACTTTCATATGCCTATAACATCAAAAACATTACAACCTTCTTTGGCATAAATGCTACTAAACATTCTTGTCTGGCAATCAAAGAAGAAAATGTAAGTGTTTATATGACTTAATTCAAACTTATTTTAGGCCATAAGTGCGTATCATATCTGAAAGTAAAAGGATTGACAACCAGAAAAAAAAAAAAGAAGAAGAAACTTATTCAGCTGAGAACCGTGATATGTTACTCGAGTAACTTTGAAGTAATAAAGACCCAAGTAATTGAAGAACGACAAAATGCATCATCTAGGCCTTGTAACAAAATGAAAAGAGGAAACAGAATCTAATAATTGCAAACTGAAAGATCAAAACTTGCCAGGATGTACCTATCATAAAATTAACAAGAGACATTTAAGGCTTTAGATTGAATATCACAGCCACGTTAACATTTAAAGTGACCAAGGGCTTCTAGCTACTAAAATTTATTTCAGGGTGCTTTTGCATGAAAGCAACTAAAGGTGAAAGTGCATACAACTCGCATGCCACTTGAATCTTATGTTTAGGACATTAGTGGTTTTGAGGATTTCATTCCTACAGAAAAAAGATACCTCGAAAATGAGGTTATCATTTTTACCAAGAAGAATAATCTTATCCCAATCAAATACTCCTACAATTTTATTAGGGAAAGGAATTATTTGAAAAATAGGAAAGAGGAATGCACACCTGTTGGATCCCTTGCCGGGCATCTTTAGGCTGATTAGACCTAACATTAGTATTTACTCTGCTTTGTACAGGCCATGGTACAGATGGCGGAATGGTTGTTAGGATGTATTCTGCTTGGAGGAGGATATCATGAGCCCCTGCTGCCAAATGTACACCTAACCCAATGGCCTCAATTGAAATACTTCTGAGGAATGCAATTGTACCTGGAAATGGTGTTTCTATGTTATTGATATGTACATTAAATACCTATTTGGTACACATAAGAGGATGGTCAAAACCCAAACTCCAAACTCCCAAAAAGATGCCGACACTTGGGTTTCAGACCAAAAACCCATTTATCATAAATATATGGAAAGAAAAATAAAAAGTTTCCAACCAATATTTTACCTCTTTGCATTCCCTTGAGTAATCTGTGATCCTTCTTGTAGTTCTTCACAGGCAAAGAAACCAGCTTCGCTGCACCAGAACCAACAGCAACCAATGATCGAATGGGAGGAAGGCCTTTCAACAGTTTATGAACCTGTAGAGTATGGTCTGTTAACATCATTGTGACTGTACAGCCTAGTATATTAGAGGTACAAGGAGTACAACTCAAACCTGATTTTGAGAAATATCTTCCAACCACTCTCCTATTATCGTTTCACATACGCAACCCCAGCCATAGACACCCATTGCTTGAACGTGTTTGAGTTGTAGTTCAACCCCCTGCAATCAAAGTCCTTGAGTAATGAGTAGTAGGAACTAAGCATTGAATTTCATTTTATTTTGTTGGGTTCCAACTTAGCACTGACTCACAACTCTAATATATTGTAACAATTTATCATCCCTTCATGCTGAAAAGTGTCGATGTCAAGTACGAATAAATTGACTGGTAACTTTCTGTGAGTGGGACTATAAAGAGGATGTTACAGGGATCATGTTTATATGGGTACAAGCTCACTCGAGTTATAATCCAGGAGAAAAATAAAGTAAGATATTTTTAGTGTTGGTTTTCAGAAATAATCGACGATTATCAATTAGGGAGTAGCACATGTGTATTGGCACCAAACAGATTAGCTCAAACGAGAGCACAATAATTTATGACCAATATATAAACTATATATATATAAAAGTTCTTAAAAAAAACTCTGTAATTGCACTGACAAATTATCACATACTTCAGCACATAGTTAATACAGAAGAAACAGAAAAATACTTGATTTAATCCAAAATTCATTACAAGATGTGACAAAGAAGTTAATCTAAATGCATACAATTTTCAGACAGTAAAACACAACTGAGGCTTAATTATCATAATATAATAACGTGATTACACATCAACTGAGGCTTATTACTCCTCATAGTTACTTCACAACCCAAAACTAAAATGAGTTGATCTAAACTGGTCCTTTAAAGATTTTAACAAGAGGAATGGTTATCGTGTGATCTTACACTATTCTAAGGAATTCTTAACTGATACAATCTCTGAGAATATGCAGCTAGCAACTAATGTCATCCTTTCATTCTATAATTTGGTATAACTTATAGGTGATAATTCGAAGACCACTAAGAATATCAAGATGCTAAGGCAATTTAACAAGCACACTGGCTAACAAATCATGAGTAAAACCACGAGAGATTCATCAAAAACATCAGTCTGATGCCTGTAAGATAGAGTTAATCTTTACAGGTTCTATCTTCATTATACTCGTACTGTAAAATAAGTAAAGAGTTAAAATGTTAATACATTTGTTATTATCCATCAAGGCATAGTAATTATAGCGAAGTGTGACTTACTAGAAATTAACACAAGAATAAAAACCTTTTCGACTGGGTTGCTTTTCATTTTATCAAAAACTGAGGCAACAATTTTGCGTCAATTAACAAGACGAGATGTTAATTGATGTTATAAGACCACATATAATTCAGGAAGCCAGAAGGAAAGTTCAACTTCCTCACGCTTAAAGATCAAAATGATAAATGAGATAATTACCTTCCAAGGAACTAGGTTAACAAGCTCCACATACTTCCCACCCCTTAAAGCAGCCAAATCAACGTGGCACGGACTGTAGTCTACCCGAACAATAACAGGTGATATATCGAACTTCTGAAACATTATTAAATAGTATTAGTAAATGAATAACGACTAAATTTTAATCAAGTGGTCAAAGCTGAATAACATATTACATAACAAAACTGTGATAAAAATTAAGTAAAGATCCCAAGCATTATATAACAATTAAGTTAAAGCAAAACGAAGAGAAACAAAAAATTGATTTATCAACAACCTCTGTGTGTGTGCATCTGTTTGTAAATATTTCTTCTTTTCGTGAAATTAGGAAAATTTAAAAAAATCTTCCCCTTAAATATTTTTCTTTGGTATGGGAGCAAGATGTGTTAGATTAATTACCTGAAAATAAGGAAGCAATGCTTCTGCATTGATGTTATGGTCCCCAAAATTAGTACTTTCTTTCAGTAGCATTCTTGGTTCACCAGAAACCTGACCAGAACTTTGCAACTGGTCCGTTGATGAGTCTTTTCCTCCAAAGAATTTGATGAGAAAATCAAGTTGACACTGGTGAAGATGCAGACGCATAGGAAGGATAGCAACGCGTAACCTGAAAGGTGAAAAAATACATAATAGTTTAGTGCATGGCCCAACGGATTTTATATTTTAAGAAGATCCAGAAGCATTTGATTGCTAGGTTAAGGTTGAATAACACTTTTGGCTTAGGCTGACAAAACATAAATTTAGCCATGGCCCCATTCAAATTATTAGGCAAGCCATTAAGTGTCACAATTCTGTACATCAGCCAAAAACAACTCGTCATGAAAGGCTACTAGTAAGGAGTGGCTTATGAAATGTTCAAAGAAGCATGAGGTTAGCAGTTAGCACCTCAGCACCCTTCTGGGACACTGCAGGGAAATCGTTAATGTGTTTCTTAAAGACCCAAACTCCATGAGATGCATAACTCAAAGGAATGCTCCTCAAGAAGGGTTGAAGGATGTAGTCTGACAGTTTCTAAATCCACATTAAACTAATGGACAGAACATACTAGAAAATATGAAACCACCACCTAATATTGCTCTAATGAAGAATAATACATACCGATATTCCTCAAGAGGGGTTGAAGGATGTGGCCTCACAGCTTCTAAATCCAGCTTCAATGCTTTTGCAGAGGATTCTCTAGGATGATCTTTTGAATGATAATATGCAAGAACCTAAACAGTACCACCTTTCATCACATGATCCAAGATCATATCTAGGAAGAAACTAATACTCACGTGATATTTACAAGAACAAACATTACCTGTTTCCATGGAGCATCAATGCTATTGTCATTAAGATGAAAGTCCAGAATCGAGAGAGAAAGCCTAGATACACATATTTCACCATCAGGAAATACATCATATTGAAACTCCATCCCAGACAATACAAGCTCCAAACAAGAAGTTGTATCCCTTCCAGAAAAATTTACAGAATGCTGATCCTTTTTCTGGAAGTTGTGCCAATCAGAACCAGCATACAATCTCCACAAGACATTGATTTTTTTAAAAATTGCATGCCCCTTAACTTTTTTGTACTCGCCATGAGCCTCGTCTTCTTCATGTCGCTGTGGACCAGTTTGCTTACTGACTTCTGAGACATGGTTTTCCAAAATTCTTAAAGAGACATCACCATACCATCCACTTCTTCCTCTTCGAAGCTCTTGATCTTTCAAATTATTGGGTTTGCATTTAAGATACTCATTTGATGGCTGGTTGTTTAAAGATAGTTCTGACAGAGGACGTAAGTCAGATAAGAAATACCCTTCTATAAATTCTGGACAGCCTTTGTGAGATAATGACGTCTGGTGACTTTCCAATCCAAGTTGAGACACTGACCCTGTTAAGGACAAACTACGCGTAAAACTTTCAGGGTCACTGGCACTTAAGGTACTTACTTCTCCAAGACAACCATTATGGAGAGAAGTGCTGGGTTTTGATCCACTAAATTCAGAATTGGCATCCCAATACCTGTTCAACTGAAATGCATCTTCACATATCTCATCCATCAAGTTAACTACACCAGGTCTACTCTTTGTATCCTCACTTGAAGTATTCACTTGAGAAGTGGAGAGGCTGGACTCACCACAATAGTTCCTAACTTTGTCTCCCTCGTGAGCCTGCTGAATGCTATTCCATCTATTCTGCAAGTGCACAACTGATTCTTCCACGTCAAGAGCAAAAAGTTGCTGCAATTGAGCAGCCAAACAGATCAGACCAGAAGCCGTGTCATGGCAAGTATCCAAAACAATGTGGGATTCAGGACATTCTACTTCCCAAAGATGACCATTCGTGCAGTTCATTCTTAAAAGTGCTTCAACATGTGCCTCCTGAGCAACTTTAACATAGCCATTATTTCGAAGATGTTCTACGCTATAAGGGCCACCAACATTCTTAAGCCCAGACACTGGACAAAGAAGCAAGCCTAATTCCTGCACTCTAATCTTGTACTCCCTGACAATGGAATCAGGAAACATTGTGTTTGATAGTTTCAAGGAAGATGCTGCTAAAAGACAAGCAAAATAATTTTCAGTATTTTCTTCATTTCCATTAGCAGAACTAGACTCAGAACCTGCATCAGCACCCAAGTATGGCTCATAACTCAAACCAACATCTACCAAGTTAACAACAAATGAAGATCCAGCAAACTCATTTCTCTCTGAATCTCCCTTCTGCAAATGGTCATCAACTGCTTCCTCGGTTTCAGGAGAGGGCAAACTGAAAAAGGAGAAAATTGCATCTACCCAATCCAAGCGACCACCTATTGCAACAATAGTACCACATCTGATAGTTATGGATGCATAACTAAAAGAATTCTCTGTATCCCACATATGAACAAAATCTGAGCCTGAAAATCTAGAAGATAACACATTTGAACCATCTCCATCACCACGTCCCATAGTAGAGTTGCTGAAGGAGATCAAAAGAAACTCTTCGGTTGAACCTACAGTAATGGAACCCCACAAATTGCCTACACCGTGTGACATCCAGAAAAATTTGGAGCCGCTGATTCCGCCAATATTTGAAATAGATAGCAACTCAAACTTCCGAATTTGCAGTTTGAAGCTATGCCAACAGCCAGGAAGTTCATTCTGGATTGAGCCTTTGATACTTTCACCTGATTCCAGGCGGACTTGAAATTCTAGAAAATCGCATTCCACAATTATGGAGGTTTGAGGTGCAGAGGATTCTCCCTCAAAGCCAACTGGATTAGAGGCTAAGCATGATAACCAGTCAGTCACTTGATGTAACAGGCAATTCAGACTTATATATTGAGAACTGTCTAGATTGACCTTAACAGGAGCAAGAAGTGCATGCAGGATAAATGAAGAGCTCAAAATCATCTCCTCTCGGGTACGAGTGTCCAAGTCTTCCATGTCCTTAACAGTAGTTACAGAGGCACAATCATGACCTTTTCCGACAGATTTCTCCCTGTTACTCAAATCCTCTGATGTAGCCAAAACCTTGGCTCTTTTTGCTATCCAAGGATCAGTTAAATTGCCATTCTGCCAGAACATACTTAAAACAGAAATACCAACAGTCTGATCAGTGATCGACACAATATCTTGAGCAAAATATTTTAGATTATCCATGTCACAGGTGTTAATTTCAGCCTTGTCTTTGGAAGCTGGGGAAATTAAATAGATACCAAGGGTACCCACATTCAGATGCAGGGAACATGAAGTTGCCAGAGGGTACCCCTTCTTACACCTTACCACAGGGGTCTGGTTAGTGGCTTTACCCCTTTCCTCTCTCAAAGTCGACGGTGAAGAAAAGTCAAGAGCAATAAACTGATCCCAGGAAGTGTAATTTCTAAAATCTCCACCTTTCTCATAAGGGAAACAAAGAATTATTCTTGCATTTGGCAGAAATATATTGCCTCTTAGACTTTCTTCTGGAGACGAGGTTGTAACCTGACGGCATGAAATCTTTCCTACTTGCTCTTGAGATGAAGACCTATACTTACCATCACAGGGCTCAGAGAAAGAAGTGTTACTTGTGCTTGTTATTTCAAGAGAATCTTTAATTTCCTTCAGAAGATTTAGCGTCATACTTATTAAATGGAAGTTCACCCAGAAAACGAAAGGTGGCAGCTTTAGTGAAAAAGAAGTTGGCCCAGAAAAGCTTTTACACGAAGGACCAAAAGTTACAGTAAGTTGGCATTGGGTAACACCTGAGGTTTTAAGCAATGTAACCTTGACTACATCATTCCTATAAATACTTCCATAATGTCTTGTATCAATGTGTCTATTCATGGCATGCATACCCAGAGGAACATCTGCAGCAACAGACTCAGTCGCAAGTAAGCTAAGAGGAAAAGCCCCTTCAACTGCAGCTTGCATTTTTCCAATCAAAATAACCTTGCTTTCTAAATCATCATAATAACCATGCAGATCACAATCAGTAACATCGTTGCCACTACTGAAGTAATCAGCTAGCTCAATATGTTCCACCGTTGCTTTAAAATTCATTTCTTGAGGACATACCTGTTGACCTTATCAAATTTTTGAAGTTAGTTAAAAAAGGAAAATTGTGAATAAGAAAGAAATTGAAGAGCACAGAACATTAATCGTAACATAATGAGGAGGGGGGAGCCTCTGTGCGTATACCTGCAAGATGAAAAGCATGTTTTGCAAGTTTGCACCCAAATAGTGAACAGATGAACAAGCATTTGTCTGACCAAAAAGATTCTCTTGGTCTTCATCAATAAATGAAAAGAAAAGAGAAACTCCAGCAATGGTTGCCTTAAGATTAGTTTCGACATGCTTCTGTTCTGCATCCAGATAGAAAAGTAATCATGATTAGTTACTGGAAAAAGAAAAAGCTAAGAATAAATAATGGTTGATCCACAAGATGGTAATAAACTAAGAATACATCAGCCATACACTTGATTTTCGCATGACGAGTGAATAATTATTAGGCAGCAAGACTTCACCATAACCAGAATCCAAGTCAACAGACAACACATTTATAAACTGAAATTCAAGGTGTTTTAAGAAATTCAAGGTGAAAATGGAAATCGTATAAGATATTGTGTCCCGGAAAAAATCTACTCTAGCATGCTAACTTTTTAGGAAACAGCATATCATGTAATGTCAGTTTGACGTTCTTTGTAATTCGTGCAGGTAATAAAACTGCTCTTTAAATTCACATTATTCTCGCCAACTACCCTCATGCCGATTCAATAATGGCACCCAGATATTCAGTGATTGCAAGTTTGAAGCTCATGGCTTCTTATTCTACCACATTGAAAACTCGAGGACTAGATCTTTGAATTTTGGGGAAAATACTGTTGAAGTACATAAGACAAATGAAAGAATCAGAATTCCATGTGGAATGTGTTTGGGAACTCATCTATTTGGTTTCCGTGATAAGTGGAATTCATCTGTCGGCATTTAATATTAAAGATTACAACTGACACAGTGTGAACATAATTTTAGTTGATTAAACATTTTAGGTACCAAGGTTATATTGATCAAGTTATAGGGCATATATATTTTACTAGTCTAGTCTTGAACAAATAGAAGTAGGGGATCCCTTCATGAATTGCCGTATTTTCTTCCTCAATTCTTTTCCATCTTTCAATTCACTTTCTTCCTTCTTTTTGTGCTCAAGTCTCGTTAAACGTCAGCCAAACAATTTTGATTACATTAATTGTACCTCACAAGCTACAGTCAACGGAAAACATATTGACCAAGGAGAGTGGGCAAAGAAAATGTAATAGCAACTAACAAAATCTAAAACAGAATTTCACAATAACATATGAAACTTTCCATTTTAAAATCCTATACCATCGACAGCTAACTTAATCTCGGAGGATTCGAAAATGACTTGATAATTATTTGCAATGGCAAATACTTGTTCATAATCATACAATGTACAACCAATACAGTATATTAAAAATATATATTATTATTTATAATTAAAAGATGATATCACTAAAAGTGTTAAGCCATCTAATGTTAACTTTTTTTCCTCAAATAATATACATATTACCTAGTTTAATCTATAAGATATTTTGAAGTTCTTTTCCTTATAAGTTATAGCTAAAGTTTCTAAATTTTCAAAGAAAAATTAGACATTATTTAATAGAATTACAATACATGTATGAAGATAGTTCCTACAAATTTTAGTGACAGAGAGATTATTATGTTAGTGAATTATTAGTAGAACTTTTTACTATATGCATGAAGAAGCACATACCAGTGGGAACATGTAGAGATCCAGAGGCGAGGTTTGATGCAGCAGTAATTGCACTGAAAACAGAACATATCCCATTCCACATCCCACTGTTTCCCAAAGCTGATTGGGAAGTTCTCAATTCATCAAAACATTCGAAAAACTGGTCAACGCTGCATGTAAATATTTGCACAATATATTAGCACTACTTGAAGCTATGAATATACCTCTATATATTAAAAGCAGTACATGTGCATAGCATGACCAATGTTATAATAAGATGCCACTACGGACAAAAGCAAATATGATACTTTATTTCAAGACACTAAAGAATTTATAAGATGACGATCTGTACCAAATCTGAAAGGTTATTATTGCAAGAAATCATAATATCTAAACTTAACAGATAATTATAAGACATCCGCCACGAATTTCTATTGGAGCTTTAATAAGCGCTGAATGAGAGGATACCAACCTGGCCCCAAAATCTGGTTCAACTTCAGTCATGTCTCTCTGATTTCTGCTGATAGATGATACCCAATCTGATATAACATGTGACCCAGGTAGCAGTGCTTCTACTACTGTTTCTTTTACCATAGGAGAACTGGTTTCAGGAGAGGAACTTACATGGTTTGATAACACTTTCTCGGTAGTATAAGTACAAGAATCAAGAGTTGAGGAAAGAGAATTAGATATTGCACTACAATAAACAGAATCTGTTTCCTTGAAATGCATCCAACCAGCACCACTCTCACCCAAATCTCTATAAATATCCCATATCTGTAAAAGACATTTAATGGAGTTCGATTGAAATCTTAACTCTAGCGGATCAATATAAACATCTGCATCCACTTTGCGGATATCTAAGGAACCATTTTTCCATGGTATACTTAATTTTATGGTTCCTGAAAATCCACCTCTTTCCCCTGTAACAATTGGAGTTGTAGCATTTGATGGACAGCATCCCTTAAACCATTCACCAAAAGTTGTTCCCGAAGCACATGAAAATTCTGATTGGTTTCCGTCATCATCGTCCATCTGAAGAAACTCAACAATTGCCCCTTGAAATTTAACAAAGTTTGTTAGTTGATTCAACCCAAGAAAGTTATCAACTGACACATGTTTATCAGAATTAGCATCTTCAGAAGTACCCGTCCCGCATTCTACTTCAGTTATTCGCAGCACCAAAGTTCTACAAAATCCCTTGTTCTTTTCGTCTCCTAAGTAGGGATCAAATGCAACAATGAGTTTTTTAATTTTTACATGGAAACTCGTGAGCAACCATTTCACCATTTTAGCAATGGTTTTAACTCCCTCGTGAACATCCACAGAAGCAGGTGCCACAGTGTTATCCACAATTTCAGGCTCAGGAATTCTCAAATCATCTCCAATGCCATCCTGACCATTTTGTCTGGAGAAACAAGTTTTGGATCCAACTTGAGAGATATTCCTCCCACCTGGACCAAGCACAAGTTCAAGTTCATCTACCTCAATTTGAAAACCTTTACCCTTCCATGGCATAGTGACTGATAGGGAGCCGATGGATCCCTCTTTCACAGTCAATGCTGCTACTGCACCTAACTGCATAACACAGGCAAAAAAAACAATACAACTGTGAGAACACATTTCATTCTACTAAACAAGTGACAAGTGTAATTTACTAGTACTAACTGCAAGCATAATCTGTGATGTCAAAAATAATAGATCAAGTCGAATGAAAGTTGATCTTACCAACTCTAGTTACATTAATCAGATTCTGGTAAACAAACATGCAGAACCTTTGTGTCTGGTACCTCAATTGGTGAAGAACAACATGATATTTATGTATATTCTTTCGTCCCTTTTTCATTTGGACACTTTATTTTTAGTCATTTTAACATATGTTAACATAAGAAGCCTTCAGATATTGGTGTCTAAAGATGCAAGAATTTGTTTAATGGTTGGCAAGGACATCCAGAGTGTAAAGATTGCATAATTCGTAACGGAAACATTGTTAAAGTTATCAATAAGTGAGATAAGGGTTTAAGGAATTCTAACCAGATTTGTATGTTATTTTAGAAAACAGTCTCAGTAGACATTGTTGACAAATTTCAACACCAACTTCTGTCCAAGAAACCAACCAACAACTTATTTCAGACGCCATATGGAATATCTGACATACTACAAGTGTAACACCCCAGTCCCACATCGAAAGATAGGGGGAAAATTTGTCTGCATATAAGGAATTAAGTAACTACCAATAGTACCTTCAAGTCATGACCTTTTGGGAGCCTGTGGTGGGCAAGATGACCCAAGAAGATACTATTGGGCCAGTGGTTTGAGGCCTTATTTGGATGGATTTGATTCGATTCGGACTTGGGATTTGACCCAAGATTTGTTCTGGACTCGGGATTTGACCCGGGTTGTTTCATATGGTATCAGAGCCGACTCTCGAAAGCTCGGGTCGGGTCATCCGATCGGGTTGCCGGAGGTGGGGACACGAAGGCTGGTGGTATTATCCCACAATGGAGAGATGGAGGTCCGGAGGTGGGGACACGAAGCCAGCCGGTATTATCCCACAATGGCTAGAGAGGCAAAGATCTTTGGGCCGTGTGTGTGGTCGGATTCTGACGGGGACGTCAGAAATTTAAGTGGGGGAGTTTGTAACACCCCAGTCCCGCATCGAAAGATAGGGGAAAAATTTGTCTGCATATAAGGAATTAAGTAACTACCAATAGTTCCTTCAAGTCATGACCTTTTGGGAGCCTGTGGTGGGCTAGATGACCCAAGAATATACTATTGGGCCAGTGGTTTGAGGCCTTATTTGGATGGATTTGATTCGATTCGGACTTGGGATTTGACCCAAGATTTGTTCCGGACTCGGGATTTGACCCGGGTTGTTTCAACAAGTTCTAAGTCTCCAGCAAAAGCAATGCCAGAAACTAATAGAACAGTGAAAAAAGTCTCTAACCCAAACAGTAATCCGCCTTCTAATGACTCACTCCACATTTACCAATACTTTCAAAACAAAAATACGATTAAATTTGATAATGCGAAACTCCCAAGTCCTAAATTGAGGGTGTATCTCTTCACTTTTGTAAGTGCATTTTCTTAAAGTAGTATTAAAATTCACTCAATGATCCAAATTCATCATTCACTAGAAATGGCGCTAAAGCTAAACCCACTTTTTATTGAATCATTTGGTTAAATTGGAAAGTGAAAACTTTACTAAAAAGCATAATATTTTCTTAAAGCTGGGCTCTCACTCTGTGGGTAGGGGATAACAGTATAATTTCTCAATTAAAATTATACACATCAGTATAAAAATTACTTATTATGGACTATATCAAAATTCTCAATTATTCAAATAAAACACTTTACATTCAACGAAGTATTAGTATGCCACTGTTGGTATAATCAACTACATTGAAATATTGAATTATCCTAAAACACTAAAATTCAACAACTTTTTCAAAATTCAACCACCAAAACAGCTTAAAAAGTTAAATTCACACATAAAGGCCTTACCTTTTGATTGATATAATCAACGTTGAGCGCAAGGTCGGAGAGCTGAATCGTACCGGCGCTAAGTTGAACATCTAGCTGGTTAAGATCAATATCACCGAGAATAAATTGCCCTAATTTCTTCTTCAATAAGAATTTGCAAACCTTCTTAATCGCCCAGCGAGAGAACATGGCCTCCGCTGATTTGGCGATGTTCCACCCAAACATCTCGAAATTAGGGTTTCCTATACCAAATTACTGGTATTTATGATTGATTGAGAGACGAAATCTGGTCGCGGTGGAAGCTCGCACATCCATCCACGCAGAGGAAAAAGGAGAAAAGGTGTATGATAAGGTTTAATGATTGTCTAAAACTTAAAGCATGTACAGGATTTTGGAGAGATAAAAGGAGAGACGACTTAGAGTCTTAATTGGACTACATTTGCGTGTTTCATTTTGTCTGCCAGATAGTAGAATATAAATTTGAGTTTTATTAACAGTAATTAAATATTCAGAATCTTACGTGTCCGATTAGTGTTCTAAATAACCGTGATAACTAAACTAACATAAACCAAAATCATCTCCAATTTCACGGTGTCTCCTCTCTAAAATTAAAAATACATATACTTACTTTAAGCATAATATTTATCATTTACTTTTTAAATATTAAAATAATTTTATGTTTTCATAAAAAAATATTCTTCTCACATAAAGTTGATTTTTTGTTAATGAACAAAATTTGTGCATTTTGATGCATAAATTGATAAAGCTTTGAATTTATTTTATTTTTAATGTACTTCTTTCTAGACTTCAATTATTTGTTGTAGTCTTTTTTTTATGAAATTTAAAATACCATAACTGTAAGACCCCAGTTTTTATAAATAAAGATGAATTTTCATAATTATTATTTTTGAATATTATGGAATAAATTTGATAAAATATAAAGTTGTGGGTAATATTTATAAATTTTGTAAAGTACGCAAGTTGTTATAAAATATTCGTTTGGTCGGGGAATATTCGTACGACGGCACAATTATTGGTGGACCCCACAACGGAAGTATTGTTGTAGTTAGAAAACGACAAAATTATCTTTCTATAAAATAACGGCGGAAGTGTTACCGTTAAAACTGTTGAACTACTCGGTAGTAAAAGTACAGTAATACGCGTTGTTGCATAGTAGCACACGGTATTAATTATTGATGCTTACGTGAGAAGTCACTCAGCTATACTCAATTATTGCTACAGTAATTGCTGCATCATATCTCTTATATTATTCAATTATTGTCACAGTATCATCTGTATAATATGTTATATTATCTAAACAATAATTGAGACGACAAGTTATAAATGATTAATAATTGTTGAAAGATTAAATATGTGTTGATTAAAAATAAAATAAAATGATTTCTGGTAATTTTTATTCAATCCTCAATGTATATAAAGAGTCTATTATTAGACGTTTGTGGTAAGTTTAATTATTTATGGGGGGCCATATGTCATCATCTAAGAGTCTCTTTCATAAATAGTAATTACTTTCGTAAATAGTAATTACCTTCGTAAATAGTAATTATCTTCGTAAATAGTAATTATTTTCGTAAATAGTAATTACCTTTGTAAATAGTAATTATTTTCGTAAATAGTAATTACCTTCGTAAATAGTAATTACCTTCGTCAATAGTAAATACTTTCGTAAATAGTAATAAATCTTCTATAAATAGAGGCCTAGGGCTTCATTATTTTTCACGAATTCGTTCAAGCTATAGAGAGAGAAAGTATAGAGAGAGTAATAGAGAAAGAAGAAGAGTATTCGGTTACTACACTACTGCAGTATTCAATCTCCTAATACGGTAAGGGGTGTTACTCTTTCTTCTTGAAGAGAACTTATGTTATTCCATTCGTTGTTATTCTGTTGGAATAACCTGTAAAAGTGGCATACCCTATACATGACCTGTATACGCGGTGTACCCTATACTTGGTGAAATCCTTATGTTATTCCATTTCTTATTATTCTGTCGGAATAACCTGTATACGCGGTTTACCCTATACTTGGTGACATTCTTCTATTATTCTGTTGGAACATCCTGTCTGTGTGTTTTACACCGGACCTGGTTCCGTCTTTATTATTCTGTTGGAACATCCTGTCTGTGTGTTTTACACCGGACCTGGTTCCGTCTTTATTATTCTGTTGGAATATCCTATCTGTGTGTTTTACACCGGATCTGGTTCCGTCTTTATTTATTATTCTGTTGGAACATCCTGTCGGTGTGAATTTCACCTGACCTGGTTCCGTTAATTAGTATTCTGTTGGAATAACCTGTCTGTGCGGTCTATCGTATGCATGGTGATTTCTTTTGTTATTTCATTCTTTATTATACTCAGTTGGTTAAAACTTTAACTTCTATGCTCCATGAAATTAGTAGAATATCCTTGATATTTGCGCTTCATCCAGTATCCTTTCATGAAAATATTCTTCTGATCATTCTTGAATTTTACACCACAAAACAGTATCGTGTTGACAATTTGGACGTTAATAATTTCTGGATAAAATAATTCTTGAACTTGTTTTATTGAATGATTATATCATTGTCATCATCCTCATGTTTATATTTTGTTGAAAGTCATCTGTGGCCTGTAGTGCATAGATGGACTTGGTATGATTATGACTAGGGATTATTCGGTGTAATCATGACCGTAATATTACAAATGATGTAAAAATTAAAAGTTCTCATTGGCCGTAGTGCATTGATGGACAGTTGTTGGCATGATCATGACCACTAATGAATACACAAATATTCTTGGCCGTAGTGCATGAATAATTGTGGTCGTGATACTAAAGAATATCCTTGGCCGTAGTGCGGGGGTGATTCGATGATGTGGAATATTTATTAAGCTGAGTCTCAGCCATAACGATGATGAAAAACCTTTTAAATCATAAAAGATAGTAGTTTTTATTTTCTACTTGACTCTTTTAATGGATTGCTGGTTCCGCTGCAGTTAAACTTGATATTTATTGTATTTTATCAGTTTAACACTGTTGAAGGCTAATGATAATTTATTCTGCATTATCTTAGTCATAATATTTCTTACTGGGCTAGTTGAGCTCACCCTTTCTTTCACTGTTCTCTTCAGGAAATGAGAATATAGCTGGGACGAGTCGGGGAACGGAGTGATGGACCAGAGAATAGTATTAGTAGTCCTCACTATTCTGTTAAATAGTGTGACAATAATTGTATTGAGGACTCTTTTTGAGTTTGTATGATCTCTAGTGGATATTTATTGTATTCAAACTCACAGTTGTATTTTGTCGTATTATACACGACAGTGGTATTAGTAAGTTGTATTTGAATTTTGTACCATGTATTTGACGACTCAAGATGGGTGATGTATACCTAATTTTGGGGGCGTCACAGTTGGTATCAGAGCTTAGGGATATGATCCCTGGCTAAGATGTGAGAATAGTACTAGGAGGGGAGAGACGGGGAATTCCTTCGCTAGTATGACCTACCTAAGTTTATGTGCTATTTTATTGGTCGGTCAGAATATAGGGATAATATGTTACATGTCAATTAACCTTTTGTTTTGTGGCAGTATCTGAAAATGACATCTGAGAATGTTGAGAATGACAATGGAGCACAGGCGATCGTTGACTCACCACATATCAATAATCAGGATAATGTGCATCAGGAAGGCGAAAATCCTCATGCAAACAACAACACTGACCAAATGACGAATGATCAAATGTTCAGAGGTTTTATGCAATTCATGCAACAGCAGGCGAGAGCAACTCCTGTCCAAAACGTAGATGGAAACACGGGAAACTCTCGGGCGGTCACCGCTAAATAATTCAAGGAGCTGGGACCACCGGAGTTTAAGGGAGAGCCAAAACCACTTATGGCGGAAACATGGATAAAGCAGATGACCAAGATATTTGATGTCTTGGGATGCTCCAAGGAGCAAAAGGTTCCCTTTGCCGCCTTTATGTTGCGCGGAGAGGCAGATTATTGGTGGGAATCGGTAAAACGTACTCAACCTGTTGTACTAAAGATATCTTGGGAGAAGTTCCAGGAGCTGTTCAATGACAAATACTTTCCCGAAAGTATTCGCCACATGAAGGAGGTGGAGTTTATTAAGTTGGAACAAAATAATATGACCGTGTCGCAATACGAGGCAAAATTTGCAGAGTTATCACGGTTTGCGTCCCACTTAGTGGATAATGAAGTGAGAATGGCGCGAATGTTTTTAAGAGGTTTGAAGCCGGAGATACGTCAACATCTTATTTCTCATAAACTGTGTTTGTATTCAGATGTTGTAAATAGGGCTCAGTTAGTGGAGCGCGATAACGAGTCAACTCAACTAAAAGAGAGCAGCCGGCAAAATTATAATACCAGCGAGAGTGGTCATCGAAGTGGTGACAACAAGCGTGGAGGGAATCAGCAAGCCAGAAATGGTAACCACTTCGGTGGTAATCAGGGCCAAAACAATAAGAATGGACATTTCAAGAAGAGGAGATTCAACAATGATGGAAAGACGTCAGCACCAGCACCCGTTGTTAAGGAAGGAGAAAGGCCACCTATCATATGCTTCAAATGCGGAGGGGAGGGACACATCAGTCCAAATTGCGCGATGCCGTCCAAAGCATGTTATAATTGTGGAAGAGAAGGTCACTTAGCCCGATTTTGTCGTTTACCAAAGACAAATTCAGCTAGGATGGAGGCACCAAAGGCCGTCCCAGAAAGGTCAAAGCCGGTAGTGCAAGGGAGAGCGTTTGTTGTGACCTCCCAAAAAGCAAGGAACCCGAATGAGGTCATCACGGGTAAGCTTATCATAAACTCTAACGAAGTCTATACTTTATTTGATACCGGTTCTACCCATTCTTTTATTTCTCCTACTTGCGCTCATCGATTAAATTTGACTCCGGAGAAATTAGACTTTGACTTATCTGTGGAAACTCCGTTGGGAGAAACCTTCATTACATCCACTGTTTATAAGTCTTGTTTGGTTCAAATCGGTACCCTCACATTACCTGTAGATCTTATTTCATTGAAAATACTTGCATTTGACGTGATTCTAGGGATTGATTGGTTAACTACTCATCATGCAAAAATTGATTGTTTTCATAAGGTTGTTAGCTTTCATATTCCTAATCAACCTATTATGCGAATTCAAGCGATCAAACCATTAAAATCGATCACGGTCATCTCAAGCCATAAAGCTATTCGTTTATTGAAAAACGGATGTCAAGCTTTCTTAGCTCATGTCACAGATTTAAACAAAAATACGTCAGTTTTGAACGATATTTCTATTGTTAATGAATTTCCTGACGTATTCCCCGAAGAACTTCCTGGCCTACCCCCAGAGCGTGAGATTGAATTTTGTATCGACCTTGAACCCGGTACAAAACCCATTTCTAAAGCCCCATATCGAATGGCTCCTATTGAACTTCAGGAGTTAAAAACCCAACTGCAGGAATTGTTAGACATTGGCTTTATTCGTCCTAGTACTTCTCCTTGGGGTGCTCCTGTTCTATTCGTGAAGAAGAAAGATGGGAGTATGCGACTTTGTATTGATTATCGGGAGTTAAATCATGTCACCATCAAAAATAGGTATCCATTGCCACGTATTGATGACTTGTTTGACCAGTTGCAAGGAGCCAAATTCTTTTCAAAGATCGATCTTCGTTCCGGGTATCACCAATTGAAGATTAGAACCGATGACATTCCAAAGACGGCTTTCAGAACTAGGTACGGGCATTATGAATTCCTAGTCATGTCCTTTGGATTGACTAATGCTCCTGCTGCCTTCATGGATATGATGAACCGAGTATTCAAGGAATATTTGGATCACTTTGTGGTCGTCTTTATTGATGACATCCTTATTTATTCCAAAAGCCGTGAAGATCATGAGCAACACTTGAGGCTGACACTCCAAAAGCTTCGTGAATATAAGATTTATGCCAAGTTGAAGAAATGCGAGTTCTGGCTTGAGGAAGTAGCATTCCTTGGGCACGTGGTATCAAGTCATGGAATATCTGTTGACCCAGCAAAGATTGAAGCTATTCAAAGCTGGGAGCAACCTAAATCAGTGACCGAAGTACGTAGCTTTCTCGGTTTAGCTGGTTATTATCGGAGATTCGTGGAAGGATTTTCTCGAATCGCTACTCCATTGACTCAGCTGACTCGGAAAGATACAAAGTTCGGTTGGAGCGAAGAATGTGAGAAGAGTTTTCAAGAACTCAAGAGGAGACTCATTTCAGCACCTGTTCTAACAATACCATCTGGCTAAGAGGGATTTGTCATCTACAGTGATGCTTCGGGCAAAGGGCTGGGATGCGTTCTCATGCAACATGGAAAAGTCATAGCCTATGCCTCGCGACAACTCAAAGAATATGAGAAGAATTATCCTACTCATGATCTAAAGTTAGCAGCTGTTGTTTTTGCACTTAAAATTTGGAGGCATTACTTGTATGGGGAGAAAGTGGAGATCTTTACGGATCATAAAAGCCTCAAATATTTCTTCACTCAAAAGGAACTCAACATGCGACAACGACGGTGGCTTGAACTGTTGAAAGATTATGATCATACCATCCAATACCATCCTGGAAAAGCAAACGTGGTAGCTGATGCATTGAGTAGAAGATCACATGCAAGTACGAGTGCGATATTGTCAACGCAAGGGCCCATTTTGTGTGACTTGCAAAGGATGGAGATAGAGTTAAAGACTCCAGGGACGCATGTGACGATGGCGAATATACGAGTAGAACCAACTTTAATCGATAAAGTTAAAGCCGCTCAAGCTACAGACCTGGAGCTGATGCGTATGAGGAAGAAAGTGCAAGAGGGTGCTATGCCGGAAGCAAGAATCGATGAAGAAGGAATACTTCGAGTCAACTCCAGACTTTGTGTTCCTAACGACCCTGATTTAAAGTATAAAATCATGATGGAGGCGCACAATACACCGTTTGCAATCCATCCTGGGAGTACCAAAATGTATCATGATATTCGTCATACATTTTGGTGGAGCAATATGAAGAGAGAGATAGCGTTGTTTATCTCAAGGTGTCTAACTTGTCAACGAGTTAAAGCGGAGCATCAAGTACCAAAAGGTCCATTGCAACCACTTGAAATTCCAGAATAGAAGTGGGAGCACATTACCATGGATTTCGTTACTGGTCTTCCTAAGGTTTCTCAAGGCATAGATGCGATTTGGGTCATTGTTGATAGATTGACCAAGTCTGCTCATTTCTTACCGATACGAGAAACTTATACACTTGAATGTCTTGCTCGTATGTACATAAACGAGATTGTAAGACTGCATGGTATGCCGGTATCCATAGTTTCTGATCGAGACCCAAGATTTACTTCACGATTTTGGGTTAGTTTGCAAAAAGCTATGGGCACAGACTTGCGATTTAGCTCGGCATATCATCCTCAGACGGACGGACAGTCGGAGAGAACTATTCAAACTCTTGAAGATCTATTAAGACTCTGTGTCCTTGATTTCAAGGGAAGTTGGGACAAGTTCTTACCATTGGTGGAGTTTTCCTACAACAACAGTTATCAAGCAAGTATTGGCATGGCTCCATTCGAAGCGTTGTATGGAAGAAAGTGTCGTTCTCCAGTATGCTGGGATGAGGTGGGTGAAGCAACGTTGTTGGGACCGGAGTTGGTACGTATGACTACGGAAAATATTCAAACGATCCGACAACGTATAAAAACCTCACAAAGTCGACAAAAGAGTTATGTTGATCTTCATCGAAAGGATGTGGAATTCAATATAGGAGATCATGTGTTGTTACGTGTTACTCCATGGAAAGGAGTTACAAGATTTGGAAAGAGAGGAAAACTCAATCCTCGATTTATCGGTCCATTTTTAATCCTCGATCGAATAGGAACGGTGGCCTATAGACTCGCTTTACCGCCAAGTATGTCTCGTGTTCATAACGTTTTTCACATATCCATGTTACGTAAATATGTGAAAGACCCGAACCACATTATTGAGTTAGAACCGGACGAAATAGCGGAAGATTTGACGTATGAAGAGATTCCTGTTCAAATCTTGGATAAGAAGGAACATATTCTACGCTCCAAGGTTATACCTCAAGTCAAAGTTTTGTGGAGAAACCACGATGTTGAGGAAATGACTTGGGAGTTAGAATCTGAAATGAAGTCAAGGTATCCTTACCTCTTTGACATACCAGATACGTACCCTAATTTCGAGGGCGAAATTTCATAAGAAGGGGAGGTTGTAAGACCCCAGTTTTTATAAATAAAGATGAATTTTCATAATTATTATTTTTGAATATTATGGAATAAATTTGATAAAATATAAAGTTGTGGGTAATATTTGTAAATTTTGCAAAGTACGCAAGTTGTTATAAAATATTCGTTTGGTCGGGGAATATTCTTTTTGTCAGGGAATATTCGTACGACGGCACAATCATTGGTGGACCCCACAACGGAAGTATTGTTGTAGTTAGAAAACGACAAAATTATCTTTCTATAAAATAACGGCGGAGGTGTTACCGTTAAAACTGTTGAACTACTCGGTAGTAAAAGTACAGTAATACGCGTTGTTGCATAGTAGCACACGGTATTAATTATTGATGCTTACGTGAGAAGTCACTCAGCTATACTCAATTATTGCTACAGTAATTGCTGCATCATATCTCTTATATTATTCAATTATTGTCACAGTATCATCTGTATAATATGTTATATTATCTAAACAATAATTGAGACGACAAGTTATAAGTGATTAATAATTGTTGAAAGATTAAATATGTGTTGATTAAAAATAAAATAAAATGATTTCTGGTAATTTTTATTCAATCCTTGATGTATATAAAGAGTCTATTATTAGACGTTTGTGGTAAGTTTAATTATTTATGGGGGGCCATATGTCGTCATCTAAGAGTCTCTTTCATAAATAGTAATTACTTTCGTAAATAGTAATTACCTTCGTAAATAGTAATTATCTTCGTAAATAGTAATTATTTTCGTAAATAGTAATTACCTTTGTAAATAGTAATTATTTTCGTAAATAGTAATTACCTTTGTAAATAGTAATTACCTTCGTCAATAGTAAATACTTTCGTAAATAGTAATAAATCTTCTATAAATAGAGGCCTAGGGCTTCATTATTTTTCACGAATTCGTTCAAGCTATAGAGAGAGAAAGTATAGAGAGAGTAATAGAGAAAGAAGAAGAGTATTCGGTTACTACACTACTGCAGTATTCAATCTCCTAATACGGTAAGGGGTGTTACTCTTTCTTCTTGAAGAGAACTTATGTTATTCCATTCGTTGTTATTCTGTTGGAATAACCTGTAAAAGTGGCATACCCTATACATGACCTGTATACGCGGTGTACCCTATACTTGGTGAAATCCTTATGTTATTCCATTTCTTATTATTCTGTCGGAATAACCTGTATACGCGGTTTACCCTATACTTGGTGACATTCTTCTATTATTCTGTTGGAACATCCTGTCTGTGTGTTTTACACCGGACCTGGTTCCGTCTTTATTATTCTGTTGGAACATCCTGTCTGTGTGTTTTACACCGGACCTGGTTCCGTCTTTATTATTCTGTTGGAATATCCTATCTGTGTGTTTTACACCGGATCTGGTTCCGTCTTTATTTATTATTCTGTTGGAACATCCTGTCGGTGTGAATTTCACCTGACCTGGTTCCGTTAATTAGTATTCTGTTGGAATAACCTGTCTGTGCGGTCTATCGTATGCATGGTGATTTCTTTTGTTATTTCATTCTTTATTATACTCAGTTGGTTAAAACTTTAACTTCTATGCTCCATGAAATTAGTAGAATATCCTTGATATTTGCGCTTCATCCAGTATCCTTTCATGAAAATATTCTTCTGATCATTCTTGAATTTTACACCACAAAACAGTATCGTGTTGACAATTTGGACGTTAATAATTTCTGGATAAAATAATTCTTGAACTTGTTTTATTGAATGATTATATCATTGTCATCATCCTCATGTTTATATTTTGTTGAAAGTCATCTGTGGCCTGTAGTGCATAGATGGACTTGGTATGATTATGACTAGGGATTATTCGGTGTAATCATGACCGTAATATTACAAATGATGTAAAAATTAAAAGTTCTCATTGGCCGTAGTGCATTGATGGACAGTTGTTGGCATGATCATGACCACTAATGAATACACAAATATTCTTGGCCGTAGTGCATGAATAATTGTGGTCGTGATACTAAAGAATATCCTTGGCCGTAGTGCGGGGGTGATTCGATGATGTGGAATATTTATTAAGCTGAGTCTCAGCCATAACGATGATGAAAAACCTTTTAAATCATAAAAGATAGTAGTTTTTATTTTCTACTTGACTCTTTTAATGGATTGCTGGTTCCGCTGCAGTTAAACTTGATATTTATTGTATTTTATCAGTTTAACACTGTTGAAGGCTAATGATAATTTATTCTGCATTATCTTAGTCATAATATTTCTTACTGGGCTAGTTGAGCTCACCCTTTCTTTCACTGTTCTCTTCAGGAAATGAGAATATAGCTGGGACGAGTCGGGGAACGGAGTGATGGACCAGAGAATAGTATTAGTAGTCCTCACTATTCTGTTAAATAGTGTGACAATAATTGTATTGAGGACTCTTTTTGAGTTTGTATGATCTCTAGTGGATATTTATTGTATTCAAACTCACAGTTGTATTTTGTCGTATTATACACGACAGTGGTATTAGTAAGTTGTATTTGAATTCTGTACCATGTATTTGACGACTCAAGATGGGTGATGTATACCTAATTTTAGGGGCGTCACAATAACTATTTCTCTTACTTAATACTTCATCCCACAATATATAACGTTTTAAATAATTTACTTTTTAAATTATTTAACATTTTATATATCTTCCAACATGTTTTTTTATTTTGTAATGATGATTAAGATTATATAATACATCTACAACTTTTCGTGCACTCAATGAGGAAACATGGATCACTAAATCTTGATGGACATTAAATTATATAAATATAAGAAGTAGCAAAGGTCAAATAATGTGTATGAGGTGAAATATAACTTAAAATAGGTGATGAAATGAAAGTAAGTTTTAATGGGTTTTGTTTTGTTATACAACCAATAAGTTAGTTTAATGATAGTAGTTATTTTCTATCTATTTTTAATCATATTAATTATTTTATGAAGGATGTTGAATTATATTATTAGATAACGAATGTTGATCTATATACAAAGGACTCTGATCGCTTAAATAAGTAGTCTCAGTCTCGAGCTTTGGTGAATACAACAAACTCTTATAGGAGAGGTACTCGTTTCGGCGCCAAACCGCAATTCGGAGGAATAGTATTGGACAAGTTGAAAATATGAGCCTGAAGATACTTTGGGGGGAAAAAAATAAAATAAAAGATAAAAGAACGGAGTAGAGTAATTTATGTAAGTTTAAGAAATAATAAATTTTTTTAAATAATTTATTATATTTATAATTATATTGACATAAATTACATAAATCAATCTTATCAATTTTTTTGAGTTTAAAAATGTTTGAAATTTTAAAATTTGATATCTAGAGAGTATATTATACTTTTAATAACTGTCGATTTTTTAAGTGGACACTATATTTTTTTATACCCATTTTCACTGCAATTAATCATGTATAATCACAAATCATAATATGCAGTGTGTCATTGCGTAGAAAATTCTAAATTATGGCCCATGGGTAATACCCATCAATGTCATATTCAGATCCGGATCAAAGCGCGCCGGCTCGAACCACAAGGCGACAGATGAAGCCGTCCTATTCCCCCTCACAATTTTTCTACCGAAAATGACGACAAATAACCGGATAAAATTACGTGGCACGAAATTTTGAAATAAACAAAGTAGCTTCATAATTGAGGAGAAACCGAATTTACGTCTCATCTCCTTCTATATATTTCTCTATCCAATAAGCCCCTAAACACTGAGAAAAATGGAGCTTAAGCCAGGTCTATCAGCTATTGTCACTGGTGGTGCTTCTGGAATAGGTAAATTTCTAGCTTTTTCTTATTGATTATATTCCATTTCGATCAGAAATTGAACATTTCGTTATTCCCTATGCTCGAGATATTCATCAGTTTTTATGTATACAGACTACAGTTGTTTTCTTAGATCGTCTATTGTATTTGTATAGTTTGCAATGTTGACGATGATGAAAGAGAGTCTGAGTACTGATTGCCGGCCTTAAAAAATTACTGTTTTTTGTTTTATATATTTTTGTAATTATTACTTTGGCAAGTGATCATAATGATTTTGAAATTCAAATAGACAGGCTGCCTCGAGTTCAGCTGGATAATTGATTGTTTAATGCACAGAGTTAATTCAAATATTGACGCTCCAATTCTTAATTCCAACAATGATGGTAGAATTTGAAAATGTGATCAAGTTACTAAAATGCATGTGATCTTTGAGAAATGAATGTTTACATAGACTTACAATATTATGTGTGTATATATATATATACACATATATATTTGTTAGGCTCCCCACTCCCTTGGTAGTTAAGAGTCATGAATAAAATTTACTGTTGGGACTGTTGCCTGGACGGCTAAACTAGTCACATTTGAACATATCAGTTAAGAGTCATGAATAAAATTTACTGTTGGGACTGTTGCCTGGACAGCTAAACTAGCTAAAGGTCACATTTAAACATATCACTAAACAAAGATGTGTTTTTTTGGGGGCTAAGTAAACAAAGATGTGTTTGATGATGTCTAGAATGATATAAGAATATGTTTGATGTTATTTTTATGTGAATATATTAGTGTTACAACTACTATGAATCTGATCCAGATTTGTGAGTGTGTTAATAACTTTTTTTTTTGCATTGTGGTGGTTCACATGTAGGCAAAGCTCTTAGTTTGGCTCTTGCACAGAAGGGGATATTTGTTTCAGTTGTTGATTACTCTGAGGAAAGAGGAAAGGAAGTTGCAGCTCTTGTAGAGAAAGAGAATGCGAAGTTCCATTCTAAGTTGGAATTCCCATCTGCTGTGTTTATCAAATGTGACGTCACTAATGGAGGTAAGTTGCTTCTTTCACGTCTAGAAAATAATTTCATCAACTGTTTTGTTTAAAATACTCAAGATGAAGCAGTTGAAATAGAACTGGATATAAGACTGGGTGGAATTAATTAGTAGTTAATCTGTATACTGATGGAAATGTTTATAGACATGTACCTTTGTCCGATATCATGAGTTCTGAGGATGCTGATTTTCCCTTCTTCTTTGCAAGTATTCCACCACATACACATTTGAGGTTACTGTAGTTTCATATATACGAGAATAGAAAACAAACAGAAAGAAAGAGAAGGTTGTATAATTTACTTTCTCAAACATGCAGCAATATTTGTTATGGTGTTAACTGTTAGTCACTTGAGCCGATCGCAGATGGAATGCCTATATGTAGCATTTGTCAAAGGTTTTTGGCTTCATTAATGAATAAACTACAGTTGTTGTCATGGCGTGCCCTTTTGTATAATGTTTTACTGATAAAAACAAAAACTACAGTTGTTATTGTTATTGCTGTTATTAGTATTGTTATTTGGTTGATGTTTGAATAGCTGAAAAGTGAAAGAAGCAAGCACAAAGCAAAAGTTATGGTAAACTATTGGTTTACTCCCATAACTTCAACATACCTGATTAAATATCTCTGAAGATGTTTAATTAGTTGGCAGTCGGATGAGAGACCTGTTATTAGTGAAGCTTCAGAAACTGTATGAATTAAGCAATTCAGGCTTCACCAATAACAGATATCTCAATTGCACTGCAAATTGGTTAAACATCTTCAGAGTAGTTGAAGTTATGAAGTTTCTCAACATCTTCATAACTTCAACGATGATCCATAACGTTCTGCTGCTAACAAATGTTGAGGAAATCTTCTCGTATGCCTTGGAGCTCAGTAATACTCCTATAATGAGGATATCACGCAATTAGATTTCAACTTTCTTTCACTAGTTTAAAACAATCAGAAAGGCTATATCAATATCTTTTAGGGTACATGTGTAAGTATGCTAACTTTAAGTATACTCTGGCATTGTTTCTAATTTATATTTGGTGTATATTTACTTATTACATAAATATTTCACTATAATATGGGAGTTTCTAGTTTGCTGAAGTATTCTTTCTTTTGTGAGCAGGAGAATTGACTGCTGCTTTTAGGACCCATGTAGCCACGTATGGAGGGTTGGATATCTGTATTAATAGCGCTGGCATTAATAATCCTGTGCCATTTAATAAGGATCAAACTGATGGTTCACGTTCGTGGAGGCACACTCTCAATGTCGACCTTGTTGCTATTGTTGACTGTACTCGTCTTGCGGTATGCTTGAAGTTGATCATAGACATTACATTTTGTATAATAAATACTTCAAATAAAATTCATCAATTACTTTTTGTATTAGCTAGTTCTTAAAATTCAGTCAATTCTTGATGCACTATTGGGTATCGATCTATATCTTGTTGCAAATCGGTTTCTTTATCTTTATAGGTTGTGCTAAATCTTGCATATTGTTTTAAATTGCCATTCACTATACTAACTGTCATGTAATCTCTATGAGCAGATCCAAACCATGCAAGCTGCAAAGAAGCCCGGCGTCATCATAAATATGGGATCTGCTTCAGGACTCTATCCGATGTATGGGGACCCTATCTACTCTTGTTCCAAAGGTTTGATCTTTTCTCCTACTCTGATTTCCCCATCAGGGATTATATTAGAAGGCAAGCACTAAGACGTGGGGATAAATTTGTTTCTTATTATCGGAATTGAGTGTCTGAATTCCGAATTTCCGATATTTAGACATATGAGCACTGTGGGAAATGCAAATGTAATTATAGAACCAGTTGCGTAAACTTCATTTTCAAAATTATCGAAGCCAACTTTAAGTGGTTCTGAATCCCAATTTGAAAAACATGAAAATCATAAATTAAATAGTAAATTTCAAGTTCCAACACTAATTATAAATTTGATAGAATAGAATTGTATTTATAATCACAAACTGCAACTTTTATTCTGTGTCCTAGATTTACTTCATTTTCCTTTTTCTATTTAACCACAAACACATATACTGATCTATATTTATGCAAAGGTTTGTGTTACTTAATGAACATAATCTTCACAGGGGGTGTTGTTCTATTTACCAGATCACTTGCTCCCTACAAGAAACAAGGAATTCGGATAAACGTGCTTTGCCCTGAGGTGAGATTTAATTTTTATAAAACCGTGTACATTCCTGTTTGTAAGGCACCAAGATTTATTTTCAAAAGCAATTTAATTGAGGAATGTGTGTTCCTATTAATGTATTTGCAATGCCTTTTGCAACATATTGTCACATGCCTATTAATTGAACATAATGTTGTACATATCAATGCATGTACAACTTTCTACTTTTATTTCACATGGGATTTCTTTTCAGCCTACCCCAGGTCCCCAACTAGTTGGAATCAAAGGTGGAGTTGAGTTGAGTTGAGATATCTAAATTATCAAAGCTTGTCTGGCGAAACTCTTTGGAAGAATGCGAGAACTAAATATAACTTTGGCCATTAATTAATTTTACTTCTTAAGATGTTGATGATTCAGCATGATTCTCTGGTGCATTAAGTATTGTTTTGTCATATATCAAAATTTTTCTTTTGAACACAAATAACATCAATTGTTGGTTTATCTTTTCATACGTTCTGGTATCTGAGGCATTAAATGCTCTGTGCAAGGGCTTTATCTTGTTATCTGTTGCAAATAGGGTCACAAATTCATCACCCACCCCTTATAGCACTCTGTAATTAATTGCAGAGTTCTACATGACACAAATGTAAGTGCTAATCCATACACTAATTCATTCATTTTCAATTGATAAGTTGCACGAAGCCGCAAACTAAGTGTTATTCTTCTTGATGAACTTTCCATTCTACCTGAAGTCTTATCTAAATAAAGCTTTTCTGCCTGCAGTTTGTTCTAACGGATTTAGCATTGAAAGTGGATTCCAAAATAATTGATAAAATGGGTGGCTATGTTTCCATGGAAATGGTAGTGAAAGGTATGTTTTCCCATTTTGTTTTCCTTTTTTTATTCCTTTAAATCTTTTTTTGAATATATGTTTTGTTTATGTCTAGACAACTACTAGATTATCATCTAGAGTCTAAAAAGCTAATCTAGTACCTCGTGACTCTCAAATTGACCGCTCTTGCCTTTAGTACTGCGTTGACTAGTTACCTTATTTACTTGGATTTAGCAATCTTTTCTTTATATAGTAGCTGGTAATTATCTGGATGTGGAGTTTCGCTCCTCTGTCTGCCATGACTATTGCTAGACAGTAAGTTGGGTTCTGTAGAACATTTGAAATAACATATTTGTGTTCATTTCTTTTAGAGCTGTTAACCTGTATTAAAAGCTCCAGTGTGGTATATTGTTAGTCGTCTCACATGGATTAACCATGTTCCTAGTCTTTATGCAAAGTACTTGTTGGGAAAGAAATTGATACCTGTTCAGTATTCATTATGTGCCTTTTAAATGTTCCTTAAGACTACTAGACACAACAGTGTTATAGAAATTTATTGCTGGACTCTTGTTCACTTGGTCATTTTCTTCAATTTATAATAGTTTGAACTTTTCTTGAACAATGATGTCGGTCATGTTCTTTATATGGCTAAAAATTAAAATGCTACCAAAATCCTATTGCCTTCTGGTTTTCCTTTGAAGTGAAATAATGACATTTTTTTGGTTTTCCCAAGATGCTATTATACTATTTAGCATTCTCTAACTACAAATATCTTCCTAGGTTGATCGAACGCCAAACCCCCCAACATATTATTCCTATTATTTATAGCCAGGATGACTGAGACTTCTACCAATTGCTTTGGTTTAGTTAAATTGTACTAATACCACTACTACATATGAAAAACGAAATGAACCTTTCCTATGTGTACTCTAACCCTAACAGATTAGTTCAAATGTTTGTGAGCCTAGTAATAAGTGTGTTTCAAGGCGCATGTCATGATTTCAATTCTCCACAAAGACAATGATCTCCTTGGGACCACCCACACATAATTTACTATGAGTTTATCCTATGTGCGTGGTTGGTGGGGTATTGTGTACACTAGGTGGTTTATCCACTGCACTTTTTATTTGCGTTGTTATTGTGTTTTTGCTCTCAAAACTTCTTTGAGTGGACTCATGTTTTCTCCTTCCCCCTGGCAACATATATCTACTATATATAAAAGTTAATTGTGATCCATGTGGCAGACCTCAGTTGTATGTTATTTGGTATATCGGGGAGGGAAGCACTATCATGTAGCAAGAGTTTTCTCGGGGGGCTATAAAGAATCGAGTGGGAAATGTTGAAAAGGGGTAGTTGTGACTTGTGAGATTGTGCACATGCTTCTAATGACTGTAAATGTGCTAGATTAGATAGATGTCCAGTAGATATTGTTATTTGCACTAGAAATATACTTTATTTCATGAGACGCGCCAGGATAGTTCAATAAGATACCAGATGGTCTGTCAAATCAACCTATATTTCCAAGTCTTGATGTTCCAAGCTTAAATTTTTCAGGTGCCTTTGAGCTTATTAGCGATGAGAACAGAGCAGGATCCTGTTTATGGATTACTAACAGAAGAGGGATGGAATATTGGCCAACTCCCATGGAAGAAGCAAAATATTTGGTGCGTCCCTCAAAATTGGGTAGAAAATCTCAATTTGTCGGCCCATCAAGTCTCCAAATCCCTCAGAACTTTGAGAAAATGTAAGTGAACGTATGGCTTGTTCTACTTTTTCTCTAAAAAAGAGCTTTTGTTCTCATGCATCCTTTATTGTTTTTTTCTGTTGGATTTGGAACCTGTAAAGTCAACAAATGCTTTATAATACAAGAAGCTATGAGGCTGTATGGTGCAGTAACATGTTGTTTGTTTAGTGTGAAAAATCATTTGGGATGGGGCGGGGATTCATTTAAGTGTTGCATCAACTAAGATCCCGTTGACAATGTATTCTTCATTTGTAAATCTAATAACTGATGCTTTTCTTTTCTCTCAGAAAAACTTTTAATTTTCATTCAAATTTTTTGAGAATCATTTTCATGATAGAGTCAACAAAAGTAATTTGTAATCTTCTTTTCACCTTTTCATAACATCTGGTACAAATTCTTTCAATATGCTTCCTTTTTTCTCCTGTTTCAGATTTTCAGCATTTGTTCGTTTCTCTAAGATTATTTTTTTAGTTCTGAAAGCATTCCTAGGGAAGCTTCTTCGAGTCAGTGCGTTAATTTATTGGTTCTTGTGTACTCAATCACTTTCAGATTTTTATATAGTGTTTTTGACATTATTTTGTTGATTCTTGTTTTCTAGAATTGTACACACTCTGAGTCACAATTTTCGTAGTGCAACCAGCATAGTGCGGACGCCATTAAGATTACCAATTAAACCAGATCACGTCCTTGTGAAAATCATTTATGCTGGCGTTAATGCAAGTGATGTAAGTTTGTGGCTCTCCTCAAATTCATTGTACATGTTTCATCTCTTGGAATCAGTAAGATAGTCAGGAATTTCATGCATATCATCTGGCAAACTAGATATCCAAGTTACCTATCAAAAAAAGAAAAAGAAAAAGAAAAAGAAAAAGAAAAAGATATAACTCATCAACTGATTAGACTCCCTGATGCATTCATATAAAAAATGCCTGTTTATTCAAGGTAGCTGCTTGGGTAACTTTATCATCTATATTTTTCACCAGTTTGTAGTAACTGAGCTTTGTTATATATTTTTTTCCCAAATTATCCCTTAGCTGCATTACATTTAGTTCTTGATTTGGAAATCAATGAACCAATATAGTCGGGAGCTTAAATTTAAGCTGCTGACTGCACTCCTAGAATATGAACCATTTTATCAAATGCTTGCTCAGAAATGTTTACTAACATGAGCATTTTGGACAGGTGAATTTTAGTTCTGGTCGTTATTTTAGTGGAAACAGCAAGGATATTCAATCTCGTCTTCCTTTTAATGCTGGATTTGAGGTGTGGAGTCATTCCTAAATCTAATGCCATTTCTTGATAGTGTTGATTTTAAGTATATATATGTTCGGTCAAGCATAATCTTTACCGTGGGCTGCTGATGAGCACTATATTGGTGTACAATTTGCTCTTTGTGATGCCTACGGCCCTCTAGAACTCTTTAAGATGTTACTCATAAAATTGGCTATGTGAGAGTTCATTTGATTCAACCAATTAGAATATGGAATCCTGAAAAGAGTGTTTTTTTTTCGTATTCATAATAGTAATTTTTTTTTGTTTGAACAATGCTAGTGCGATTTGGTGTACATTTGTATTTTGAATTTTCATGGTTCTCTCTCTAAAAGAGATACTCTTTCATACCTTATCATTTTACGAAGAAACAAATGATTATATTTCATTGTTTTGTGAAATTCTTTCCATAAAAAAATAGAGTAAATCAAATTAAAGAGTGAACTATTGATTCGTGAGTAAGGCTGTAAAATGAGTAAACAGTTAGAGCTCGATTCGTACTCGCTCGATTAAAAGTTCGATTCGAGTTCGACTCGAAATATAAATGATTCAAATATAATCAAATTTAAAGTTCGATAAATTACTCGAACCTCCTCAAATTGTAATTTTCTATTCATACTCGGATCATATTCGTTTGAAAAGTTCATACTGCTCGGGTTTGATTCAAGATCGTACTCGAATGCTAAACGAGCCTTAATCAAATTTTATTTTATACTCGATAAATTTTGTGAACTAAATTTTAGCAACTCAATACTCGGCTTACTCGGTTCATTTACACCCTTATCCGTGAGACGTCATTGTCGTGGATGATTCACTAATTAGTTATTTATTTATCAGTTGTCTATTTATTTAGCTTGTTGGACTTCTTGTATATTGGTTTATTTTAATATTGGGTTATTTATTTAGAGGCCAAATTGCTAACGGGCTTAAGGTTATTAGAGTTTTTTTTCTTATAAATATGCTTGAAAGTCATGTCAAACTCTTAACACTTTGATATTGAAATTATCCTAATTATTGGTTACGATCAATACTTTTCCTCTTTACTGTGGTTGGGAAACCCTAGGGGTAGTGGTTCTCCTACGGTTGGATCACCCTAGTTCTTTTAATTTTCCTTATTGATTTCTCACTTCCAATTAATTATTTGTTCATCAATTTCTATCCTATGTCATATTGGCATCAGAACTTAAGGTTTCTCGATCATTTTCTTAATTTTTGGGAGATCTTGGTTTTTTTAAAGTTATTGTTCATTGGAGTACCGTTCATCGCGATTCACTATTCAAATTTTTTTTGCGACTGTTGCGTTGTTTTGGAGATAAGAAGGTAACCCTAACTTTCTTAATTTAAATTAAAAAGCCTTGCAAATTATCTTTTAGTATCTCAAACTTTCACTCCCCGTTTAAATATTGCCCTACAGTTTATTAGTTTACATTTTCACCCCTGTTTCTTGCATAAAGAGCCCTAAACTTTTAAACTTAGCATTTTTCACCTCAGTCTCATACTTTCTGATCAGTTAGGTTCATTAAAAAAAAGAAGGTAAAAGTAAATATTTTATTTTGAATATTCGGATTTTCAATATTTAATCACTTAGAATTTCATTCGTTCATTAGTTCTAAAATTTTTGAAAGCCTGTTTTGGATTTGTTCTTTTAAAATTACATATTATTCCATCTAGTTGCATATTATTCGATTATTATTATTAGCTTTTGGGATTGGGATTGGGATTGCGACTTAGACTTGTAATTTTAATTCGCTTCAATTAAATTTCTGTATTGACTTAACTTTGCACTTGCATTTGCATCATGACTACACATATCCAAGTTACTTTAGAAGAAATTCAGGACCAATTAGTGGCCATAGTTGCACAATTAGGTCAAATGAATGATAGGATCATACACATTGAATAAAGACAACCTATAGTGGAAGCTCTAGGGAATAATGAGAACGGGCATGTCGAAAACCCACATGTTAGACACCATGAACATCCTAGGTATGATCCATGATGACTATAGGAAAATCAATGTAGATGCATCAAAGTTTGACGGTAGATTTGATCCCAATAAATTCCTTGATTGGTTGTTTAGTATGGAAAAATATTTTGACTAGTATGAGATGTCTGAGAATAGGAATGTGCGATTCACCAAAATGAAATTGGTGAAATTGGCCAATTTATTCTCGTCAGGGTTGAGAGAGACTTAAAGCGCCTAGGTGAGCCACCCATTAAGCATTTGGGAGTGGGAGTGGGAGGGGGAGGGGGAGTGGGAGGGGGAGGGGGAGGGGAGGGGGAGGGGGAGTTGACTCAAAGATATAGGATCAGTGAGATTGATAGATTGAGCATTATGAAGTTCAAAAATGAGTTACAACCTGAACTTAAATCACACATCCTGACTAGTGACATAACACCCTAAATGACCTTTTTTAGTCAGCTCTTGATAATGAGTATAAGTTACAGGGTATCGCTAGGAAAGTCCCTTTTTAGTCAGGTTTGCCCAGTGGCCAAAATTTCTCACAGAATAGACCTTTCCCCACTTGTCAAGTGCCCTCTAGGGCTGACACCGTAGTTGGGACATCTCGTGACAAAATGTTGGATGTAGCTACACCCAACTTTCAATCTACTACTCAGGATAAGTGCTTTACGTGCCAGGGGTTGGGGCACAAATCTTTTGAGTGCCCTCGTAATCGTCATCAAACTTCAAAAGAGGAGGGGGATATTGTCGGGGCTGAAGTCGAGTGTGAGTATAAATCGTAGGATGAGGAGGTTGTGAGCACTTAGATGAGTAGGTATTCATGTAGGTGTCATGAGGTGCGTTTCACAAGTCATAGGAGAAATTATGATTAGAGGAGAACCACCATATTTCAGACCTACAACAAAATAGGTGGTGTCTCTTCTAAGTTGATCATCGATGGGTAGTTTCTGAAATGTAGTTGTTGAGTCCGCTTTAACATGGATGAAACTAAATGCAGAACCACATCCCCAACCTTTTAGCGTCGCCTAGGTCAACAAAACATCTATTTGTGTCAAAGAGATGTCTATAGTGTCAATCCACCTTCAGGGCTATGAGGAGAGTATTTGGTGTGATTTTCTTCCTATGGATGTTACACATATTCTACTAGGGCGACCTTGGCTATATGACCGTGATGTGACTCATTATGGGAGGACGAACACATATGTGTTTATACACAAGGGGCATAAAATATCATTAGTGTGACAATCCCAAAATAGGTCCATTCCATCCAACCCATTCTGAGTTGTCAATACATGGTACAGAAACAACTACAACTTTATTATTACAACATGTAAACTATGAGTTTAAATACAGATATTGTCATCTAGACAATATCCACATACAAATAAATCCCCATCATAATTATTGTAACATTATTTTACAAAAATGGTGAGGACTACTAAATAACTCTCCCTAGAACCTTCATTCCATACCCCGACTCGTACTCGCTATATTCTCGCCTCCTGAGAAGAAAAATGGAACAAAAAGGAAAAAGGGTGAGCTCAACTAGCTCAGTAAAGAATATTATGACTAAGATAATATACAACAAATTATCGTTAGTCTTCAACAGGGAAAAATCTGATAGAATACAATAGACAACAAATGTTAAATCAATATTTGCAGCGGAAAATATTAATTCATAGAAGAGTTACGTAGAGAATGAAATCTACTAATATCTATGAATTTAACAGTCCATCATCAATATTTTTATCCCTGTAACACCAATCAATATATATCTGGAATCATATATTCATCCTTGCACTACAGGCCAAGGACATTCATCAGTTGGTCATGTTCATCTAAACACCTGTTCATCTTTGCACTACGGGCCAAAGATATTCATCAGAAATCATTCATCTTTGCACTACAGGCCAAAGATATTCATCATAAATCATTCATCTTTGCACTACAGGCCAAAGATATTCAATAATATCATCATTTAAGACTGAGGATAATGAAAAATATTTTTAAAGAAACGAATCCAGTGAAACAAAATGACAAGGATTAAGGATTAAGGACTCGTACTTTGTTTTATTCACGACCAAAAATACCTCAAAAATAATCATAGTGGTGTAAAATTCAAGAATGATCAAAACATGGATACAATCAAAACTAGTATCCGGAATAGATATTTTAGACAAAAAGAAGAAATTTCATTTTTCGGTGAATAGTGCCGTATTCGTGAGTAGTATCGTAGTGTCGTATACGTGAATAATAACTCCGACACCAAAAGATAGTAATTTCACAAAAAAAACATCTTCACGCTTTGTGAATAGTACTCGTGAATAGTAACTCGTGAATAGTAACTCGTGAATAGTAACTCATGAATAGTAACCCCGACATGAAAAAGTTCCAAATTTGATAAAAAGTTCATATCAATACTTCGGCATAATGATATTAGAAGAAATAATATCATTTTAAAAAAAATAATATCCCTTACCTCGGAAGATCAGTACTTCTAGTTGAAACACCGGATATAGGCTATGACTTGAATTTTCACCGTATAGCAATACTCAAAGTATACTCAAAATACTCACAAGAATACGCTCAATAATATAGAGAGAGAAAACTTCAGTTTCTGGTGTGATTTTCAATTCTAACCTAAGCACCTATTTATAGGAAATTGCTTAGAACACCAAAACATAAAATTTATTATAATAATAATATATATAAAAATTTTCTACGCCCATTTAGAATCTGCAAATTTGAATACAAACCACATGCTCCCTTCTAGAAGAAGTACAAAAAACGTTTTTTATAAAATAAATAATTAAAACTTCCAAAAATCAATTATTTCGGAGCTTCAGAACTTCAATAATTCATAATAAATAGCCCTTTTGTCAGAAAATTTGAATCTCGCGAGTTTTTATAGGCAATTCAATTCTGCACAACTTTGCAGAAGGAAGTTTTTCCAAATTCCAAACAGAAATTGACCAAAATTCACAAACGGGCGATTTTACAGGCTATAATCAAATTTCAGTCAATAAATGGGGTCCACCGACATGTTTAACATGTTTTAAATATTTTTGGTAACAAAAATACTCCTCCTCCACATATACTCATATATCCCACATTCATCGTAAAAATATCATCATTATTATATTATTAAAATATAATAATATATTTAAATGAATTATTTTATCATAAAAAGATAAAATATTAATTTTCAACAATTGTCACATTAAAATTTTCTCCATCTATATCCACATAAAATCAATATTTTTCTCATCATATAAATCAATAATTTAATTATTCACAAATAATATTACAGAATCACAATACTGACAACCAGGCCGTTCCCAGGAAAGAGGGGGCTTTCCAATAAGAATTTCTTCTTACTGGCGCGCAATTAGGTGACCAAACCTCTCCTTAGACAGAACTTTCTAGACATTGCCAATAATGTTATCTAATAATATTATTAAGATAATATGAATTATTGCTTCGATAATGAAAAATACTGTGTAATGACAATTATTGAAACAACAGCAATATAAAAATATCAACGCCACAGTTATTGAACCAATATAATAAAATACTGAACAATAATTACTGTAACCATTATTGAGTAGTGTCTTCTTACGTAAGAGTCAATAATTGGTGCAATACCGTGTGCTACTGTGCAACAACACGTATTATCGTGTTTTAACCACCGGGTATTCCAACAGTGTAAACGGTAACTACGCCGTTATTTTTAACAACTTATATTTGTCGTTTTCTTCCTCCAATCGCTTTCCGTTATGGGGCCCACACATGGCTGCGCCGTCGTACGAATATTCCCCGACAGTACGAATATTCCACGACCAAACGAATATTCCCCGACAACAATGAATATTTTATATTATTTTGAAATATTTGCGTATTTTACCCACAACTATCCACATTAATCACATCAACCCTTACTATTTCAAAATAATAATTAGAGGAAATTAAATTTCATTTATTAATTATTTGGGGTCTTACAACCTCCCCTCCTTATGAAATTTCGTCCTCGAAATTGACGTACGTACTTGGTGTTTTGAAAAGGTGAGGATACCTCGCTTTCATTTCCGTTTCCAACTCTCAGGTCATTTCTTCTATAGCATGATTTCTCCACAAAACTTTAACTTGTGGTATTACCTTCGTGCGTAGGACATGCTCCTTCCTATCCAAGATCTTGACAGGTACCTCCTCATACGTTAAGTCTTCGGCTATCTCGTCCGGTTCTAACTCAATGACATGGTTCGGGTCTTTCACATATTTACGAAGCACAGATATATGAAAAACATTATGAACACGAGACATACTTGGAGGTAACGCGAGTCTATAGGCTACATTTCCTACTCGGTCAAGAATTTGAAATGGACCAATAAATCGTGGATTGAGCTTTCCTCTTTTCCCGAATCTTGTAACTCCCTTCCATGGGGCAACACGCAACAATACATGATCCCCAACACTAAATTCCACGTCCTTTCGATGAAGGTCTGCATAACTCTTTTGTTGATCCTGTGCCGTTTGTATACGTTGTCGAATCGTTTGGATCTTTTCGGTAGTTATACGTACCAACTCGGGTCCCAATAATGTTGCTTCACCCACCTCATCCCAACATATTGGAGAGCGACACTTTCGTCCATATAATGCTTCAAATGGGGCCACACCTATACTTGCCTGATAACTGTTGTTGTAGGAGAATTCCACCAATGGTAAATACTTATCCCAACTACCCTTGAAGTCTAGGACACAGAGTCTTAATAGATCTTCAAGAGTTTGAATAGTCCTCTCTGATTGTCCGTCCGTTTGAGGATGGTATGCCGAACTGAATCGTAAATCTGTACCCATAGCTTTTTGCAAGCTAACCCAAAATCTTGAAGTGAATCTTGGGTCACGATCCGAAACTATGGATACTGGCATGCCATGCAATCTCACAATCTCATTTACATACATTTGAGCAAGACGTTCAAGGGAATAAGTCTCCCGTATCGGCAAGAAATGAGCAGACTTGGTTAATCTATCAACAATAACCCAAATAGCATTGATGCCTTGAGAAACCGTAGGAAGACCCGTAACGAAATCTATAGTGATGTGTTCCCACTTCCATTTCGGATTCTCAAGTGGTTGCAATGGACCCTTTGGCACTTGATGCTCTGCCTTTACACGTTGACAAGTTAAACACGTTGAGATAAACTTTGCAATCTCTCTATTCATATTGTTCCACCAAAATGTATGTCGAAGATCACGATACATTTTGGTACTTCCAGGATGGATTGCAAATGGTGTATTGTGTGCCTCCATCATGATCTTGTACTTCAAATCAGAGTCATTAGGAACACAAAGTCTGGAGTGGACTCGAAGTATTCCTTCTTCATCGATTCTCGCTTCTGGAATAGTACCTTCTTGTACTTTCTTCTTCATATGCATCAACTCCGGATCGGTGGCTTGAGCAACCTTAACTTTTTCTATTAAAGTTGGCTCTATGCGTATACTTGACATCATCGCACTCATTCCTGCATATGATCTTCTACTCAATGCGTCAGCTACCACGTTTGCTTTTCCAGGATGGTATTGAATAGTGTGGTCGTAATCTTTTAATAGCTCGAGCCAACGTCGCTGTCGCATGTTGAGTTCTTTTTGAGTGAAGAAATATTTAAGGCTTTTATGATCTGAATATATCTCCACTTTCTCCCCATATAGATAGTGCCTCCATATCTTTAGCGCGAAAACGACTGCTGCCAACTCTAGATCATGAGTAGGATAATTCCTCTCATACTCTTTAAGTTGTCGCGAGGCATAGGCTATGACTTTCCCATGTTGCATGAGAACACATCCTAACCGTTTGCCCGAAGCATCGCTGTAGATAACAAATCCATCCGAACCAGATGGTATTGTTAGAACAGGTGCCGAAATAAGTCTCCTTTTAAGCTCTTGGAAACTCTTCTCGCATTCCTCGCTCCAAATGAATTTTGTATCCTTCCGAGTTAGATGAGTTAACGGAGTAGCGATTCGAGAAAACCCTTCCACGAATCTCCGATAATAACCAGCTAAGCCCAAAAAACTACGTACTTCAGTCACCGTCTTCGGTTGCTCCCAACTTTGTATTGCTTCAATCTTCGCCGGGTCCACAGATACTCCATGTTTTGACACCATGTGCCCAAGGAATGCTACTTCCTCAAGCCAGAACTCGCATTTCTTTAACTTGGCATAAAGCTTATTTTCACGAAGCCTTTGGAGTACCAGCTTCAAATGGTGCTCATGATCTTCACGGCTTTTGGAATATATGAGGATGTCATCAATAAAGACAACAACGAATTGATCCAAATAATCCTTGAATACTCGGTTCATCATATCCATGAAAGCCGCAGGAGCATTAGTCAATCCGAAAGACATGACTAAAAATTCATAATGCCCATACCGAGTTCTGAAGGCAGTCTTTGGAATATCTCCAGTTCTAATTTTCAGCTGATGATATCCAGAACGAAGATCAATTTTTGAAAAGAATTGTGCTCCTTGTAACTGGTCAAACAAGTCATCAATACGAGGTAGAGGATACCTATTCTTGATAGTGACATGGTTCAATTCCCGATAGTCAATACAAAGTCGCATACTCCCGTCTTTCTTCTTTACGAATAAAACAGGAGCACCCCAAGGAGATGTACTAGGACGAATGAAACCGATGTCCAACAATTCCTGTAGTTGGACCTTTAACTCCTGAAGTTCAATAGGAGCCATTCGATATGGGGTTTTAGAAATGGGCTTTGTACCAGGTTCAAGATCAATAAAGAATTCAACTTCTCGTTCTGGGGGTAGACCGGGAAGTTCTTCAGGAAATACGTCAGGAAAGTCAATAACAACAGGAATATTATTCAAATTTGACGTGTCTTTATTCAAATCCATAACATGAGCTAAGAAAGCTTGACATCCGTTTTTCAATAAACGAATAGCTTTATGATTAGATATGACAGTGATTGATTTTAATGGTTTAGTTACCTGAATTCGAACAACAGGTTGATTAGGAATATGAAAACTAACAACCTTACGAAAACAATCAATTTTGGCATGATGAGTTGTTAACCAATCAATCCCTAAAATCACATCAAAAACAAGTATCTTTAAAGAGATAAGGTCAACAGGTAAGGTGATGGTGCCAACTTGAATCAAACAAGATTTATAAACAGTGGATGTGATGAAAGTTTCTCCTAAAGGAGTTTCCACAGATAGGTCAAAGTCTAATTTCTCCGGAGTCAAGTTTAAACGTTGAGCGCAAACAGGAGAGATAAACGAATGGGTAGCACCGGTATCAAGTAAGGTATAAACTTCGCAAGAATTTATAAATAGCTTACCCGTGATCACCTCGTTTGAGTTCCTCGCATTTTGACCAGTCACAACAAACGCTCTTCCAGGAACCATTGACTTTGGCTTTTCTGGGACAATCTTTTGAGTCACCGTCCCCGCTGAACTCGGTTTCGCTACCGTACAATCTCGAGCGATATGTCCTTCCTTTCCACAATTATAGCATAACTTGAACTGTTGTGGGCAGTTTGGACTGATATGTCCCTCTTTTCCGCATTTGTAGCATACGACCGGTGGTCGTTCCCCTCCCTTGGAACCAGTTGCTGTTGGTGCTGCCATTTTCACATTGTCGTTGTTGAATCTCCTCTTTTTAAAATCTCCTCCTGACTCGCTTCTTCTATTCTCATATCTATGATTACCACCAGAGTAGTTACCATTTTTGTCCGTCTTTTTCTTTCTCCACTGGTTATTGTTGTTTTGCTGACTGCTATCTCCAGTATGATCCTGATTGTGGTACCTCGATTGACCGTACTCGTTATCTCGCTCCAACAATTGAGCCCTGTTAACAACATCTGGATAGAGAGAAAATTTATGAGAGATGAGATATTGTCGTATGCCGGGTTTCAAACCTCTCAGAAACATCCGCGTCATACGTTTCTCATTCTCCACCAAATGAGGTGCAAACCTGGATAACTCTGCAAACTTTGCCTCATACTGAGACACCGTCATGTTGTTTTGTTCTAATCTGATGAACTCCACTTCCTTCATATGACGAACACTTTCAGGAAAGTATTTGTCATTAAATAGTTTTTGAAACGTCTCCCAAGACATGCTGAGTGCGGCTGGATGGGTACGCTTCACAGACTCCCACCAGTAGTCTGCCTCGCCACGGAACATAAAGGTGGCGAATGGAACCTTCTGTTCCTCCGTGCATCCCAAGACATCGAATATCTTGGTAATTTGCTTGACCCACGTTTCCGCCATGATCGGATCTGGCTTTCCTTTAAATTCTGGAGGTCCCAACTCTTTGAACTGCTTTGCTGTGACAACTCGTGAATTGCTATCATTTCCTCCTGTATTTTGAACACGAGTCTCCCTCGTCTGATTTTGCATGAACTGCAAAAAGCTTCTAAACATTGCGTCGTTCATCGTCTGATCAGTGGTGTTGTTCACAGGAGGAACATTGCCAGCCTGTTGTACGTTCTCCTCGTTGGTAAGTACATACATCTCCACTGTCTCATTAACTCCACTGTTAACATTCTCGGTTGCCATTCTTAAATACTGCCATAAAACAAGGGTTAATTAAGCAAATCACATATCACATAATATCCCTATATACTGACCAACTAACAAATAAGCTTAGGTAGGACACACTAGCGAAGGAATTACTCGTCTCTCCCCTCCTAGTTCTATTCTCCGATCTCCGCCAGAGATCATATCCCTAAGCTCTGATACCAACTGTGACAACCCCAAAATAGGTCCATTCCATCCAACCCATTCTGAGTTGTCAATACATGGTACAGAAACAACTACAACTTTATTATTACAACATGTAAACTATGAGTTTAAATACAGATATTGTCATCTAGACAATATCCACATACAAATAAATCCCCATCATAATTATTGTTACATTATTTTACAAAAATGGTGAGGACTACTAAATAACTCTCCCTAGAACCTTCATTCCATACCCCGACTCGTACTCGCTATATTCTCGCCTCCTGAGAAGAAAAATGGAACAAAAAGGAAAAAGGGTGAGCTCAACTAGCTCAGTAAAGAATATTATGACTAAGATAATATACAACAAATTATCGTTAGTCTTCAACAGGGAAAAATCTGATAGAATACAATAGACAACAAATGTTAAATCAATATTTGCAGCGGAAAATATTAATTCATAGAAGAGTTACGTAGAGAATGAAATCTACTAATATCTATGAATTTAACAGTCCATCATCAATATTTTTATCCCTGTAACACCAATCAATATATATCTGGAATCATATATTCATCCTTGCACTACAGGCCAAGGACATTCATCAGTTGGTCATGTTCATCTAAACACCTGTTCATCTTTGCACTACGGGCCAAAGATATTCATCAGAAATCATTCATCTTTGCACTACAGGCCAAAGATATTCATCATAAATCATTCATCTTTGCACTACAGGCCAAAGATATTCAATAATATCATCATTTAAGACTGAGGATAATGAAAAATATTTTTAAAGAAACGAATCCAGTGAAACAAAATGACAAGGATTAAGGATTAAGGACTCGTACTTTGTTTTATTCACGACCAAAAATACCTCAAAAATAATCATAGTGGTGTAAAATTCAAGAATGATCAAAACATGGATACAATCAAAACTAGTATCCGGAATAGATATTTTAGACAAAAAGAAGAAATTTCATTTTTCGGTGAATAGTGCCGTATTCGTGAGTAGTATCGTAGTGTCGTATACGTGAATAATAACTCCGACACCAAAAGATAGTAATTTCACAAAAAAAACATCTTCACGCTTTGTGAATAGTACTCGTGAATAGTAACTCGTGAATAGTAACTCGTGAATAGTAACTCATGAATAGTAACCCCGACATGAAAAAGTTCCAAATTTGATAAAAAGTTCATATCAATACTTCGGCATAATGATATTAGAAGAAATAATATCATTTTAAAAAAAATAATATCCCTTACCTCGGAAGATCAGTACTTCTAGTTGAAACACCGGATATAGGCTATGACTTGAATTTTCACCGTATAGCAATACTCAAAGTATACTCAAAATACTCACAAGAATACGCTCAATAATATAGAGAGAGAAAACTTCAGTTTCTGGTGTGATTTTCAATTCTAACCTAAGCACCTATTTATAGGAAATTGCTTAGAACACCAAAACATAAAATTTATTATAATAATAATATATATAAAAATTTTCTACGCCCATTTAGAATCTGCAAATTTGAATACAAACCACATGCTCCCTTCTAGAAGAAGTACAAAAAACGTTTTTTATAAAATAAATAATTAAAACTTCCAAAAATCAATTATTTCGGAGCTTCAGAACTTCAATAATTCATAATAAATAGCCCTTTTGTCAGAAAATTTGAATCTCGCGAGTTTTTATAGGCAATTCAATTCTGCACAACTTTGCAGAAGGAAGTTTTTCCAAATTCCAAACAGAAATTGACCAAAATTCACAAACGGGCGATTTTACAGGCTATAATCAAATTTCAGTCAATAAATGGGGTCCACCGACATGTTTAACATGTTTTAAATATTTTTGGTAACAAAAATACTCCTCCTCCACATATACTCATATATCCCACATTCATCGTAAAAATATCATCATTATTATATTATTAAAATATAATAATATATTTAAATGAATTATTTTATCATAAAAAGATAAAATATTAATTTTCAACAATTGTCACATTAAAATTTTCTCCATCTATATCCACATAAAATCAATATTTTTCTCATCATATAAATCAATAATTTAATTATTCACAAATAATATTACAGAATCACAATACTGACAACCAGGCCGTTCCCAGGAAAGAGGGGGCTTTCCAATAAGAATTTCTTCTTACTGGCGCGCAATTAGGTGACCAAACCTCTCCTTAGACAGAACTTTCTAGACATTGCCAATAATGTTATCTAATAATATTATTAAGATAATATGAATTATTGCTTCGATAATGAAAAATACTGTGTAATGACAATTATTGAAACAATAGCAATATAAAAATATCAACGCCACAGTTATTGAACCAATATAATAAAATACTGAACAATAATTACTGTAACCATTATTGAGTAGTGTCTTCTTACGTAAGAGTCAATAATTGGTGCAATACCGTGTGCTACTGTGCAACAACACGTATTACCGTGTTTTAACCACCGGGTATTCCAACAGTGTAAACGGTAACTACGCCGTTATTTTTAACAACTTATATTTGTCGTTTTCTTCCTCCAATCGCTTTCCGTAATGGGGCCCACACATGGCTGCGCCGTCGTACGAATATTCCCCGACAGTACGAATATTCCACGACCAAACGAATATTCCCCGACAACAATGAATATTTTATATTATTTTGAAATATTTGCGTATTTTACCCACAACTATCCACATTAATCACATCAACCCTTACTATTTCAAAATAATAATTAGAGGAAATTAAATTTCATTTATTAATTATTTGGGGTCTTACAACTAGCACTTGTGAGCCCTGAGTGTCGTCCAAGAGTCGACCAAAGGAGACTAGCTTACCTACCCAACAAACCAAATCACTCCATATTCTTATTAGAAAGTAGTTTGAGCGGAGTGTGTTAGAGGAGAATATAGTTGTCGATGCGTTGAATATGGTGTCTATCTTTAACTCTTTGAGAGTGAAGGTTGTGGGATTTGAACGCATTATCCAGGAGTACCCTACTTGTCGAGACTTTAGTGACATTTATGTTGCCCTACAGAATCCTAGTTCCCCACCCTCTAAGTGATTTCTGTATCCATGATGGGTATGTTTTTAAGTGCACTTGTTTGTGTGTACTAGATGCGTGAATATTTATTATGAGAATTACACGCGGGAGGTTTAATTGGACATTTTAGTCGAGATAAGACCATTGCCATTGTGGAGGATAAGTTGTTTTTGGCCTAGCCTCAAGAGGGACGTAGCTTGTGTTGTTTCTGAGTGCCGCAAATGTCAGACTGCTAAGGTAGGAAGTAGAGCACGAGTTTGTACACTCCACTTCTGGTTCCCAGCACCTTGGGAAGATCTCAGCATTGATTTTATCTTGGGGTTACCAAGGACCCAAATGGGTGATGATTCAAATTTTGTTGTAGCGAACCGTTTCACTAAGATGGCACATTTTATTCCTTGCAATAGAATTGATAATGCCTTACATATTGCCATGATTTTCTTTAGTGAGGTAGTTTGATTATGTGGGTTACCATATAGAGATGTGAAATTTATGAGTTATTTTTGAAAATTTTTCTAGAAGAAACTTAACACCATGCTTAAGTTTTCTACTGCGTATCATCCCCAAACTGATGGTCAGACTGAGGTTGTTAATAGATGTCTAGGTGATATGTTGTCTTGTGGGTGATCATGTGTTTACATGGGATATGGTTTTACCAGTTTGCATATAATAGCTCAGTTAATCGTTCGACTGGAGCAAGTCATTTTCAGGCATACATTGATTATCAGCCTAGAAAACCTGTTGATTTAGCTCCTCTTCCTACTGCTTATAGTGTAAGACCCCGAATTTTATGAAATAAAATTATTCAATTTTTCTTATAATTACTATTCATTAAATGGTTAAATTAATAAAAAGCAAAGTTAAGGATGATATATGAATTGTTTCAAAATACACAAGTGGTTATAAAATATTCATTGTTGTCGGGGAATATTCGTTTGGTCGTGGAATATTCTTTCTGTCGGGGAATATTCGTACGACGGCGCAGCCATTTGTGGGCCCCATAACGAATAACTGTCGGATGAAGAAAACGACAAAAATTGAGCTTTTATAAATAACGACGTAGTTGTTACCGTTAACACTGTTGGAATACCCGATGGTTAAAATACAGTAATACGCGTTATTGAACAGTAGCACACGGTATTGCACAGTATTTTTAAATTATTGATTCTTACGTAAGAAGACACTACTCAATAATTGTTACAGTAATTACTGTTCAATATTTTATTTTATTGATTCAATAATTGCTGCGTTGATATTTTATATTATTGTTGTTTCAATAATTGTCACTGCACAGTATCTCCATTATTAGATCAATAATTTATATTATTTGAATAATATTATTAGATAGCATTATTGGCAATGTCTAGAAAGTTCTGTCAAGGAGAGGTTTGGTCACCTAATTGCGCGCCAGTAAGGAGAAATCCTTATCGGAAAGCCCCCTCTTTCCTGGGAACGGCCTGGTTGTCGTAATTGTGATTCTGTAATATTATTTGTGAATAATTAATTATTGATTTATATGATAAGGAAATATTTATTTGATGTGGATATAAATGATGGTTTATTTATGTGGTTATAAATGAAGGAGTTAATGTTGAGGTGTTTTATCAGTATTTTGTCGGATTGGAGGTATTAAAAGATCAAATCGGTGTTATTACAGCTTTATTGTGTGAGTTATAATATTTAATCCGACCGTTGGATCGTTGTAATTTTTCGATATGTTATACATATATAAGTTGAGTATATGTCCACAAATTTTGAACCGTTAAAAATGAGCGTATAATTTGTTATGAATTTTAAGAGGTGACTGATTCGGAAATTAGGTTATAAATGATTTTGGTGGAAAATTCTAGAATTGGTGGGCCCCACTTTTGGTTGGTGAGAAATGTGCTCAATTGAATTTTCAAATGTGGTGGGTGGGAATAGTAGCAGGTAAAGCCATCAGGTTGCAGGTTAAGTCTGATTCGGCGTGCTAACATTTTCCTATAAATAGAGGACCAAGTTAGAATTGAAAATCACACCAGAAACAAGTTTTCTCTCTTTCTCTCTCTAGATTATCGAGTGTATTTTGTGAGTATTTAGATACTTGGTGAGTTGCTATTCATCAGTGCAAGTTTCCATATCCGATATCCAGTCAAAAATACTGCTCTTTGAGGTAAGGGATAGTAAGGGATATTAAGGGATGTTATATTCTTCATAATGATGTTATTCTTTCAATATCATTATACTGACATATTGGTATGGACCTTATTGTGGAATTTTTACCTTTTTGAGTCGGGATTACTATTCACGTATACGACACTATTCACGTATACGGCACTATTCATGTATATGACACTATTTACGTATATGACATTATTTACGTATACGGTACTATGTACGAATACAGAGTACTATTCACGAGTTACTATTCACGAGTTACTATTCACGGGTACTATTCACGACAAAAAATTGGTTTCTTTTTCTGACCAAATTATCGTTTATTTATGATTGTTGCTATTGAAAATAAATGCAGTTGTTGATCATATTGTTTTTATTATCATATATAACAATTTTATAACCCTGGTGTTAAATTTCTCTTTGACTTAAGTGTAAAGATGAGTAGATTATTGGTATGATCATGACTAGGGTTCTCTTTGGCCAGTAGTGAAAAATTGAATTGTGACTGGTATGATCATGACCATTGAATTTATAATTGAATATCTTTAGCTTAAGTGCAAAGGTGAATTGATCAACATGGTTATAATTATTGTTTATATAAATTCTGAAATGATAATATATTTCTTTGAGATATTAATATCTTTGGCCTGTAGTGCAAAGATGGATTGTTGATGAATATCTTTGGCCAGTAGTGCAAAGATGAACTGTTAATGAATATCTTTGGCCCGTAGTGCAAAGATGAATTTATTAGTATGATTATGAACAGAAACTGTGATTTGGTATAACCATGATCTTTGATGTTTCAGGTAAAGACATGTGATGAAAATTATATTCGTCCTGGGTACGAAGAGGAATTTAGAATCACAATTATGATCATGAGATATTCATATAATTGTGGAAAGGAACTGTTGATTGATGTTACAGGGATAAAACATTGTTGGTGGACTTTTAACATGGAGAAGATAATAGACTGTATTGTCTATTTGACTCTTTTAATGGATTGCTCGTTCCGCTGCGACTATGGTTGAAATTTTTATCATCTATCATATGTTCTAAATCTCTGATTTGTTATTGATGAAGGCTATTGATAATTTAATTATCTTTAGTCATGATATTCTTTACTGAGCTAGTTGTGCTCACCCTTTTGCTTCACAATTCCTTTCAGGTAATAAAAGTGTAGCTGGGTCGAGCGAGAGATAACAGGGGAATAGAACGGTGGTCTATAGCTGTTGAGGTTCTCCCTAAATAGGTGAGACGAACCCAACGTTAGAAGGGTGTTTTGCCATTATCATACAAGATGTCTAATGACATACAACCTCGTGTCATCATAAGACAGGGATGTGCTCATCCACTTGCTGAGTATATTTACGAGCACTACCTATATAATCTTGGTGTTTGTTTGAAGTATAATTCCCAATTTGAGACAGTGGAGATAATGATAAGTCAAGAGAAGACTCACCATTGGGAAAAATATGATAGTAATCTTCTCGTTTTTCTTTGGGGTCTATTGGGTCAACCAAGGATAATTCTGTGACCATATGATATCTATCATAACCTAGAAGCATGACCTCCCATGTACGAAGGTTTCCTTGAGCACTTCCCAAAAATTCTAATTTCTAAAACAGTTTTTGACTATACCTTTATGTAAGGTGTCATTGTGACGTGCTATCCATGATTGGGACATGAGTCACAGTTGGTATATATTTGTATCCAAACTCACAGCATATGTGTTGTTGTATTTTGTACGATAATTGTTGTAATAAAGTTTTAGTTATTTTCTGTATCATGTATTTGGCGACTCAGAATGGGTTGGATGGAATGGACCTATTTTGGGGTCGTCACATATAGGGCTAGTGAGTCTGCTGAGTCTTTTGCGCATCACATTCATGATTTGCATGCTGAGATAAAAAAGAAAATTAATTTGAGCAATGAAAATTATAAGTCTGTTGCAGATGTTTATCGCAGGGTATCGAGATTTTAATGAGAATGATCGAGTGATGTTGCGACATCGTGCTGAGAGATTACCTCTTAGCACATGAAAGAAAATGCATGCTAAGAGGATGAGTTCATTTCGAGTTCGAAAGAAGGTTAATGCTAATGCATACGAGTTGAATCTTCCGAGTAATATGGATATTAGTCATATATTTAATGTGGAAGACCTACTCCTTATCATGGGCCTTCTGATGATTCCACCCCCTCTTCCAATTTTTCTCTTACTTTCCTTATTTCACCTATACTCGCTAACCTTGATTAGGCTATAACTTGTTCCTCCTTTACCTTTTCCACTTGCACCTCTTATTGTTCTTACACATCGTACAATAGAGGTTATTGTGGATATTTTTGATTAGCGGGTTATGTCGACCAGGTAGGGTGGTTACCAATAGTTTTTGGTGAAGTGGTGCAACAGGCCTCCAGATTATTGTATATGGATTAGTGCTGAGAAGTTCCATCGGCTTGATCCAGACCTTTTAGAGAGATAAGAGGCTTTCATTTCGCCAGAGGCTTCGTTTTTGCAACCGGGGAAAGTTGATAGGGATCAATCTGTGAGATGTCGTCGTTGTGGATGATTCGCTATTTAGTTATTTATTTATTAGTTGTCTATTTATTTAGTTTGTTGGACTTCTTATTTATTGGCTTATTTCAGTATTGGGTTATTTATTTAGAGGTCTAATTGTTACTGATCTTGTTATTAGAGTTTCTTTTCTTATAAATATGCTTGTAACTCATGTCAGACTCTTTAACACTTTGATATTGAAATTATCCTAATTATTTGTTGCAATCAATACTTTTCCTCCTTAGTGCGGCAGGGAAATCCTAGTGGTAGTTATTCTCCTATGGTTGGAAGGGTTCGTTTAATTTTCCTTATTGATTTACCACTTCCAATTAATTATTTGTTCATCAATTTCCGTCCTACATCAACAATCCCCTTAAACAACAACCACCAAAAAGGAAACTACGTCTTAATCATTACAATCAGCTGACAAGATACAGACTCCAAACAATTCATCAATTCCCTAGTTCCACCCCATTGGGCATAGTCCAAAACAAAAAATCTTCTTGTGCAATAATGTTTTCTTTCATCGGAAGAGCTTTGCTCTCAACTCAAAATCCATTTTCTTCAGGACCTCATTCACATTTCTTGCTCTAGTTCTGAAGATTCTACTTTTCCTCGCCCCGCGCACATGATACACAATTGCAGCAAAACAAAGTTTCCTTTCAGCTGCGCTTAAAGATTTTCTTATTTACATTGAATACATTTATATGTTGTTGTGTATTCTTAAAAAGCGTAGTAAAGAAATTTTTATGTATCATTTCTGTAGTCTTAGTCATAGATGTAGGAAAAGTTAAGCAGCTTCTGATTTATGTAACCTACCACTTCAATAAAGCTGAATCTTTAGACTTGAGAGAAGATTGAGATTTTTATGACTTGTCGTACAACTTAAGAATATTTAACTAGAGCTGATGGGAAGTGCTGGTTTTCATCCCAATACTTTCTTTTGTTACAGAAAAAATGTGCCGTCTATATTACTTGAAAAATGAAATCCTCTAACATTGCAGGCTGTGGGGCTAATTGCTGCTGTGGGTGATTCAGTGAGCCACTTAAAAATTGGCTCTCCGGCTGCATTCATGTCTTTTGGAGGTTATGCTGAATTCACAATGGTAGACTATCTTGGAATATACTACTATTTTTCTAAAGTGCACTTTTTTGAAATATTCGTATGCTACTTCATCAAAAATAATCTGGATATTGATTTATGAGCTTTCACTTCTGTATGATTTTTAGGTACCCTCAAAGCACATCCTTCCCGTGGCAAGGCCAGATCCTGAAGTCGTTGCTATGCTTACGTCTGGACTCACTGCTTCAATTTCTCTGGAAAAGGTTATTATTACTCAAAATATTTATCAGTCCATGTTCAAAATGTTGTGGCTAGTGTCCTTGTCAACAAATATAGCTTTTCAACTATCATAACATCATGTACTATACTGTTCATATGTGTCACTTAAATCAGTTATCGGAGTGGACAAACAGTTATTCTTCTATGTAATTTGTAGGCAGCACAAATGGATAATGGGAAAGTAGTTCTTGTCACAGCTGCTGCAGGAGGGACTGGGCAGTTTGCAGTCCAGGTATACTTATGACTATGAATGACGAAATCTTATGGCATTTTCCAAATTTGTTTTTTGCATGTCTCATGTTCCGATATATGGCTTATGGCCTACTATATGCAGAGCAAAGAGCAGTAATTCTGAGGCGGTATCTATTTATTTCATATGTTTTTGCATATATAACAATTTGTCCATATTTTCTTTTATAGCCTATATATATTGCATTGTACTCCGCGTTTTTCTTATTTTAAGTTGGTGTAGCTGTTTGAATCCCCCCTTTCTGTGAAAGTAACAGAATCTGGGTAATTACTAAATAAATTTTGAAAAAGAAATGCCACTGTTTACCACTTACTAGAGAACCCTGCTTTACCTTTCTTGATTTGACAAATATACTTGATAAAAGCCCTCCCAATGTTGGGACAAAGAAAGAGTACCAAAGCTGGGACAAAGAAAGAGTACCAAAGCTGGAGGAGAAATGAAATAGAAGTAATAGAGTTGGAGGAAAAGTAAGAAGAAGAGTAACAGAAGTGAAGAAGTACTTGAACTGAATAGTATTGGTAACAGTTAGGAGAGTTGTAGCAGAGGACAATTTTTGGTTGCCTAGCCTTATAGGGTTTTGGTTTAAAGGTTTACTATTTCAAGGTTGATAAAATTTGGTAATGAAAGTAGTAAAAGTGAAAAAAATTATTTACACTTTGTAGCGTAAGGTGAAAAATTACTTAACTTTCCTGGAGGTAAGCCTCAACTAATTGGGCACAAAAACTCATCTAGGTGCAGAAAACCTATAGCGTTGAACAAAAGCACAAGCCTTATGCTACTCCCATCCGGTTTAATAAACTTGTGATTTATTCTAGGAGTTTTGGCCAAAACCTCGCTCCCACTAAGGCTTGTAGAACACTTACCTACACGATATTGTTGAAAAATGTTGGATATGGAGACACTGAGGACATATTAATGTAATGCAACTACAATCCACATATTAATGAATTCTTATTCAATAAAATTGAAAATGTGAAATCCGTTAATGTCCAAGGTTCATAACATCAAGGATTCATTCTCTCTTGCCTTTTTTTGTTAAATAAAAGATAATTTTATTTTAGGACGAGAAAAGAAACATTAGAGGTGGCAAGCAGTCCACCAAAAATAACAAAAATGAGTGGAAAATACATGACCTTAACTTAGCCTCTAATCCATATTGATATCTGAAATACGTATCACCAAAAGTTCTCATAGCCTTCGCCAATGATACGCCAAAGTATACACCCTATCTTAAAGCGACATTACAGAGCGATATGTATCTGAGAAGATCCTTTCATTCCTCTCCATCAAAATACCAAAGAATAACAAACACCGCACGCCACAATTAAATTTTTAACCATTCTTTCTTCTCCCAAAACCTTTAATCCTGATATACAGAAAACTGTTGAGAGAAGATAGGCACCCCCAAGCCTAGTCAAAACAGCGTAAACAATGAACTCCACAATCTACTTACCAAAGAGTTCTCCTTTCATTATTATCCATTCTAGATTAAGATATCTACCAGTTGAAATAATGTCAAACACAATATATGTCATGATCTCAGTAATGATAGTAGTTATCAAGTCTGAATAGAGGATATCTTGTTAGGTAGTAGTTATCTATTATGATTAGTAGTTATCTTGTTATTTCCCGCAGTAGTCAAGTCTATTAATAAGATAAAATTATGAACAGTGAGATTAATGTGCATGTAAATAATTATCTTTTCTATCTGAATGCAAGTTCTGCCTTCTCTCTCTATTTTCCCTCTCTAATTGAATGTAAACATATTGACTTGTGGTAATTGCAGCTTGCAAAATTGGCTGGAAATACAGTAGTTGCAACTTGTGGAGGTAAAGAGAAGGCAATGCTTTTGAAAGAGTTGGGCGCGGATCGAGTCATAGACTACAAAGCAGAAGATATCAAAACGGTATCTCTCTAGCCTATTTTTCTGTTAAAAACTTTTCTGCTCTCTTGAGTGCATATTTGTTTTTTTTAATAGCAATCATGGGTATGAATTCGACTAATCCCAAAGGTGCACGTCCCCATAAAAGAGTTGTGCATTGGGAAAATCTAAGCATAAGCTTGTCTGGGCACCACTTGGAGTTGGCAGAATATCATGTCACCTCTCCCTTATTATGGTAGAGCAAATGCCATTGAGCCAACCCCTTGGGCCTCAGTGTGTATGTGTTTGTTGGGCTTGTTTAACAGATCCTCTTTTGGAGAACCTTTTCTCCAGTAAATTGATCTCTTTACTCTTAATTCAGTGACCTTTCAAGGGAAAAAAAGGAAATGAGAAAAAGCAATTATCCACTTAGGGTGTGCACAAACTACGCAAAACAAAGGAAACAAATTGTAAATTGTATTAAGAAGCACAGTGAACTAAGATTTGTAGGAAACTACCATTAATTAACTTATAATAGCCTTTTGTATTTTAGAGTTTCAGTCCTATCAGATTAGAAGTTGCACATAAGAACTTTAATTAGGCTTTCATCTTCTCAAGTCATTGTTATTCTTTTTTGTATTTAAGGATAATCTCTTCATTAGTCCCCAAACTTTACTGTAATTCATGTTTGGTCCCCCAACTATTTTTTCGCGTATTTCATCCTCAGACTTTATATTTTTTTGCAATCTCAGTCCAACCTTACAAAAACAGAGCATTTAAAGGGAACTAAACATGAAAAAAAAAATATAGATTGAGGACAAAATATGCAGAAAAATTAACATGAAAAAATATATAGTTCGTGGACAAAATATGCGGAAAAATTAATTAGGGGACTAAACGTGAAAATAACTATCATTTGGGGACTAATGAAGAGGTTATCCGTTGCTTTTAACTTTAGGTGGAGAATATATGTGATTTTAGCCATTTCTATTTTATCTTTTTTCCTTTGATATGCTGCAATTTTTCTGTCTATTTTCTCAAGTAAAACATTAGTCTTGTTCAAAGTTTTCGACATCATAATGGTTCATTTAATGCACAAATATTGTTCATACCTCCCATAAAATGAGTGTCTTTATCCATAATCATGATATGTGGCTCTTGCATTGCATGTATATTTTTGCATTCCAAATTAATTATGACATTTTGGGTTACATGAACTGGATCTCTTTTTGATCATGAATAATAATGAGCAGGATACACAACGAAATTTGATCTAAAAAATTTACTTTTACTTTCTTTTTCGGTTTTTTGCCAAATTCTAGTTAATACCCTTTTTTAGTATCCGATTTTATTTTCCTTGTGAACCCTGTCTTACATTTTGTTTGTAGTCCTTATCCTATCTTCAATGTTAATATAAACTTTCACTTTCCCAGGTTCTAAAGGAGGAATTCCCCAAAGGTGTTGATATCATCTATGAGTCCGTAGGTGGTCAAATGTTCAATCTATGCTTGAATGCACTAGCAATCTATGGACGACTAGTTGTGATTGGAATGATTTCTCAGGTGGGTTAACAATATATATTTGATATTCATTTCCTAGTAACTTTATTTTATCATCATATTAGGGCCACATCATTTATAATATACTTTTCAGCTGTTTGGGTATAGAATTTTAGTTTACTTAATAAGACTTTCAAAATTTGATACCATTGAAGCAGATGCATTGAGTATAGAATTCATCATTTATAATAAACTTTTCAGCTGTTTGGGTATAGAATTTTAGTTTACTTAATAAGACTTTCAAAATTTGATACCATTGAAGCAGATGCATTGAGTATAGAATTTGGATCTTGTGACAAAACTTACTTTTCTAACTTGCCTCGTGCCTGTGTTCCAATCATAGTGTTGGTCTTGCAGTGTAAACCCTAACCTCAATTTGTTTAGTTCAATCCTCTTCAGCTGGAAGAAAGGATTGTTTTTCGCCATCATGGTCATATGCGCACCGGCTATTGAATGTCTTCACTGTTTCTACCTTTAATGTTTGTAGTGGCCTTCACTTATATTAAACCACTCCTTATTGTTGCGTAGATTGCCTTTTGTATGTGAAACAATCGACATGTATGTACCTAATTAACTTCTTTGAGTGAATCTTGTTGTTTAATACATTCTAATTTACGTTGTCAGCTGTTCATTGTCAATGTTCCATTTTGTCGTTTGAAATTAAAAACTGAAGAAGTTATCCTTGTCATAGGCATTTGTCGTGAAATCTTGTTTACAATGTTATAAATGCCAAATCATAAAAGTTTTGATTTATTATTGAAAATTCCTCCAGAGATTTTGAACTTTGTATCACTCGTTGAGGCTGGACCTGAAATTTTGATGATCAGAATTGTCATGTATTCCACATATATTGTATATCATATCTTCAACATCTAAATTCATAAATTTGAAAACGAAACTATTATTATTTTTGCCTTTGCGACACATTTTTGTGTCTGAATTATGCTGCTTGGCTTTTATAATCATGGCATGCTAGTATGTGACTGATAAGTTATTATTTCAGTATCAAGGAGAACAGGGATGGAAACCATTAAATTATGCTGGACTATGTGAGAAACTTCTGGCAAAAAGCCAAACTTTGGTGCGTAAACCATCTTTTGATTAATTTGTATCTTCACATTCTCATTGTTATACTGGAGAATTTGACTTGTTTGATAGAGCAACAGTAGCGTCAAGAATATTTTAGTGCAGAAAAACACTTCCAGTAAATTAATGTGATCGATGAACAGTTATCTTAGATTTGATACTGTCAGTTTTATCTTATTTTTGTGGTGATGGTAATTCATATGTTTGATTGTATTGCATACTATTAAAAAAATAATGAATTGAGACTGACCAATAGAATAGATATCTGGACTTTTCATGCACTCAAATTCCCACCCAGTTGTTTTTCAATCACTCCTAACAAAGGAAACTAGTTCAATGTTTCACTTAGGCATGTTGGCGATACTAATTCTTTTAAAAATAGAAATAAATATCCATGTCTAGAGTCGGGATTTATAGCTCAAGAATTATTATTATTATTACTCCCTCCGTCCCAAATTAATTGCTCAATTTTGGATTTTTAAAGTCAAATTGACCATTTTTAAAACTAATCTTTTTACTATTTTTGCTAAAATATAGGTGAAGAGATTATAATCAAAAGAAAGTATATACAATTTATTACTAATCTTAATTTTTATAATTTTAGAAATATATTTATATATGCTTAATTATTAATTCTAAAAATAGTCAATTTGACTTAAAAAGGTCAAAATTGAGCAATTAATTTGGGACGGAGGGAGTATTATTTTATCATTATTGCTCGCTCAGAATGGAGCAGTTTGATCTTTATGTGGTTTGTTCTAGCCACCTCTAGATAGTTAGAAAATTACTTCGGCGGTGTGATGTAAGCTGCTGAATAATAAGAGAACAGCTTATGGTATTGTCTACAAAAGATGCCACCACATGATAGAAGTTCTCTTTGGTAGTGTGATCTAAGCTGTTGAATTACAAGAAAACATTGTATATTACTTCCGACCAAAGGTGAATCATGCAATTACACTAATAATTTACTGTTATTAGTGAAGAATGCATCTATAAAGTTCTAGAAGTATATTGGGCATATAATGTGAAATGAATTATCAACTTGTTTGTGATTGCTGTTGTTTACCTATACGTTCCTCAACTGGCTTTGAACTTTGATCACCGTCTTGTGCCTCTTGGCAGGCTGGATTTTTTCTCAATCATTACGCACACCTGTGGCAACAGCATCTAGACAGGCTGGTTCATCTTTACTCCATGGGAGTGCTTAAGGTAACATGTTCACCCAGCACCTGTACGGTATACATGCTTTGTAGCGGAATTGTATGATCCATCCCACATCAATTCATCACCATGCAGCGCACACCTTGTGTAGACTTGCCCAATAAGTATCTCCTTACCTAAAAGGTTAACCTATTAGGTTGAGGCTCTACCATACTTATTAACTCATCTACACTCTTGAATTCACCCTCACACTCTGAAGTTGATACTTGGGCCCATCGAATCATGAGTTTTGATACCATTTTGTAGCGGAATTGTATGATCCATCCCACATCAATTTATCACCATGCAGCACACACCTTGTGTAGACTGACCCAATAAGTATGTTGGACCACCTCTTTACCTAAAAGGTTAACCTATTAGGTTGAGGCTCTACCATACTTATTAACCCATCTACACTTTTGAATTTATCCAATGTGGGATTCATGTGAAATATCCAACATGCTTGCTATTGTGTCAAAGCATTATGCAACTAAAGTTAAATAGGTAGATAGCCTAGACTTCTTTGATATAGTTGAGATATTATGCTTATATTATTGAAGTTGGTTCTGTTTAGGGGTATTTATTGAGTATTTTAGCTTGAAAAAATTTCAATGAATCATGTGACTAAACATGAGAGCTTGCTTATGTGTTTCATATGTTTTACCTGCAATTAATTGCACTTTTAGTTAACCTGTCTTTCCACGTATGATAAAAGAGAGTTGTACTTGGTCAGGTCAGCGGTGCAAGAGTTGTATATATTTTTGGCCCATTTCCTAACAAGGCTATTTGTTGTGTAAAAGGTGGCCTTGATTCTGGTTTTTTCTATTTGGGTTTTATTTTTGTTAAAATTTTACTGCATCAGAGTATTATAGATCTCATATTTTAAATACTTGTCCTAGGAAGTAGTTCGTTGTGCTTCAATTATTTGAATTCTGGCATATAAGAAGCTTGACAAACTCTGTGTGGGTTTACCTTTGAGGTTGTGATCATATAACTTCTTAAGAAAGATGTTCAAATAAAACAACATTTGTATTATAGTCAACTATTAATTAAAAACTTATCAGGTTAGTGCAGAATATAACTTGAGTGCATAGGATTAGCACAAGAATGCAGGATTCTGGCTCATGAATGAGCCATATTAGGCTTACAAGCTCAAGTAAGCTCATGAATTTAGTTAGGATCAGTATATAAAGTAAGCTTGAACATGTTTGAGTTAAACAATTTCGAGTTTGATAGAATGGTTCCAGATTAACGTGTTTTTTTGCCTCCCTAGGATTGATTTTATATGTTGTTGTGTGTCCTCTATTGCTCAACAGTCCCCCCCATCCCCCAAGTCCTCTCCCACCCCTCCCCTTCCTCTTCCCCTTCCCCTTCCCCTTAACTCTGATCTTAGATATTTTTACTGTTGAAATCCCTATCAAATGAAAAGGGGCACAACATGTCATATTTTGACATGAAGTTGTTAGAATGTTTAGGTTTATATGGTGGAAATTGGTGTCTAGTAGGTGACCGGTCTGGCTAACTTCCTTAGATACATGTCCTGGCTAGCTTCCTTAGATACATGTCCGGTCATCAGGGTTTGTTTCAGACTTTCAGTAGTGTACCCGACCAGCCATTGGGCTATAGAGTTTGGGTGTTTAGGTGATTATGTTTTGTAGTAAAGTTTTTCTACATGAAATTTGACGGTGCATCAGTAACACGAAACCTAGAGTAGAGAAGTTAAACCCGTAAGGGCTATAACTTATCTTTTCTATTTAATGATACCAAAAACTGATTGTTGATTTTGAATGTTCATATGCCTTCAAAATGGCATTGACGTACCTAGAGTAGAGAAGTTAAACCCGTAAGGGCTATAATTTATATTTTCTATTTAATGATACCAAAAACTGATTTGTTGATTTTGAATGTTCGTATGCCTTCAAAATGGCATGACGATTATACCACGACATTTGTGTAATAGGTTGCACTTGACCCAAAAAGATTCTTGGGCCTTCAATCTGTTGCTGATGCAGTTGAACATCTCCATTCTGGTAAAAGTGTTGGCAAGGTATGGAATCTATTAAAAGAGACGTAATAATATGTTGTAATAATACTTTTGTAATGACCTAATCTTTTGATGAAAAATCCTGCAGGTGGTTGTTTGTATCGATCCATCTTATAGTGAACAAGTTGCAAAACTATGAACAGCGTGCTATTGCTTGTCACATTGTTAAACTAAATCATCGCGACTGAAACTGCAGAAAGCATACCCTACCCATAATAACACTACCAGAACTGTCCCTTGGGGGAGAGTACCTTGTCATTTTTCAAAAAAATTAATATCCCTTTGTTGTACGTATTACACAACGGGCCTTTTATTCTCACACCTTTGTGAATTGGCACCAAGTTCAGAAAGTAATTTGATTTGCTTAAATATTGCAATAAATTTGTGCCCAATTACAATTGCGAAAGCGTATTGAGATTGGATAAAATTATAAGAGTTTATACAAAGGTTATTTATACTTAATTCTTATCCATGCAACTGACGATTAAAAAATTCACTCACGGTGCTGTTTGAAAAGATTTGTGCTAAAAGCTGTTTTGCATAATTGCATATATAACATAACCTATAGGGTTGAAAGCCTGTATTTATAATCTGGTATTAAAAGCATGGACAATTGTCAGACGTTTTGCAATATTTTGTTTACGAAGTATTTCTTCTGTCCCTATTTAAATGTCGTTTTAAAAATGAGCACAAGAATTAAGATAATGATTGAAAATATAGTACTCAATTGTCTATAATATCCTTAAATCATTAATTTATCATAGCACAAGAGTTTAAAATATCAAAAAAATAAGTAGAATAATAAGGGATAATTTTAAAAAAATTATTATTAATTCTCTTAAATTTAAATAAACGTCAATTAATTAGGCTTTTGCACCTTTAAGAAGTCAGAGCAGCATTAATGTTAGAAGTGAAAATTATCTATCTCCAAGACCTTGTTTTTACCTTTACTGAATTAAAAAAATTAACACTAAGCCATTCTCAAATCTCAATATATTTATTTACGTTTTACTTTTCCCAAGTTCACGTCCAGAAGAAATTAATTGGGAGAACTTTCCTATTAGTAATTAACAGCTCTTGTATGTTTACTTTTCGCTAGTATTCTACTAACTCCGTTCCTAAAAGATTGTCGTTTAAGGTTTTGGCACATAGATTAAGAAAGTATCATTTACTAAGTAAAATTTGTTTGAAATTCCATCACTACCCCTTTATGGGAAGTTGAGAACTATTAATACAAGGGAGAGAATTTCTTGGGACAATGAGAGAAAATAGGGATAATATAGGAAAATAAATAATTTATTCTCCTCGAAAGTTGTAAACGACAAACTTTTTAAAACAAATTTTTTCTTCTAAAATGACAAACTTTTAAGAACGGAGGGAATATAAATTAAAACAACTACATGAATAATTGTTTGATGTAATTACGCGCAATAATATTTCTAACACGAATTTCATTTTTTCCATGAAAAAAATATTGCCAATTCTTATAATTTAAAGAGATATAGTAAAGACTTATAACATCAAAGAAGGAACCAGTAAAGACTCGACGAATACATTAATCAAGACATATATAAATTTGTGCCAAGACTTGGAAATAGAAACTCAAAAAATATAGCACTGTTACAGAATTTTTAGAAGCCGGCAAGAAACATACAGTACGATAAAAATAAAATAAAAAAAATCCGACAGTACCTTAAAAATGTTGGTATTATGATCTGCACAAACATTGTACACTAGCAACATTCATGTACACTACTAAAAATCTATCAACCTCTCTGTAAAGAAACTATGAGCTGATTGTCCCACAACAGGATTCGGCTTTCAAGGATCAAACTCGGTAAATAGCCTTTTTGTCATCCATTTGACTTTGCAAAGCATTAGTTCAAGAGTTCTCATCTCCTCTTTTGATACAATGAGACAAGTCACAAAAAGGTGGTTTCTAAAGCTAGTCCCAAATTGCAATTAACTGGCAGTAGATGCTGACAGCAGGTATATTTTCAGGCAGACTACCAGCAATCAATGCCCTTACGGAAATGTTTTTGTATCAAATAACTTCCACAGTAACTGGGCTCATTGGGCTGTTGGTGAGCGGTGATTCCAGAATCAACAACTGAACAATAAACGAATAAAATTATAACAGCTTTAATAATTACTTGTGCTATTTTTATAAATCAACAGGAATTCTGAAAACCTCGAACCTTCTGGAACTTCAGCACTTTCACCTCTACTTTCATATCGATCTGCTACAAGTCCAAGCTTACGGTTTGGTGTCTCTTGGTTATTTTGTGGCTCTTGATGTTGACTAATATCTAGCAAAAGAGTCTTCGCGCATTTCTTTGCTTTTATATGGGTCCTACTAGTTTTCACCACATGATCTTCAAGTTCTAAATTCGAAATATAATGAGAAAGTGCCTTATGGAGCCAACACTATGCAAGGAGCACAAGAAAACTAAAAGATAAAACACATACCAGAGTCTTTTCTGCATCCAAAAGCATGGAAATGCATAAGACGAAGAGCTGCATCTATCACATCCAAACCATAAACCCTAACTATGTTCACCTAGAAAACAGATGAGTAGTAATCAAGCATACAATCCATCACTTTAACACCTATTAATTATTATAGATTCTAGAGAGTAAGATTGATGTTTCTATCTGATAATTGTCATTCAAGGCTGGAAATGAGATTTCACTACAAGAACCCTAAAAAATGCAGAAAGCAGCAGTAGCACTTAATATATTATAAAAAATGAAATTAAGAGAATAGTTCTCAAAGACTTTTTTTTTTTTGGGGGGGGGGGGGGGGGAGCAGAATGCTTGTGTGGTTTAAAACAGGTCTAACTCATCTGCAAACATTTTATCTTTGAACAAGCTTGCATGGGATTACTTCTGGATCGACACTTCACACTTGGTACATCCAGAACTTCATCAATGAAAACATTCTTTCCCATTTCATTTTAACAGGTAGGTTTATATACACACACACACACACACAAGATTCTAATAACTACATGCATGGCATCATATATGTAAATGTAAATACCTTTAATTTGCAAGGTGAGACGAGATGAAAAACCAAAATATCTCCCTTTCGTAATCTATGATCAATAGAGAACCCCCTCCAACCAGCACTCAGTCCATGCCTATCTACAAGATATTTTGTTTCCTTTTCCTTCCCACATTCATCCACCAAAATAACTTTTGCATCTTCCTTTGGCAAGTACGACTTGCAAAACTGTCCAGGTAGAATCTGCCGTAACAAAAATTAGAACAAATATGAAATAACTAATCAAGAAAAGAAAAGTTAGTATAAAGAACATTGTCAAGTACACCAATCAGCACATATTATCAAAAACGGAGATTATACATGCTTACCAACCAAAAACTATAGGAAACATTCGATGGGAGCATATGCTTAAGAAAGCTAGGATATTTAGCTGGTATATTATTCGCAACTTCATCTGCTCGGTCCATAACGGAGATTTTAGCATCATCGTCATAATACAAGTCATCAATCATTGCCCGCTTTCGTTTAACGCTAAGTTGGTCACAAAGACGGCAAAATAACAAAGCAATGAAACGTTTAGTATTGATTTATTTTCAGATTAGAGAAAAAATAATGTACATTCATTCAACTAGAATACTGTTACCTTCTCACTTTCCTTGGATTATCTGAAATACCCTGCTAAAAATACAAAACATCATTGCCATTTAGTTCATTGGTATACATGAAAAACAGGAAGAATATATAAAGCATTTGAAGAACTATTGGCATCCTGTAGATATAGATTAAGTTTGTAATGGCACTTCATGTAGATATAAATACCCTACTGATTTTAGAAAACAAGACCATCACACATCAAGGCAGCAATCAATACAAACTACAGGCTACATACATTTTAGTATATCGAGAAAACAAATTTGTCAATATGAAAGCCTGAATTCAAGCCTTCTCATAGAGCAATCTACCAGGAATGAGCAAAGTATTAAACCAAAAGTTTTGATTGAATGGTGAAGTTATTTACAAAAAAATGACTTAAATGAGCCCTATTCAGAGAGCCATTTTACAATAGGCAGAATGTTGTCCCTCTCCGTTCAGCACACGTACACCCAAATTCAAAAGAAATCTAACCAAACATGCTTCAGACAAGTATCAACACTATTACCCTCATCCCATCTTACTTCACATTTTGGTATCTAAATATTAGTTAGTGGGTATTACATGGATTGCACACACGAATCCAACACGTGGAATTAGACTTAATATGTACAAGACTTTTTCCGCCCTTAGCTTCTCCGACTCTTAATATTATTCTGAAATTTTATGTTGTGATTTTATTGGCTTCCCCACAAACTATCTCACTCCAGCTCCTTTAAACAATCAGCTACAAAGTTTAACTCATTTTTACTTCTCATAGATGAAACCTTACCATTACAACTAATCCTTAGCACGATCATTCGGAGAGATTCTGATGATAAGCTTGTTGATTGCCAGTTCTTACATTTTATTAAAAAGTGAGACATTTCACATTGAATGGAATGTTGCTGTCTTGAATACACCTCTTCCCACAATCATATCCAATTCTCACTGCAACACACTTTTAGACCTTCAATCAACACCATCTTCTCTTATCCATCTTCCTTCATGCGTGTCAGCGTATATATACTCACAACTACACATGCACGTACTGTGCACGTGAGCAAATGTGCGTATATACTGAAAATACAACAATTCAGCATTTGCATCTCCACCGCTGCAGATTTTTTCAAAAATTAAAATCTACGCTTAAAAACCCCATCGTAACTCTCCAGTTAGAGTCCAATATGAAAAACACTGCCCCATATCTTCTCTTGGGACTGTCATGCGGTGATTGCATCAATCAACCAAATCTTATATCATTGAATATGGCATCTGTACCCCGAAAAGATCGTGTTTAGTAATCAAAATTAAAAAAATTATGTAACCACATTGATTCTCATAATCTCATTTTAGAAATTTGGACTAAGAGACGATGTTACAATCCGATGAGGTAGAGGCAAATCAAGAAAAAAATATAAAAGGATTGCAACAAGATCTGGAACAAATCGTTATCGAGTGTCGGTAAATACTTATGAATTAAAGGATCTAGGGTTTTGAAGTTTCGCAATTTTCTCATATGTCACAATTTGGTTCCCAAAGAGCTGAATAAAATAGAACAATACCTTGAGAAAAGAAACTTTGCCTAAGCACAACTCAGAAATTTGAACTTATAACAACAATTAATAGAAAAAATAGCTCATGTAACAAACATTTTTCTAGGCTTAAAATTAAATCACAAAGTACATAAAATTTACAAAGAGATAGCAGATCATTAAGGGAAAGGGAAATGTATCTCACTTTCTTGCCCTTAGATTTGAAACTTTGAGGCTTCTTTGGAACCATCCTTTTCTTTGTTTCCAGTTGTGTCCTCTGCTTCATCTGCACAGTGAACAAAACCCAATCAGCACAATTATAACAAATAACTAATATATTTAAACACATATATATAGAGGGAGACCAAGAAATTTGAATCATCTGGGTTTGGTGAAGAAAGAGAACACTGAGAACCAGTTATGATTTTTACATCTTTTTCTATACAATTTTTGGGTTTTCTATTCTTGTATTCTGACATCTTTTTGAGCAGAAATAGCCTTCTTTTGGTTGTACAGGGAAGGGAAGGTAAAGTAATAGCCAATCCACCAGCAAATGGTTTACACTCAGACAAAGTAAGAGTCTTGGAAATGAACCGGTTTATTTATTTCTTAAGTGGGTCCAATGGAGTCCGCGAATTTAGAAATTAGTATATCATCAAACTCCAATAATTACTTTTTCTTTAAATTTTGTTGATATATATATATATATATATATATATATATATATATATTCACTAAATTAGAGGTGTTGAGAAAAGAAAAAAATAAAATATTAAAGGATCATTTTTTTACTTGATAAAATATTTTATATTTATTATCATATTATTACGTGCAAAATACGTGTAGAAATATCTTGTTATAATGAGAAGAATTTTAAATTAACTTTCAACATATAAATTTTATATATTTTTTAAAATTAATATTTTTAATATGACATTCTATGACAATTAAAATCTACCATAAATTAACATGTTATTCTAAGTTATTTTTATAATAACTTATAAAAGTTTACACAATTTTTTTATTTTCCTATTAAAAAGATTTGATATGATTATGTTTTCTATACATTCATATTGGTTGGGTCTTTAATGATCGAAATATATTATCAGATAATTTTAAAAAGCTTACAATGAAAGTTTTATGAATTTTATGTAAGACCCCAGTTTTTATAAATAAAGATGAATTTTCTATAATTATTATTTTTGAATATTATGGAATAAATTGGATATAATGTTATAGTTGTGGGTAATATTTATAAATTTTGCAAAGTACGCAAGTTGTTATAAAATATTCGTTTGGTCGGGGAATATTCTTTTTGTCGGGGAATATTCGTACGACGGCACAATCATTGGTGGACCCCACAACAGAAGTATTGTCGTAGTTAGAAAACGACAAAATTATCTTTCTATAAAATAAACGGCGGAGGTGTTACCGTTAAAACTGTTGAACTACTCGGTAGTAAAAATACAGTAATACGCGTTGTTGCATAGTAGCACACGGTATTGATTATTGATGCTTACGTGAGAAGTCACTCAGCTATACTCAATTATTGCTACAGTAATTGCTGCATCATATCTCTTATATTATTGATTCAATTATTGTCACAGTATCATCTGTATAATATGTTATATTATTTAAACAATAATTGAGACGACAAGTTATAGATGATTAATAATTGTTGAAAGATTAAATATGTGTTGATTAAAAAAATAAAATGATTTCTGATAATTTTTATTCAATCCTTGATGTATATAAAGAGTCTATTATTAGACGTTTGTGGTAAGTTTAATTATGGGGGGCCATATGTCATCATCAGTCTTTTTCGTAAATAGTAATTACCTTAGTAAATAATAATTACCTTAGTAAAAAAATAATTACCTTAGTAAATAATAATTACCTTAGTAAATAATAATTACCTTCGTAAATAGTAATTATCTTCGTAAATAGTAATTACCTTCGTAAATAGTAATTACCTTCGTCAATAGTAATTACCTTCGTAAATAGTAAATACTTTCGTAAATAGTAATAAATCTTCTATAAATAGAGGCCTAGGGCTTCATTATTTTTCACGAATTCGCTCAAGCTATAGAGAGAGAAAGTATAGAGAGAATAAGAGAGAAAGAAGAAGAATATTCGGTTACTACACTACTGCAGTATTCCGTCTCCTACATAATGTAAGGGGTGTTATTCTTTCTTCTTGAAGAGAACTTATGTTCATTCTTTGTTAATCTGTTGGAATAACCGGTATACGCGGAATACCCTATACTTGGTGAAATCCTTATGTTATTCCATTCATTATTAATCTGTTGGAATAACCGGTATACGCGGAATACCCTATACTTGGTGACATCCATTTCCTATTCTGTCTTTATATTTCTGTCGGAATATCCTGTCTGTGCTATACGCCGGACCTGGTTCCATCCTTATTATTATTCTGTTGGAACATCCTATCTGTGTGTTTTACACCGGATCTGGTTCCGTTATTATTATTATTCTGTTGGAATATCCTGTCTGTGCGTTTTACGCCGGACCTGGTTCCATTATTTATTATTCTGTTGGAACATCCTGTCGGTGTGAATTTCACCTGACCTGGTTCCGTTATTATTATTCTGCTGGAATAACCTGTCTGTGCGGTCTATCACATGCATGGTGATTTCTTTTGTTATTCCATTCTTTATTATACTCAGTTGGATAAAACTTTGACTTCTATACTCCATGAAATTAGTGGAATATCCTTGATATTTGCGCTTCATCCAGTATCTTCTCATGAAAATCTTCTTCTGATCATTCTTGAATTTTACACCACAAAACAGTATCGTGTTGAAAATTTGGACGTTAATAATTTCTGGATAAAATAATTCTTGAACTTGTTTTATTGAATTTTTATATCATTGTCATCATCCTCATGTTTATATTTTGTTGAAAGTCATCTGTGGCCTGTAGTGCATAGATGGACTTGGTGTGATTATGACCAGGGATTATTCGGTGTAATCATGACCGTAATATTACAAATGATGTAAAAATTAAATATCCTCATTGGCCCGTAGTGCATTGATGGACAGTTGTTGGCATGATCATGACCATTAATGAATACACAAATATTCTTGGCCGTAGTGCATGAATAATTGTGGTCGTGATACTAAAGAATATCCTTGGCCGTAGTGCGGGGGTGATTCGATGATGTGGAATATTTATTAAGCTGAGTCTCAGCTATAACGATGATGAAAAACCTTTTAAAACATAAAAGATAGTAGATTTTATTTTCTACTTGACTCTTTTAATGGATTGCTGGTTCCGCTGTAGTTAAACTTGATGTTTATTGTATTTTATCAGTTTAACACTGTTGAAGGCTAATGATAATTTATTCTGCATTATCTTAGTCATAATATTTCTTACTGGGCTAGTTGAGCTCACCCTTTCTTTCACTGTTCTCTTCAGGAAATGAGAATATAGCTGGGACGAGTCGGGGAACGGAGTGATGGACCCGAGAATAGTATTAGTAGTCCTCACTATTCTGTTAAATAGTGTGACAATAATTGTATTGAGGACACCTTTTGAGTTTGTATGATCTCTAGTGGATATTTATTGTATTCAAACTCACAGTTGTATTTTGTCGTATTATACACGACAGTGGTTTTAGTAAGTTGTATTTGAATTCTGTACCATGTATCTGACGACTCAAGATGGGTGATGTATACCTAATTTTGGGGGCGTCACAGTTGGTATCAGAGCTTAGGGATATGATCCCTGGCTAAGATGTGAGAATAGTACTAGGAGGGGAGAGACGGGGAATTCCTTCGCTAGTATGACCTACCTAAGTTTATGTGCTATTTTATTGGTCGGTCAGAATATAGGGATAATGTGTTACATGTCAATTAACCTTTTGTTTTGTGGCAGTATCTGAAAATGACATCTGAGAATGTTGAGATTGGCAATGGAGCACAGGCGATTGTTGATTCACCACATATCAATAATCAGGATAATGTGCATCAGGAAGGCGAAAATCCTCATGCAAACAACAACACTGACCAAATTACGAATGATCAAATGTTCAGAGGTTTTATGCAATTCATGCAGCAGCAGGCGAGAGCAACTCCTGTCCAAAACGTAGATGGAAACGCGGGAAACTCTCGGGCGGTCACCACTAAACAGTTCAAGGAGCTGGGACCACCGGAGTTTAAGGGAGAGCCAAAACCACTTATGGCGGAAACATGGATAAAGCAGATGACCAAGATATTTGATGTCTTGGGATGCTCCGAGGAGCAAAAGGTTCCCTTTGCTGCCTTTATGTTGCGTGGAGAGGCAGATTACTGGTGGGAATCGGTAAAACGTACTCAACCTGCTGTACTGAAGATATCTTGGGAGAAGTTCCAGGAGCTGTTCAATGATAAATACTTTCCCGAAAGTATTCGCCACATGAAGGAGGTGGAGTTTATTAAGTTGGAACAAAATAATATGACCGTGTCGCAATACGAGGCAAAATTTGCAGAGTTATCACGGTTTGCGTCCCACTTAGTGGATAATGAAGAGAGAATGGCGCGAATGTTTTTAAGAGGTTTGAAGCCGGAGATACGTCAACATCTTATTTCTCATAAACTGTGTTTGTATTCTGATGTTGTAAATAGGGCTCAGTTAGTGGAGCGGGATAACGAGTCAACTCAACTAAAAGAGAGCGGCCGGCAAAATTATAATACCAGCGAGAGTGGTCATCGAAGCGGTGACAACAAGCGTGGAGGGAATCAGCAAGCCAGAAATGGTAACCACTTCGGTGGTAATCAGGGCCAAAACAATAAGAATGGGCATTTCAAGAAGAGTAGATTCAACAATGATGGAAAGACGTCAGCACCAGCACCCGTTGTTAAGGAAGGAGAAAGACCACCTATCATATGCTTCAAATGCGGAGGGGAGGGACACATCAGTCCAAATTGCGCGATGCCGTCCAAAGCATGTTATAATTGTGGAAGAGAAGGTCACTTAGCCCGATTTTGTCGTTTACCAAAGACAAATTCAGCTAGGGTGGAGGCACCAAAGGCCGTCCCAGAAAGATCAAAGCCGGTAGTGCAAGGGAGAGCGTTTGTTGTGACCTCCCAGAAAGCAAGGAACCCGAATGAGGTCATCACGGGTAAGCTTATCATAAACTCTAACGAAGTCTATACTTTATTTGATACCGGTTCTACCCATTCTTTTATTTCTCCTACTTGCACTCATCGATTAAATTTGACTCCGGAGAAATTAGACTTTGACTTATCTGTGGAAACTCCGTTGGGAGAAACCTTTATTACATCCACTGTTTATAAATCTTGTTTGGTTCAAATCGGTACCCTCACATTACCTGTAGATCTTATTTCATTGAAAATACTTTCATTTGACGTGATTCTAGGGATTGATTGGTTAACTACTCATCATGCAAAAATTGATTGTTTCCATAAGGTTGTTAGCTTTCATATTCCTAATCAACCTATTATGCGAATTCAAGCGACCAAACCATTAAAATCAATCACAGTCATCTCAAGCCATAAAGCTATTCGTTTATTGAAAAACGGATGTCAAGCTTTCTTAGCTCATGTCACAGATTTAAACAAAAATACGTCAGTTTTGAACGATATTTCTATTGTTAATGAATTTCCTGACGTATTCCCCGAAGAACTTCCTGGCCTACCCCCAGAGCGTGAGATTGAATTTTGTATCGACCTTGAACCCGGTACAAAACCCATTTCTAAAGCCCCATATCGAATGGCTCCTATTGAACTTCAGGAGTTAAAAACCCAACTGCAGGAATTGTTAGACATTGGCTTTATTCGTCCTAGTACTTCTCCTTGGGGTGCTCCTGTTCTATTCGTGAAGAAGAAAGATGGGAGTATGCGACTTTGTATTGATTATCGGGAGTTAAATCATGTCACCATCAAAAATAGGTATCCATTGCCACGTATTGATGACTTGTTTGACCAGTTGCAAGGAGCCAAATTCTTTTCAAAGATCGATCTTCGTTCCGGGTATCACCAACTGAAGATTAGAACTGAAGACATTCCAAAGACGGCTTTCAGAACTCGGTACGGGCATTATGAATTCCTAGTCATGTCCTTTGGATTGACTAATGCTCCTGCTGCCTTCATGGATATGATGAACCGAGTATTCAAGGAATATTTGGATCACTTTGTGGTCGTCTTTATTGATGACATCCTTATTTATTCCAAAAGCCGTGAAGATCATGAGCAACACTTGAAGCTGACACTCCAAAAGCTTCGTGAATATAAGCTTTATGCCAAGTTGAAGAAATGCGAGTTCTGGCTTGAGGAAGTAGCATTCCTTGGGCACGTGGTATCAAGTCATGGAATATCTGTTGACCCAGCAAAGATTGAAGTTATTCAAAGCTGGGAGCAACCTAAATCAGTGACCGAAGTACGTAGCTTTCTCGGTTTAGCTGGTTATTATCGGAGATTCGTGGAAGGATTTTCTCGAATCGCTACTCCATTGACTCAGCTGACTCGGAAAGATATAAAGTTCGGTTGGAGCGAAGAATGTGAGAAGAGTTTTCAAGAACTCAAGAGGAGACTCATTTCAGCACCTGTTCTGACAATACCATCTGGCTCGGAGGGATTTGTCATCTACAGTGATGCTTCGGGCAAAGGGCTGGGATGTGTTCTCATGCAACATGGAAAAGTCATAGCCTATGCCTCGCGACAACTCAAAGAATATGAGAGGAATTATCCTACTCATGATCTAGAGTTGGCAGCTGTTGTCTTTGCACTTAAAATTTGGAGGCATTACTTGTATGGGGAGAAAGTGGAGATCTTTACGGATCATAAAAGCCTCAAATATTTCTTCACTCAAAAGGAACTCAATATGCGACAACGACGTTGGCTTGAACTGTTGAAAGATTATGATCATACCATCCAATACCATCCTGGAAAAGCAAACGTGGTAGCTGACGCATTGAGTAGAAGATCACATGCAAGTACGAGTGCGATATTGTCAACGCAAGGGCCCATTTTGTGTGACTTGCAAAGAATGGAGATAGAGTTGAAGACTCCAGGGACACATGTGACAATGGCGAATATACGAGTAGAACCGACTTTAATCGATAAAGTTAAAGCTGCTCAAGCTACAGACCTGGAGCTGATGCGTATGAGGAAGAAAGTGCAAGAAGGTGCTATGCCGGAAGCAAGAATCGATGAAGAAGGAATACTTCGAGTCAACTCCAGACTTTGTGTTCCTAACGACCCTGATTTAAAGTATAAAATCATGATGGAGGCGCACAATACACCGTTTGCAATCCATCCTGGAAGTACCAAAATGTATCATGATATTCGTCATATATTTTGGTGGAGCAATATGAAGAGAGAGATAGCGTTATTTATCTCAAGGTGTCTAACTTGTCAACGAGTTAAAGCGGAGCATCAAGTACCAAAAGGTCCGTTGCAACCACTTGAAATTCCAGAATGGAAGTGGGAGCACATTACCATGGATTTCGTTACCGGTCTTCCTAAGGTTTCTCAAGGCATAGATGCGATTTGGGTCATTGTTGATAGATTGACCAAGTCTGCTCATTTCTTACCGATACGAGAAACTTATACACTTGAACGTCTTGCTCGTATGTATATAAACGAGATTGTAAGACTGCATGGTATGCCGGTATCCATAGTTTCTGATCGAGACCCAAGATTTACTTCACGATTTTGGGTTAGTTTGCAAAAAGCTATGGGCACAGACTTACGATTTAGCTCGGCATATCATCCTCAGACGGACGGACAGTCGGAGAGGACTATTCAAACTCTCGAAGATCTATTAAGACTCTGTGTCCTTGATTTCAAGGAAAGTTGGGACAAGTTCTTACCATTGGTGGAGTTTTCCTACAACAACAGTTATCAAGCAAGTATTGGCATGGCTCCATTCGAAGCGTTGTATGGAAGAAAGTGTCGCTCTCCAGTATGCTGGGATGAGGTGGGTGAAGCAACGTTGTTGGGACCGGAGTTGGTACGTATGACTACGGAAAAGATTCAAATGATCCGACAACGTATAAAAACCTCACAAAGTCGACAAAAGAGTTATGTTGATCTTCATCGAAAGGACGTGGAATTCAATATAGGAGATCATGTGTTGTTACGTGTTACTCCATGGAAAGGAGTTACAAGATTTGGAAAGAGAGGAAAACTCAATCCTCGATTCATCGGTCCATTTTTAATCCTCGATCGAATAGGAACTGTGGCCTATAGACTCGCTCTACCACCAAGTATGTCTCGTGTTCATAACGTTTTTCACATATCCATGTTACGAAAATATGTGAAAGACCCGAACCACATTATTGAGTTAGAACCGGACGAAATAGCGGAAGATTTGACGTATGAAGAGATTCCTGTTCAAATCTTGGATAAGAAGGAACATATTCTACGCTCCAAGGTTATACCTCAAGTCAAAGTTTTGTGGAGAAACCACGATGTTGAGGAAATGACTTGGGAGTTAGAATCTGAAATGAAGTCAAGGTATCCTTACCTCTTTGATATACCAGGTACGTACCCTAATTTCGAGGGCGAAATTTCATAAGAAGGAGGGGTTGTAAGACCCCAGTTTTTATAAATAAAGATGAATTTTCTATAATTATTATTTTTGAATATTATGGAATAAATTGGATATAATGTTATAGTTGTGGGTAATATTTATAAATTTTGCAAAGTACGCAAGTTGTTATAAAATATTCGTTTGGTCGGGGAATATTCTTTTTGTCGGGGAATATTCGTACGACGGCACAATCATTGGTGGACCCCACAACAGAAGTATTGTCGTAGTTAGAAAACGACAAAATTATCTTTCTATAAAATAAACGGCGGAGGTGTTACCGTTAAAACTGTTGAACTACTCGGTAGTAAAAGTACAGTAATACGCGTTGTTGCATAGTAGCACACGGTATTGATTATTGATGCTTACGTGAGAAGTCACTCAGCTATACTCAATTATTGCTACAGTAATTGCTGCATCATATCTCTTATATTATTGATTCAATTATTGTCACAGTATCATCTGTATAATATGTTATATTATTTAAACAATAATTGAGACGACAAGTTATAGATGATTAATAATTGTTGAAAGATTAAATATGTGTTGATTAAAAAAATAAAATGATTTCTGATAATTTTTATTCAATCCTTGATGTATATAAAGAGTCTATTATTAGACGTTTGTGGTAAGTTTAATTATGGGGGGCCATATGTCATCATCAGTCTTTTTCGTAAATAGTAATTACCTTAGTAAATAATAATTACCTTAGTAAAAAAATAATTACCTTAGTAAATAATAATTACCTTAGTAAATAATAATTACCTTCGTAAATAGTAATTATCTTCGTAAATAGTAATTACCTTCGTAAATAGTAATTACCTTCGTCAATAGTAATTACCTTCGTAAATAGTAAATACTTTCATAAATAGTAATAAATCTTCTATAAATAGAGGCCTAGGGCTTCATTATTTTTCACGAATTCGCTCAAGCTATAGAGAGAGAAAGTATAGAGAGAATAAGAGAGAAAGAAGAAGAGTATTCGGTTACTACACTACTGCAGTATTCCGTCTCCTACATAATGTAAGGGGTGTTATTCTTTCTTCTTGAAGAGAACTTATGTTCATTCTTTGTTAATCTGTTGGAATAACCGGTATACGCGGAATACCCTATACTTGGTGAAATCCTTATGTTATTCCATTCATTATTAATCTGTTGGAATAACCGGTATACGCGGAATACCCTATACTTGGTGACATCCATTTCCTATTCTGTCTTTATATTTCTGTCGGAATATCCTGTCTGTGCTATACGCCGGACCTGGTTCCATCCTTATTATTATTCTGTTGGAACATCCTATCTGTGTGTTTTACACCGGATCTGGTTCCGTTATTATTATTATTCTGTTGGAATATCCTGTCTGTGCGTTTTACGCCGGACCTGGTTCCATTATTTATTATTCTGTTGGAACATCCTGTCGGTGTGAATTTCACCTGACCTGGTTCCGTTATTATTATTCTGCTGGAATAACCTGTCTGTGCGGTCTATCACATGCATGGTGATTTCTTTTGTTATTCCATTCTTTATTATACTCAGTTGGATAAAACTTTGACTTCTATACTCCATGAAATTAGTGGAATATCCTTGATATTTGCGCTTCATCCAGTATCTTCTCATGGAAATCTTCTTCTGATCATTCTTGAATTTTACACCACAAAACAGTATCGTGTTGAAAATTTGGACGTTAATAATTTCTGGATAAAATAATTCTTGAACTTGTTTTATTGAATTTTTATATCATTGTCATCATCCTCATGTTTATATTTTGTTGAAAGTCATCTGTGGCCTGTAGTGCATAGATGGACTTGGTGTGATTATGACCAGGGATTATTCGGTGTAATCATGACCGTAATATTACAAATGATGTAAAAATTAAATATCCTCATTGGCCCGTAGTGCATTGATGGACAGTTGTTGGCATGATCATGACCATTAATGAATACACAAATATTCTTGGCCGTAGTGCATGAATAATTGTGGTCGTGATACTAAAGAATATCCTTGGCCGTAGTGCGGGGGTGATTCGATGATGTGGAATATTTATTAAGCTGAGTCTCAGCTATAACGATGATGAAAAACCTTTTAAAACATAAAAGATAATAGATTTTATTTTCTACTTGACTCTTTTAATGGATTGCTGGTTCCGCTGTAGTTAAACTTGATGTTTATTGTATTTTATCAGTTTAACACTGTTGAAGGCTAATGATAATTTATTCTGCATTATCTTAGTCATAATATTTCTTACTGGGCTAGTTGAGCTCACCCTTTCTTTCACTGTTCTCTTCAGGAAATGAGAATATAGCTGGGACGAGTCGGGGAACGGAGTGATGGACCCGAGAATAGTATTAGTAGTCCTCACTATTCTGTTAAATAGTGTGACAATAATTGTATTGAGGACACCTTTTGAGTTTGTATGATCTCTAGTGGATATTTATTGTATTCAAACTCACAGTTGTATTTTGTCGTATTATACACGACAGTGGTTTTAGTAAGTTGTATTTGAATTCTGTACCATATATCTGACGACTCAAGATGGGTGATGTATACCTAATTTTGGGGGCGTCACATTTTAGATTTGTAAGGAAAATAAGAAACAAAAAAAACTTTTGACTCGATGAATCTTTATATTAAGAAAATCCATTTCAAGGGTATGGCTCAAATAGTGTTTCCACACTCCTGCTGTCCTGCATAGCACGTGTGGGATCAAATCCCCCTCCCCCAACTTCAATGTAATCTTAATATTACCAAAAAAAAATAGAATTCATAATAAGGATCTTAGTTTGGGGATTCAGTCAATAACATTCGTGCATCAATATTTTGTCATGCATTCGTGAATTCAAATATGATTATGAAATATGTAATGATCAACTCATCTTGTATCGTTGACTACAAAATTCAACGAATGTGATTGAACAAAAATTATCTCTACGCGTTCATGATGGTGCATTAATCGTGCGTTATGGTGCATTAACCGTGCGTCAGGAATTTCACATACCGAATCTAAGAATAAACAGTATAAGATGGGTTGTCTACTACACTTCTTTGGCAAAGAATCACTCATATATATATATATATATATATGTGGTTCCCCTTCTCTAACCAACTTTAAAACCAAAAACGAACCGACTATAGCGAGTTAGCGACGGTATTTTGAGTTATAGCGACGGTTTGAACCGTCGCCATGACTATGTCGTCGGCTTTGTATGTTATAGCGACGGAAAAACCGTCGCTATAACCGGTTCGCTTTTGGTTCACTAGAGAATGGTACCAATATATATATATATATATATATATATATATAATTGTTTTATAGTCAATAAACGTTAATCTATTTTACACAAATATATATAACTTTAAAAATTTTCCTGTTGCAAAGATATATTGGTACCATTTAGGTAAAACACCAATAATAGTTATTGACTTAAGTGAAGTCTACACTCAACAATACTATTATTTGTGAATAAGACATAGGTTATTCTTAGAAAAATTATATGCAATATAAAAATTGGATATCAATATTTTACAATTTTACCTATTTGTATTTTTAACTTGTTTATAATCAGACATTTTCAAATATAAAAGAGACATTTCTAAATTTAATATTTCCATAAATTCACTAATTTTAATCAATACTACGGAATAACTTGTAGTCCGTGAGAAAAAGTAAATATAGTCTCAACTTTTAGCCATCTTCAAGAAGAAGAGAGCTTATGCATTTCAGCATTACTCTTTAGAACATCAACCTCAGCCTGAAGCCTTTCTGTCACCTCTTTTAACTTCAATTTATTTGCTTCAAGAGGACTCGGTTCTTTTGCATAATCTGGTTCTGTCTCTGATTCTCTAACACTCTTATGTTGCAAGGCCTCTAGTTTGAAATCAATGGCATGACACACAAGTCGGTCCAGTCGAGTACTTGTGAGCTCAAAATTTCTACGTAACTGCTCAAAGTTTGTCAAACTCTTATCTGAAAGTGCCAAACCATCTGGAAAGCTGGCAAGCTTGTAAGTCCTAACTTCATCTGCAACGCTGGTAGTCTCGGAGATAAGTCCTATAGGGTGATGCTCTTACGGTTAATTCTGCTGCACCAGATTTAAATGTTCTTGAAGCAATAGAAGAGGTCCGACTCTATAATCAGGCCATTCAATAAATGCAATATACAAAGAAAGAAAAAGTAAAATGCTTGATGGCTTACTCTGTGTGTCCCAATTAAGATGTTGGAGTTCAGATGGCATGCATATAGTTTAAGAAACTTGGTTTATATTCCTTTTCTAAATTTTTAAGCCAAAGATTAAGCAATCTTTCCTTCATCTGGGAGAGGTTAAATGGGTTCAGAAAATCATTAATGTCTTGATATCCTAACAAAGAAATCCATTGCTATACATCCCAAAAACATAAAAGAACAAAATCCAAAATAGGACGGATGGAACTGCTTAATTTTATGGAGTAGTGCTATAGAATATACCTTCCATAACAGAGCCAAGACTCTCATTGTCACTACTCCGCTGATTTGTTTCCAATCCACAATCAGTTTCAAGCACCATTGGTGAACTCTTTTGATAATTTTTTATCAGATCATCCAGCGGCGAAGGCCTGAAACACTTTGCTCCAACCCGCTTCAGATTCTTGAAATTTTTCTGTACATGATCTAATTTTTTCTTTTTCATTTCTTTTTCAAGATCAACAGTGGAGGGAACAAAGACAATGAATACTTTAAAGCATAACCGGGTGGAAATATTGCAGCAGAATGGACAAGTAAAACAACTGACCAGGACTCTTTCGTTGTGTACGAGCATCTAATTGCAGAAGGCCGAGAGCTCCATCCACTTCATCTAAACCATTAGCTCTGACTATGTACACCTATTTGGGTAGGGAGGCAGAATCAAAAAATAAACATAATAGGTTGAGGGAGATAAACTCAAAAAAACACAGCCAGATGAAAGTAATGGACCATCGAAAAATAACCATCAAATAGATATTTGATTAAACATTTCTTATGATGGAGTGGTAAACATAATCTCCCTCCTTTTGCGAGCTAGCAAACTGAATGTGTTTGCTTCTGAATTTAGTACAACACTCCAACATTCAAAAGGAAATATAGAAAATAAAAGAGAAGTTTCATATCAAGATTATTATGACACAATCAAAACTTGGAAAGAATAAGAATATCCCCATTAATTGAATTGGTATTTAATATTTTTTGCTGTTTTCACTCCTCTTTAAGTTGGTTCTGAGATATAGAAATCGAGTAAAATTGATTTTTAATGCAATCCAAAAGCTTCTCAAATGCATGAATCTCTTCCCAATATTTTTTTTAATTTGTCTCAAGGAATTCTAACAACAATACTAACAGAAAGCATTACAAATAACATCATGTAAAATGTAAAAAAGATTCAAAAGGTTACCTTAAATTTATAGTTTCTGATCAACCGAAAAACAAGAACATCTCCCTCTACCAATTTGTGTGCAATGGAAAACCCCCGCCATCCACCACTCAGTCCCCTCCTATCCGGAAGATACTTGACATGGTATTCTTCTCCATTTTCATCCACCAAAACAACTATTGTATCACGCTCCGGTAAATGCAATTTGCAGAAATCCTTTGGAAGAGACTGCCATCATAGACATATTAATTAGCACATACAATAAATGCACCATGCCAAAAATATTTCAATTTACACTCTTCAAATTTACCAGCCAAAACCCGCCCGTAACATTTGATGGGATCATAGGCTTCACAAAGCTGGGAGACTTGGTTCCAAGACTTTCTTCAACCTCTCTTGCTCTCTCCATAGCAGAAGATGTAGCCTCAATTTGCCCATACACACTATGCATCGTTCTCCATTTGCGTTTACAGCTTTAGAACACCCCCCCCCCCAAAAAAAAAAAAAAATCAACACCCATATATGTATGTATCAATTGAAAAAAAAAACTCCCTATACAAGAACCAAAAAATCCATTATGAATGCTGTATTACCTTCCTAATTTCTTTGGATAGTCATAATATCCCTGTTCCAATTATTCATATTCATCAGAAACTTGATCTATCAAATTAGAACATAAAAAACACAAGCATGTTAAACCTGTTATCTGTAATATATAGTATTATTTAATAATGCATATAAATATAATAATAATAAATTATGCAAATATAAATCCGAGTCCTTTGAATTCACAAAGTCTCCTTAAAGCAAGTTTATTCCCCCACAGATGCTAAGGGTTAATTGAATAATTGCTTCCCAAGATAAAACGGATTTCAATTCTTAATTAGTAGCATTACAAAATTAAGAATTCATCGAACGCAAATTCTATGTTATGTACTCGAACTTTTACTATCAATAATAATGATGCATGAAGAAAACATAAGAAAACTTACTGCATAATTTTATTGCAGAAAACGGGATTTTGCAGTGCAGAACGGGAACGGAATTACTGCAGAACGGGAGTCTGCCAGAAACGGGAAACAATAGAACAGAACGGGATTCTATACTGCAGAAACGGGATTGCAGAAAGGGAAGGAACGGGACGAGAATTTCTTACTGCAGAACGGAAATAATGGAAGGAACGGGACGGGAATTTTCTGACAGAACGGGAAACCAGAATTTGTTATCTCTTAAATGATTTCCCACACCATTTATTTATAGGAAAATTTGCATGTAACCGCCGTCAAAACGACGTAGTTTCACAAACCCGCCCGTCACGACCCCGACCCGACCCGACCGGATTTGAAGTCAATTTTCTCATTCATTTTAAATCTCATTTCCAACAATCCCCCACATGAATGTAAAATTGGCTTTACAATATGCAAAATATGTTATGAATATGCAGACACTAGTTCGAGTACATGAGAAAAGATATTTCATCAGGTTAAGTAGCCTAGTGGCTTTGAACTTGCCCTAGTAAAATCTATCGGATTTACTCGGCTAATCAGTAGACTTGATGTCTTTGAACTGTCAGCTTTTTGTGTAAACCAAGACAATAGAATTCATAAAATATCTCTTCAGACATAGTTGGTTCTCACGTTTGTGTTCATTTTGGCCTTGAAACACCTCTTGGTTCCGTAAGTATATTAGAGAATTCAGCCTTCAAAATTCTCACAGAAGTGGCCCCCTTCTTACTCACGTAGGTGACTTCTATCAAGAGTATCCTGCAATACCCCACTTGAACATATTTCAAGATATAGAAATCATTAAAAGCGTATCTTATCCTGATTCTCGCGGCAGATGTGCACTGTCTCATCTTATAATAGGAATGGTTAGGAGTAAATATCTCCTCAGTGCTTTACGGAGTACTACATAGTTCGGTTTGCCCATTGAACCTAGATCTTGGGATCTCCAGTCAGCTAGGTTGGGTTGCCACTATGACGACTCTTATTTAAACAGTAGGCTTTAAACCCATTCCCTTCGATGATTTTTCCACTTGCTCTCTTGTTAAACCTTTCGTAAGCGGATCCGCAATATTATCTTTTGACTTTACATAGTCAATTGAGATAATTCGATTTGAGAGCAATTGTCTAACGGTATTATGTCTTCGTCGTATATGACGTGACTTACCGTTATATAAATGACTCTCTGCTCTTCCAATCGCTGATTGGCTATCACAGTGTATACATATAGCTGGCACAGGTCTTGACCAATTTGGAATATCCTCTAAGAAATTACGAAGCCACTCAGCTTCTTCTCCAGCTTTGTCTAACGCAATAAATTCTGATTCCATTGTAGACCTAGCAATACACGTTTATTTTGAGGATTTCCAAGATACTGCTGCACCTCCAAGGGTAAAGACATATCCACTTGTGGATTTCGAGTCTTTATTGTCAGATATCCAATTAGCATCACTATATCCTTCCAATACTGCTGGATATCTTGTATAGTGCAGTCCATATTTTTGAGTATGTTTTAGGTATCCTAAAACTCTCAAAATTGCTTTCCAGTGATCTTTACCTGGATTACTCGTATACCTACTTAGCTTACTTACTGAATAAGCTATGTCTGGTCTAGTACAGTTCATGACGTACATTAAACTGCCTATTATACGAGAATATTCTAGTTGAGATATGCTATCACCTTCATTTTTAGCTAGATGAAGATTTATATCAACTGAGTTTTTATTCAGAATTATATTATACTTGTTAAATTTTTCAAGTATTTTCTCAATGTAATGAGATTGAGATAATATAATTCCATCAGATGTTCTAGAAATCTTGATTCCTAATATTATATCAGCAACCCCCAAGTCTTTCATATCAAATCTATTTGACAACATACGTTTTGTTGAGTTGATAACTTCATTGTTGCTACCCATGATTAACATATCATCCACATAAAGACAAACAATGACATATTCCTTTTGAGTGCTTTTGACATAAACACATTTGTCACACTCATTGATTTTAAATCCATTTGATAACATAGCATTATCAAATTTCTCATGCCATTGTTTTGGTGCTTGTTTTAATCCATACAAGGATTTAACAAGTTTACATATTTTCCTCTCTTGTCCAGGAGCAGTGAAACCTTCAGGTTGTTCCATATATATTTCTTCATCTAATTCACCATTTAAGAATGCAGTCTTTACATCCATTTGATGTATTTCAAGTCTATTTAAAGATGTTATTGCTATTAGCATTCGAATAGATGTAATTCTTGTAACAGGTGAATAAGTGTCGAAATAATCTAATCCTTCCTTTTGTCTATAGCCTTTAACAACAAGCCTTGCTTTGTATTTATCAATTGAGCCATCAGCTTTCAACTTCTTTTTGAAGATCCATTTATACCCTAAGGGTTTTGAACCAGGTGGAAGGTCCACCAATTCCCATGTATGATTTTGCATAATGGACTCAATTTCGCTATTTATTGCTTCTTTCCAATGAGAAGCATCTGGAGAGGATACTGCTTCCTTATAGGTTCGAGGATCGTTTTCTAACAAAAATGTTAGAAAATCCGGACCAAAAGACGTAGAAGTCCTTGCCCTTTTGCTACGTCTAGGTTCATCCACTACAGACTCTTTGCCTATATTTTCAGGATTATCACTAGTAGCATCCAAAGGTCTTTTGTTTGAATTTGAATCATTATTTCCATTATATGGAAAAATATTCTCAAAAAATGATGCATCTCTTGATTCAATAAATGTATTAACATGAATATCGTTAATTTTAGATTTATAAACAAGAAAGCGATAAGCACTGCTGTTATTTGCATAACCAATGAAAACACAGTCAATTGTTTTTGGTCCTATCTTAACCTTTTTAGGTTTAGGAACCATCACTTTTGCTAAACACCCCCACACTCTTAAGTATTTATAGCAAGGTCTATGACCTTTCCATAATTCATAAGGGGTTTTGTGAGTTTTCTTATGAGGCACTTTGTTAAGAATATATAATTGGCAGAAAGCAAAGCTTCCCCCCACAAATTCTGGGGTGCTCCAGAACTGTTTAACATAGCATTCAACATTTCTTTCAATGTTCGGTTCTTGCGTTCAGCAATACCGTTAGATTGAGGTGAATAAGGAGCAGTAGTTTGGTGAATAATACCATGAGCAGAGCATATCTCTTCAAATGATGATTCATATTCACCACCTCTATCGCTTCTTATTGCTTTAATTTTTTTGCTAAGTTGATTTTCAACTTCATTTTTATAAAGTCGAAACATTTCTACAGCCTCATCTTTGCTTCTTAGCAAATATACATAACAATATCTTGTGCAATCATCAATAAAGGTTATAAAATATTTTTTTTCCCACCTCTAGTTTGCACAAACTTTAAGTCACATATATCAGTGTGAATTAAATCTAGAGGTTCAGTTTTCCTTTCAACAGAATGAAAGGGTAATCTTGTCATTTTTGATTCCACACAAATTTCACATTTATGTTTTAGATTAATATCAAATTTAGGCAAGAATTCTAAATTAATTAATCTACGCAAAGTATTATAATTAACATGACCTAATCTAGCATTCCATATGTTTGAAGATTCCAACAAGTAAGCATAAGAATTAATTTTATTATTATCAATAGACTTTGGTACATTAGCCCATCATTCATGTAGCCCTTTCCTACAAACATATTATTTTTGGTAGGTACATGTAGATATAATATCATAAATATCATAAACAAATTAATTGGTCGTATCCCAATTATTGGAACGTATCCCAATTCCAACTGATTCTAATTTTTGGAAATTTTTGGCCCAACATATAAATAAAAATGTTGTTAGCATGGCTTAAATCCAAGTCCTTAATATCAACACACCTCTTTTATCCAACTGAACCAATATTAATTATTGGTTACATGGATGACATATAATATATTTATTATATACTTTTAGATAATGAAAATATCTAACACCAAGCTACCATTATGGCAATTGATTCTGCTATTTTGGTATGATAGCCTCTTCTACGTTAACATACAATTCATGTTAGCATGCAAGTGTTATGCTCATCATCAAGTGTATCAGGAAATTAATTGAATGATTGACCAAGGGTACTAGCATGCAACAACTAAAACATTCTGCAGTTTTAATATGTAAATTAGATTTTCTCAATATAAAATAATAGTGCTAGAAATGAAGCCCTCTGCTGATATTTTCTGCTTGTTTGTCGATACAAGAATTTGCACTAGCATATAGAAAGAAAACATTAATTTGCACATCTAAAGGATTTTGACCCATCTGAAATTTTACTATTTACAGCCATTCTTTAGCCAAACTTAAAAAGTACATAATAGAAAGAATAAATGAGGACTAATTCCGTAGGGGTATATTAGCGTACAAACAGAATATACATTCTGTTTTTATATGATAACAGAATAACACACATGACAAAAACTTACATATGTTATTCCTTTTTCCTTGTTTACAAAAAACACGCCGTAATTTCTTAAATTATCTGAACCCAAACAATTATGTTAATCATGATATTAACATAAACGCTAAACATGGATACTGCTTATGATATTAAACATAAATGCAACATTTTTTTTTTTTTGACAATCACGTGCTCAAGGCTAACATGCAGAACATGCAAGTCATTAATACAACATGTAATAATAGTAATATGCAAGCAGCAGTTAATATGCATGAATTATTAACATGCAATCATTACTATAAAATATGCATGAATTATTAACATGCAATTTGTTAATATGAAATTTATATATATAATAACAGAATATATATATATATATATATAAAACAATTAACATGTAATATAAACCGTTAAACAGAATAATATGTATATTCACATGCAATTAAAAATAACAGAATATTATTTATTAACATGTAACTAATATTCTGTTAAGATAAAGTTTCTGTTGGCCAAATTTTTTTTTTTTTTTTTTATATATTAAATTGACCTTTACCTGCAATACTGCAAAAATTTATACGAACAAAATGATCATTTGTTTACAAATTATAAAGTCCGTTTGCTCTTGGAATGCACGTCACACACATGCACGTCACACACATGCCTCTGTGATGTACTTGGGTGAAAAAATAATCCAGTATTGCATGGATGCTTTAATATTATATAAACTTGCACAATATAAATAAACTGACCAAATAAACAGAACATGCATGTGCTCAAGGCAAAACAACATGCAGTTATAGTATATAACATATATATTCACAAACATGTAAAAACAAATGCATAAACTTGCAGAAAATATTGTATTTGCAGAAGTTTGTATTCTGTTTTTATACAAACATACAGAGTTATAAACTTTTATATGTATATACAAAAGTCAAGACATTTTTTTTTTTATAACCTTCAAGTTGCAGGATTCATGTTTGCAGGATTAAATCAAGTCACAGTATAAAATATATATATCATATATATATATATTACGTCATATACTTTTACGTCTTATATATACACTTAAAAACTTGAAACAATTATCATGCATGGCATGGTAAAAAAAAAATTGACGGTTTTTTTTTTTTTTTTCAATTTTAGTGCACGGTAATAATAAAACAGAAACATTCCAGAAATGCAGTTTTTTTTTTTTTTTTTTTTTTTTTTTTACAAAACAAAAACTTGTTTTATAAAACAAATTCTTATTCACATAAAACAATTTTCTGTTAACATAAACAATACTATAATTACAGAAAAATAAATTTGCTTTAAGATTGTTATCTGTAATATATAGTATTATTTAATAATGCATATAAATATAATAATAATAAATTATGCAAATATAAATCCGAGTCCTTTGAATTCACAAAGTCTCCTTAAAGCAAGTTTATTCCCCCACAGATGCTAAGGGTTAATTGAATAATTGCTTCCCAAGATAAAACGGATTTCAATTCTTAATTAGTAGCATTACAAAATTAAGAATTCATCGAACGCAAATTCTATGTTATGTACTCGAACTTTTACTATCAATAATAATGATGCATGAAGAAAACATAAGAAAACTTACTGCATAATTTTATTGCAGAAAACGGGATTTTGCAGTGCAGAACGGGAACGGAATTACTGCAGAACGGGAGTCTGCCAGAAACGGGAAACAATAGAACAGAACGGGATTCTATACTGCAGAAACGGGATTGCAGAAAGGGAAGGAACGGGACGGGAATTTCTTACTGCAGAACGGAAATAATGGAAGGAACGGGACGGGAATTTTCTGACAGAACGGGAAACCAGAATTTGTTATCTCTTAAATGATTTCCCACACCATTTATTTATAGGAAAATTTGCATGTAACCGCCGTCAAAACGACGTAGTTTCACAAACCCGCCCGTCACGACCCCGACCCGACCCGACCGGATTTGAAGTCAATTTTCTCATTCATTTTAAATCTCATTTCCAACAAAACCTTAAATATTTTATTATTAAATATTTTAGGGGAGAGAATAACATTAGGGGACGAATGAGGCATAAATCTCTGTCCTCCATTTTCTTCCACGCAAGTCCCCTGTTTTTACAGAACACAAGTACCAAATTTACTACCAGAAACATAAAATTCGTATATCAAAAGGGTGCAGACCATTTCAAAACATTAACTTCAAACTTTTTTGGGCTCAAATTGAAAACCCCACAATGGTTTCTCCATTTCTCACAGATCTTTCATTATGTTGTTTTGTACAAATAAAATCATACATACATAAACAAACAAATAGAACAGCAACAAAAAAAGAAACCTTAGGGGATGAAATATTGGGTTTTCGTCTAGAGAGAGAAAGTGGAGAGAGATCCATTTGATCGGCATCCATGGAAGTGCCTTGAGTTTCGGTGGGGAAACTTATTCGCGGCATACATCTGACCGTTTTGTTCAAACAGTATATTAGTAATTCTTCTGTCCCAATTGAAGGGTCTTAAAATAAGATTTGGCTTTCCAAAAATAGAGTAATTATTATTAGTAATATCCTTGCGCTAAACCCACGTGTAATTCATGCAATTTTAATAATTAAATAGTTACAATTTTATATTTTAATGTTTGGTAATTGCCTCTCTTTTTTTCAAATGACTACAATAAAGAGATTTTAATTTTTTGTTGATATTTTCACAATAATTTTTGATATTTTTATAACAAAAGTGTCGCTATAGATGTATAATAACCATTCATTTTATATTGTAGAAATATCAATTTTCATTAAAAATTGGTGGTTAATAATAACACTAGCATTGTGGTTAGGAATTGGATGTCGAAAATATGTAGTACATTAATGAATTTGTTAATCCAAAATTTAACATGATTAAAATTTGTTTGTCTTTCTTTCCTTTGAAAATATTCACATTAACAGTATTATTGACAAAATTGAACAAATTACCATTTGGATAGATTTACAAATCTAAGACTTGAACGGGTTATCGAACCAAAAAAAGTATCGATTGATTGTTGGTTCAACCAATGATTAAAATATTATTAAACCAATAACGTCATTAATATATTTTATATATATTATTAATAATTAATAAAAAAATTAAAAAATCTCATTTTTATGAACTAAACATAATAAAATTAAATTATAATATTACTAAAGTGATTAATTTTAATATTATTTTTTTTGAAATAAAAAATAATTAAAACTAATTTACTCGGTCAACTTAACCGATTTTACCGGTGTCAACCGATAAAAATGAGTTATCGGTCCAACACTCCGATTGAATAAACAATCCGGATCGGATTTAATAACAATGATTTGAACCACACACTCGTACTACTCATTTGTGATGTGATTAATTTATTGTTTGACTGAAATGTAATAAGACCAGGGTAAATATAAAATTTTATCTAATTGACTTTAGAGTTGAGACATGCTTTCGAGTACTTTTTTTTTTTTTTTTTCTCACTTGAGCCTATCTAGGGAGTACTCCTCCTATAATCTCTTACGATGGAATCCCAAGCCTCTTGGCATTTAACTTCAGAGCTGCAATTTCTCTGCAAAGCCTTACCTTTGCCTCTATTAACTTTAATAGCTTAGCTACAAAAGTTTTCTTTGTTTCCTCATTTCTACTAATTTGTCCTACCCACATTCCTCTATTCTTCTTATAGTCCACAGCCTCTTTTGCTTCGATTGCAAGGGTATCAAGATGATTCAGCCGAGCAAGTAATTCTCCAAAGTTAGCTTGTAATTGCCCGGAGTCCGTCAAGATCTTGTCCTTAGCCTCAAAACCATAGGCAGAAATGGATGCATTACAAGCTTTAGCCTCATTTGCAATGTCAATGGTTTTAATAGTGATTTCTGCAGCAAAACTTCAATTAATATTCTCAAAAAGATGGTCCTAAAGTAGAACGAATATAATTCCCAATTTATGTAAATAATGCCTTTATAAACGTTAAATTTTAATACCTTCTAATACTAATTCAATATCCTCGCTGTCCTCATGAGATTGATCTTTAACAGGCTTGGGATCAGTAGCATCTAACAACGGCATCTGATGACTCTTTTCAATATTCTCTTGAGCACAGTCATTTGTTTCAAGAAGCTGTAAACATCTTTCACTTTCTGCAGAAACTAGCATCCATTTCAAGATGCAACATTAAATAGTGTCAAAACTAAATGACAGAACATAGAATCAGGAGAACTTACCAAACTCTGTTCTTCTCGAGTGTGCATATAAATGCATAAGGCCGAGAGCCCCATCCACCTCATCCAATTCATTTGTTCTCACTACATAAACCTATGCAAGTACCAAATCAAAAAAATATAACTAAAACAAGTTATTTGAGTATTAAACAGACAGAAAGACACCCATAATCCAATCTTGCTTTATGTACCATTTTCAAACCACACGTATTTAACTTAAAAGACACCAATCGTTTACGCTATATTTGCCAACTCCATTCCAAAGCTTTGAAATTGGAATTGAAAGCACATTTGTATAACTGGAATTTAGTTAAAATTTGGCGTTCAATTCCAAGGCTTGAACTTGAGTTTTAGTTGCCAAACATAGCTTTAGCTGAATTAAGTCAAATATAGTACTAAAACGAGAAAGAGTTTATAAATTACCTTAAAATCAAGAGGTCTGATCAGTTGAAAAACTATAACATCTCCTTCAACTAGTTTATGTTTGATGGAAAATGTTTTCCACCCGCCACTTAGTGCCTTCCTATAACCCAGATACTTTACTCGGTATACTTCCTTATTTGAATCCATCAAAAGCAATTCAGAATCATCCATGGGTAAATGCAAACTGCAGAATTGCTTTGGAAGACCCTAAATCACAAATAAAAGCGTACACATAAATGTCATACCTATTTGGACTACTAAACTTTTTCATATAATTTCCTTGTGCTTACAAGAAGAAACCCAGAAGTAACATGCGATCGAAGCATTTGCTTCATGAAGCTTGGAAACATGTCACCCAATTTTTCTTGAACCTCTTCGGCTCGCTCCAAAACAGAAGATTCAGTGTTGATCACACGGTCATAGAAATCATCTAGCACTTTGCTCTTTCTTGTACGGCTAAAAGTTTATCACAAGATTAAGAAGCTCTATTACAAGATTATTGATCAAATTAATAATAAAAATTAATAATTAACAAGCTAATACTTGTCACTAACCTTTGAGGTTCCCCCCAATCATCCAAGGTAACCTGCTCATAATTCACATGATATTTACTTCTAATATTAGTGAAAAATAATATACAAACCACTTTTCTCACATTACATAGAGAGTGGGGTTGGGGGTGGGGGTGGGGTTGCGTAGAAGAGCTTGGTGGTCCTATAATTACATAGAGATTCCGGTCATCCGCTTCACTCTATGTACTTTTATCTCATTCCAGACTTTCCAGTCATCCTTTAGGAGCAAATAGTAAGGGGTTATGTGATGTCACAACGTCTGTGTCATGTGAGTAAGTCAACAGTCACATTGTAGATCTTTATACCTCCCAAACATGAGGGAATTAGGGTTCATCTAATTTGACCACTTATCTTCTCTTCCCAAACATAAGGGAGTTAGGGTTTGACCATTTTGGTCCAAAATTACTCAAAATCATATGAAAGCAATGACAAAGTAGATGACTGAAAGTGAAACTAATGTAAGAAATACTAATTTTTTTCTTTAGAAATCTCTTGGGGTTGGTACAGAACACACACATGCACAAAAAAGAAGAAGAAAAGAAAAGAAAAGACACTTTATACCTTTGTCTTATGATGTTGATCCTTAGGTCTTTCCTTTGTAGTTGTACAAAATAACTCTTCCTTGTCACCCATCAGCTTCCTCTGCTTATTTTATCAACAAAAAGAAACCCAAAAAACTTTATGGTTAGCAACTTCTAATATGAGAGAAATAGAGAGACTATGGCGATTATAGAAAGAGAGAGAAGAGATGGTGGCAGTAGGCAGTAGCAGTACTACTACTGCTACTTTGCTTACAATGTTTATGCAGTTACTGGGCTTCCTCTCAACTCGCGAATTCTATATAATAAAACAAAACTCATTTTGAATCTTTAATTTGACAAAGCATAAAGACAGATTCATTCTAACTTAATTTTTTTAACATAGTTTAAAGATTCGTATTTCTTTCCGCCCAAATTAAATTCACTCATACACCCTACTCTCTCTCATGTTCACACACAAAATCTTTCTCTCTCCTCCTTTCTTCACACACACACACAAAACCAAATAATAACAGTACTAAAAATAAATATTATAAGAATAATAATAATAATAATAATAGTAATAGTAATCTATATAATAAAAATTCAGATTCATTCTAATTGATTTGAGCGGGAAAGCACAAGTACTGTCCAGATTCATTCTAATTTTAATTCAAAATAATAATCTATATAATAAAACAGAACCTATTTTGAATCTTTCATTTGACAAAGAATAAGGACGGTTTAGATTCATTCTAACTTAATTTTTCTAACTTAATCTAAAGGCTCATATTTCTTCCCGTCCAAATCAAATTCACTCATACACCCTACTCTATCTCATGTTCACACACAAAATCTTTCTCTCTCCTCTCTTTTTCAGACACACAAAAACAAATAATAACAGTACTAAAAATAAATATTATAATAATAATAATAATAGTAATAGTAATCTATATAATAATAATAATAATAATAATAATAACAACAATAATAATAATAATAATTATTGTGGTGATGTGGTGAATTATGATAATTGTTATTGATAATTGTAAGTTTTGTATACAAGTTTAAATTTTTCTGGATATCTATTTTTAAAGAAAAATTAATTATTGTGGTAGTGTGGTAAATTATGATAATTATCATGTCTCATTGTAAGTTATTTTAAGTTGTAAAGAGTCTTTAGGTAATAAAATATTTTTCGAATTTTAATCTAATTTTTTGTTACGCCGTGCCTTCAGGCACGGACAATTACTAGTACACTTATATATAAGGGTTAAATATAAATATACTAGCTGGGTCCCGTGCCTCTGGCACTGTATGGACAATATGATTTATCTCAAATTTTGAACGACCAAAATAATTTATTGAGTGAGCGGGAAATTTAAAGTCATTTGTATTTTATTAAATTATTATTAGATTATTAGATAGATAGATGTATTTTATTAGATAGATGTATGAACGGTGGGATTTATCTCATACTTTGGACGGCCCAGATGATTTATTGAGTGAGCGAAAAATTCAAAATCATTTGTATTTTATTAGATAGATAATATCTAAACAGTAGACTAGATTAAATTATTTGTCACTTCAATAGTAGTTAAAAACCAATTTAAATTAAGAGAAATATTTATTTTTTAAACAGCTAACATAAATGTCGGTCTCATTTATTATTCGGGAAAGAAGATTAAAAAATAGATAAATTTCTCTTAGTTCCCCCTAATCCCTTTTTTTTAAGAAAACAGAAAAGGTAAGAAGATTAGAAGAATTTTGTAAAATTATCAGCTCTTTTATGAAAAAATCAAAGCCTAAAATAAACTAATAAATGACACGTTTATAAACATAATAACATTAAAAAAAAAAGTAGAAAACCAAAAGTACATGTTTATAATTGTGTCGTTCATTAATTATATAGTTTTACATTATTCTCTAAATGGCTTATCTATTCCTAAACTCCTTTCGTTTCAATTTTTAGTCTATAATATCACCATAAAATTCTTAACTAACATGCTAATTATTTCTATTTCCACATAAAAAGTGTATGTAAAAACCAAAGTTGCATCTTGTCATATTTTCAAGACATTGTGTTGAACAACCCACTTAATAAGATGAAAGTGAGTAACAGAAAAAGTAAAATATAAATGCTAGGTAAACAATCAAAAGAAGGATCTCATCTCACTATAGGTGCAACACGGGTTTTGTGAGATAATGAATATGCAAGTACATCATCAGTGAATTTTTATTGTGTTGGCCTATGGGTGTAGTATCAAGAGTGTTGGAATTTGAGTGAACATCATTGTGATTTTTAGTTGGTTTGTATCGTAAAATTTGAAGGTCATATTTTTTATATAATTTTTGGGATGACGCTGGAACCCGCAGCCGACCCGACCGATAAAGTGCACACTGGGTACACAAACTATTTGTGGGTAGCCCCAACGAAATCATTACCCTTGCGGAGGAGTACCATATATTGAAATTTTGGCCAGTAAATACACCTCCCACTAATAAATATTATTAGACCATGCAGGAGGGACAACAAACCATTAAACAGTTTCTGACTAACCGACATGACGAGAGCCATTCCATTTAATAAGCTGAACATTTCCCCCCAGTTCTTGCAAGCGCTGAGCAAAGTTGCAAATGATCGGATGGGGAGGAATGTCATCATTTTCTGAGTAAAAAATAAGATATGGGGAACCCAGACTCTGCAAAAAACAAATCACAGGTAAAATAATTAACTGAAAAAATATACTGTAAACTTTGAGAGGATTAAAGAGTCTGCCAATATTCAGAGCATTGAGATCCAAACCTAGTGAGGAATAGAGCATCCAAACTTGAAGTAACACCCTTTGCTACCAATGACGCTAGTTTGGCTGAACCAGGCATTCTGAGGATGGTGGGGGTGTAGAGCAAATCGAGTACCCAAGTCACCAGTAAAGTCAACTGGACTAGAATCATAAATTTGACCAGAGATGCAGTTCATAACCAATTGACTATCGCCCTTCACAATATAAGAAATGAATGAAGAAAAATTTTAGTGTCACTAAACACCAACTATTAAAAGAAAGTGAAGAGTTGATACTTGAATAAAGATGAATTAGCTGATTAGAACATTCAAACAACAATTCATACCAGATTAAGTTGTGCTTCACATGCTCCTTGAATGATCTGCACCAATAGTCAGAAAATTACTTAAACATAGTTAACATAAACACTAGCACCTAAAATCCGATAGGAATGCACAGATGTCGAACTGAAGAAGAAAAAAACTCTTCAAGCAAGTGTTTTAGGTATAGACATATATTTGGAAAAGTGACAAAAATCTCAACAATAACTAGTCTGCACCATAGGATGTTTTGAGCGCTCACTGCTCAGGTACATTGCCTTTACCTGGAAAACTTTATACATGCAAGCTTTCGAACCACCAGAAAAGGCTGCCAGGACTAAAGGACATGGCTTACTCCTTAGCTCCTACATATTAAATTAGAAAGCCTGTTTAGTCCATCACCCCTTGCACATACGATAAACCCTATTTCCCACAGAGTAACCTAGTTCCTTAAATATTACTCCATCCGTTCCTTAATATAAGTCGTTTTAAGGTTATGCACAACCATTAAGGTAATGATTATATAGCATTAACTATAATATCAATTGTCTATATTACCCTTGTATTGAAATAAGAGATTGTTATTTATTGGGCAGAAAATATTGGGAGAACCAAAGTTACATTTAATATTAGGGGTAGTATTGGAAACTAAGCAATTAATGCTTACTTGAAATTCTAAAACGACTTATATTAAGGAACAAAAACATTTCTCTAAAACGACCTATATTAAGGAACGGAGGGAGTACTTTTTTTCAGTGAATCATGTTTATAATGTTATATGATGTCTCATTTTAGTGCGGGACTAAATTTACACTACTTCTATTTATCAACTTCAATAAAGGATAAAGCACATAAGAACAATAGGGCAGACAGTCAATATCTAACACAAAAGTGTGAATTTATCCCCTACTCATTCGGAACTTTTTCTACCTATGTTGGACCCACAATCAAAGACTCTGCAATAGATTTTTTACCAATGAAATTCAGTGAAACACCACTTACAGATCTAAAATGTGAAGAAACCATTTGTAGTGAGAAATTATAATAGCACTGACCTGAACAAGCTCGTTAAGAACAGAAAATGCTAGTGAAGTAGCCTTCTCAGGGAAAAATCTGCAAATTCAATTTCTTAGTTAGATATGAGAAGAAATTTTATAAGAGAGTTAAGAGAGTACAAGAGATGAAGACAAAGGGTCCTCTAAACAATATAATAAGGGGAAAAAACCCATACACAAACACACACTAAAAAAACTTTCAATGAAGAGTTTACTCCAATCCAATAAAGCACACCCTGTCTTACAAGAAGTCGAACAATATAAAAGTCATTTCCAACAATCCAAGCATTTCTTTGGGTCCTTTTTTCCAATTTTTTATGAAGCACTTACAAATGCCAAAGGATTTTCCTGTCCTTGGCCCCACCAAAACCATGGAATCTGATAACCATAGTTATCAAAGGCGTGGCAAGGTGAGCCACGCCAAAGGCACCCTAGATGACGAGCATGGCCTTTCAACTAGGTATGCCCCTTGGCTGCTGAAGCCATAGACCCAAGGCCCAGGTGAGGGGGACCTATGTACCTTATTTTCTTTCACACCTACACCATAATTAGGGCTTTCTCATCAATGGCACAGCAGCATCGTCTTCAAAAGAGAAGAAACACAGAAGAAACATGCATCTTTCTCTCAGATTTCTAATCTCTCTCTCATTGTTCCGAATATGTCTCCCTCTCTCTCTCTCATTGAAAAAGCTAAAATATTAGTTCATCCCCTACAAGCCAATCTTACCCATTTCCACTCGGACATGGAGAGAAGAAGTTTGAGCCAATTCAACACTGATAGCAATGTAGATTTCATGGTTCAAAGTCACAGTAGCAGCCTAGGTTGCGGAACGTTTTTTTTTAGACTTAGTTCCGGGTTCGGGCATAATCATCTACCACACTCATGTATCATAAAGCTATTGGTGTTAGACAATGAACTATAATCCAGATGATCGAATGTGTAGAAATAGCACTTCGGCTTATAGCTCAATCAGACACAAATCACAGAAAACATGTTTATCATTTGCATCGGTTTTTTTTGGGGGAATGTCCATAATATAATCAAAAGAACTGAGTGAAGAAATCAATGTCTCAACCCCAAATGTACATTCTACCAAAACATATTAAAAGCAATTTCATTTCTCAAACTTAACCACTGTAAAATTCCCTCTTATTTCCCCTAAAATTAGCTCCATACCATAATTCATATGTCTATTTTACCACTTAGCTGAATCCAACTCTTACTGAGCTTGGTCAACGGCCTATTACACTTACTTTTTGCATAATATTTGACAAAGTAAGTATATATGTAATGGAGCTTCACTTTTTACATACAGTCTTGAACTAAATTAATACAAATTAGCTAAAAACAATTATAGCAAAATTCTATAAAATTCCTAAAGAAAATGGAATTGAACTTACGGGTTGAGGAAATCAGAAAGACAAACAAGAGAGTTCCATTGAAGAGAAGAATAAAGATTCACAAAGTCCTTCAATTGACTCTTGTAACACCCCCTTTCCGAAATAGAAAGAGAGGTTACTCAAAACATAACAAAACTGATGAATTTAATATTAAGGCTTAAAGCCACAAAAGAATAGCCTTAATAACTGATAAATACCACAAGTCAACCATAATAAATCTCAAACTGTCTCAAACCACAATCTAAAATAGTTATTACAATCTAAGTAAACTGACACATCAAGTCTAAACAGAATATTTATAAATGATTGGAATGAATGGAGCTCTCATCACACTTGCCCTTGATTCCCCTGATTACCTGCCGGAAGAAAAACACAGCATGAGCCAAATGCCCAGTACGGATATAGAATACAAATAATGAACCGAAATAATTAACTCAATTAAATGAATTGAACAAAACGAACTGAAATGAAACGAATAAAACTAACACAATAAAATGGTAGGCTGAATCAAATGGCTGGGTGTTATTTCATACCGAGCTCAAAATAAATAGTAATATACCTTGCCACACAGGCAAGTCAAATAATGTCACACAGGCAATCAAATAATGCCACACAGGCAATCACACATCAGACTGCGCAATCCAGATGCGTGCAAAATCGGAAGGTGTGTTTGGCACAAACATCACCAATCCGCAGAACAGAACAGAACAGAAACTAGGGTCGACCCATACGCCTCCCACAACAAAACACCAAATGGCCAACTCCCACCGGAGCACAAAACGGAGACGCCGTGGACTGATCACACCGCCACGGAAGGTGTCATGCCTCGGTGCCAAGAGGACATGCCTGTGGTACCCCCACAGGTGGTTATAGCTCAGGTATACCCTACGGTATTCTAACAAAATGTAATGTCACAACACATGCGACACAACAAAGGGGTTCTAGCATGTACATGTTAAACTGAAACGATATATCAACACAAGTCTCCAAAAATATTAACATGCACATTACTACAAACATCAAAATAAATTTAGACATGTTGTACTAGCCTACAGAGTACAAATATGAGTTCCAACTATGAAGGCCGAACGAATTTATCACAGTGAATTTGACAAGAAATAATCATGAGAGGCAATACTAATTTTCAAAACGCATAACGAACGAATAAATTAAAAACAAAAGAGTCTCGCTGAAAGAGTACGGAATCCGTACCTGAATTGAGCAATGTAATACCCAAAATTTAAATAAGATTATGCTAATCTCCTTCAATCCGATCTAATAAAATAAAATAAAATTTATTACAAATTTACCCATTAACCAAATAATATTGTTAAATTTATTATCAAGTAAATTTTACGATTTTATCAACAAGATTAACGAGTTTAAATTAATATACATAACTTCAACTATATTTCATCAATTCTGATTTATAAATTTTATGGTTAAATACTTATTAAAATAATATATATGGCTCCCAAAAGGTCATGACTTGAAGGTACTATTGGTAGTAACTTTATTTCCTTATATGCACAAATTTTTCCCCCTATCTTTCGATGTGGGACTGGGGTGTTACAACTCTCCTGAACTGAAACCCAGGCGAATATTACGACGATTCCTTTGACTTTTACGGTGGTGTCATCATTTCGAACCCAATAAAATCTGCCTCCTCCTCCGGTATTCAACATTTCAACCCTGAACCCTGCCACTAATTTAGCATCCGAAGCAACGAGAAGTGATTATGGATAGATAAATTTTGGTTTGGATCGTTTGGTTTGAGCCACCCGCTTAGACAGAGAAAGATTGAGAAACCATAATATTATTACTTTTACTATTGATTATAAAAATAGTATCATCTAACTACCACATTTTTAACTAATAGTGATAAAAAAAATCTGCCCTTTTAGCCAAGAACCATAACCTCCATCTTTGACATGGATAGGGTTTTCTTATTTTTTTCGATGCGACTTTTTTCTTTTTTGAGAGACCTTTTTCTATATATATATATATATATATATATTTGTGGTTATATATATTTTTTGGAGTTTGTTTTCCTAATACTTCTTTTATTTGTTAACGCCAGGATCTTTTGCCACGTCCCAATCACGAATGACGTCCTGATCCTGCACAGTAAACACAACAAACACCAAGAGCTTGACGGCCGGACCGCCGGGGGATAGCTCAGGCGTGAAAATCAGTATATCTGTGTTCACAAGGTTAACTCAAGAGGAAAAATCTCTAGTGTCTGAGATAATAATTAAGTTATGTGTGTTATTTTTTACTTACCTCTTTTCCTTTTACCACAGCTCCACGCCCACCCCCTTCCCCGGATCACCGTGCCACCTAACATCTCCTGACATCTTTTTCTCATCTCCGGTCATTTCCGCCGAAAGCATGTACCCAGCCTCCATATTTCCCGTCACCTCTCTCCTCCGCCTCCTTCTCCGTCTTATCCTCATTAATGCCATAGAGAAAGGTGGCCGACATAATAGTCAACTGTCATTTTGAGTAATGATTACCAGTCAAAGCTGGGCTAAAAGGGAACATGCATAATGGACTAATTTGATGAATAGGCCCAAATAATGTAGACGACCCATATGAACGGATCCAATCCGTATGGGTTCAGTGAAATAATAAATGATTGAGCCCAAAACAGCCGGGTCAACATCCGATAAGAATAGTCAATACCCAAAGGAGGAGCCCAACGAATCTGGCCCAATAAGGAAAAGAATCATGGCCTAACATTGCCCCCTAGTCTTTTATTAAACAGGAAGTTTAATAGAAGACTATAAATAATATAGACCCATGACATAAGAGTTTGTGGTAAGTTGTAAAAGGTCCAGAGTGAAATTCATCAAGGCCCAATTGGGTCGGTCCAAATCGATATCAAAGATAAAACCAGGAAGTCCAACGAGTATAAACCCATTCGGATTAGGAAATTTAAACCCAAAACCGAGTAGCGCCTCTTCCAATTCACCATAATTACTGTGAATTTATTGTGCCGCCTTCGATTATCGTGTAACCGCCAATTATAAAAGGCAAACTTTACCAATTTGAACAATTTTACCTGGCAATTCAAATTTCAAACCTTCAAGCTTTCTTCACTTCTATCGAATTTTCTTTGCACTCTCTGCGAATTTGTTGACAATGGCGTCTCAGGATTCCGATCAAGGCATTCCCCTGTCCGTTAAACCCATCAGCTCCATTGTTCCAGACTCTAACCCTGGCAGAGGTGCTTCGAGTTCTAGTCAGGCGGCTGCAACCACCTCAAAGAAACAGTCAACATTTTCTCATAGTCCCTCTGAATTCTACAGGGACAACGAGCTGTATGTTCATGCCAACACCCCCTCGAAGGTTGTTGAAGTCGATCTGGATAGGCTTCGAACTCGTTGCCATATCCCAGAAACTCATCAGATAAGAATTCCCAGGTCCGGGGAAAAAATGTACCAACGTCCTGAAGGATGGATAGCCGTGACAACAACTATTCTGGAGAAAGGCATCCGATTCCCCCTTCATGCCTTCGTGGTGACCCTGTTAGGGTTTTTGGGCGTCGGATTCGCTCAGCTGATGCCAAATTCGTACATCCATATTTTAGCTTTTATAGCTCTGTGCCATGAATTCGGCGTCGATCCTTCGCTCGACCTTTTCTTCACTGTATACAAGGTTGGCCAGTCCAGAGAAAAAGGGTTTAAAACCATCAGCAAGCAATCTTCAAGAACGGGGGAGAAGTTCGAGAGACGTTCTCTAGTGAATACCCCTTCAAGCAATAAAGGATGACACGAGAGATGGTTTTACGTTAACGGACCCGAAGTCATGTCGTTACCTGGCTGGTCCACAGATGAGAAAATATCTACAGACTTCGGGGATGTGTCCGAAGAACGTGAAGCTGAGATAATAGAGCTTCTGGACAATTTTCCGAGGGAGGAATGGAACTATAGACTCCTTTCTAACCAAGCGTGGTTGTACAATCACAAATGTAAGTATGAATCCATTTTGTGAATATTTGAAGTTTTATGAAATGCAAATTCTGACATAGAACTTGTTAATGTTTTGTAGTGACTTTGATCAAACCCTCGTTCTTGGAGATGAAAGAATTAGAAGACTTGTTATCTGGAAAGACGGCAGAAGCCCCCATCGACAATTTACAACAGGAAGCCCCCACTGAAGACAATGCTGGAAAGTCTGCAGATGTTAGTGCAGGATCTCCACAACCAGATGCTGCCTCCAGACTCAGTCCATCTGCCAAAAGACCGACCGAAGAACCCCGAGCCCATGCAACAGAAGATGAAGAACCTATTCTTCCAGAAAAAGTTCTTCAGCTTCGACGAAAGAAGAGGGCTGTCCGAAAACCTCGGCTAATCTCCATCCCTTCTGATTCTGAAGAATTTTCCGAACCTGAACCTTCCTTCAATCCGATACCTTCATCCACCATTCCCACAACAACGGCCGACTCAATGCCACCGAACGAAAGTCCAGTACCCCCAACTGCCGACCCTTCACCACTGATCGTAGATCCAGTACCCCCAACTGCCGATATAATACCTCCGAACACAGATCCCATACCACCAAATATTGATATAACGCCTCCGATCATAGACTCAGTACCCCCATTTACTGCCCCTCCATTGGTCCGAACAAGTTTATTGGACCTTTCCGTGGAGGAAAGAAGACAAATGCTTCGGATTAAAAAGTTGAAGACCAAGATCGTCCCTCTAACACCCGATGAACTTAGAGTTCCCTCCTCAAGCATTCATCCTTCCACAGAACCCATGGAAACTTCAAATGTAGATGAAGAAGAAATAAACGAGTCTGCTGCAGAACCATCTCGAAAAAGAAAATGACCAGATGATAATGACTCTGGTCCAACATCTCCAACTCTTCCAGTTCGAGATCCATCTCCAGCTCGATCTGCTTCCCCCGAAAACATCTATATGGACCCTTCTCCTGTCCAAGATCAGCCGATGCCTTCTCCTCCAAGGCCTTCAGCACATAATTTCCATGATGAGGCTACTGGATTGCCAACCTTATGGCCTCGGTACAACGTCAACTTCCCATTTCATCTTTTTGACGCCTTCGTCCGGGAGAATGATGATCACAGATTTACTACTCATACGAACGGGAACTTTCTTGATGAAGGCATGAGTTATCTGGCAAAGGTAAGTGAAAATCTTATTAGGCAAACATCTCTTCACTTGCTAAAATCAACTGAACACTGTTGAGTATGTGCAGGCGGTCGCAGTCTTCGGGCGTTTACGTCCCAGGCATCTAAATGCCGAATCCGATGAGGAGACTCTGAGGAGGGAGAACAACATGCTGAAGGCTACGTTGGCTCGAGAGAGGGAGGAACATGAATCTGCCCTTCATACCAACGAGAGTCTTCAAAGAGAATTGGCCCAGACTAAGGAGGATATGAAGGAAACTCATGATGTGCTGAACTCGGTCAGGGGAGAATTGAAGACATCAAGAGCCAGTGAACAAAAGTTATCCATGCTGAATATCCGCTTTGTTGCTGAGACCGAGGCTTTGAAGACTTCCAAAGAGGATCTTGTTGCAGCCAACCAACAACTATCGACCCAACTCCATGAAGTTCAGACGAAGGCTCGTTCTACCAAAAAAGTTCAGAAGGCCAAGCGTCGTAAGCTTCGGGGTAAGATAAAGGCACTTAAGGAACGAGATCCACCTTTGACCGAAGATATGATTGCCCAAATTCGGGCGGACTATCGTACATCGGACGAACTGGGATCAGAAATCTTAAAGGTTTATTATGAAGGATATGAGGAGTGCCGTAGTATAGGAAAGGAAAAGTTGGTGGCTGCTCAACTAGATCCATCTTTATTGGATTGGGAAGTTACCAAGAACTAAAGACAATTTTATTTTGATTTATAGGATTTGTAAAAATTATCTATTTTTGTAATCAGATTTGAATATTAATGAATTCGGACTTCGTCCATTATGACTTCGGTGCGTTTGTATTGCGTGAATTCCTTAGTACTTGTGTTACTGAAAAAATACATAATAGCTTTGAGGACTCAGTTGTTACTAACAATTAATCATAACAGATGAAGTTTAAATAATGAGGTATTCCGAACTCAACACTTGGAAAAGATTTAGGAAATAGAGTTAAGGAATACTTGTTAGTTATCGAAGACTGAGACAGATCTGCTTTGTTAGGACTTTGCTTACCTCAAAAGGCTTGATCCAAAAATGAGAGATGACATTTGCCTACCACAAAGGGCCTGACAAAGTCTTAAAGATGACACTTGCCTACCACGAAGGGCCTGACAAGGTCTTAAGGACCTCCTGCCAAATAGGCTACCATCGAATGGTCAGCGAGTCCTCCCGATCCTCCAAACACCAATGACGTTTGCCTACCACGAAGGGCCTGACAAACTCATAAGGACCTCCTGCCGAAGAGGCTACCATCGAATGGTCAGCAAGTCCTCCCGAACCTCCAAACACCAATGACGTTTGCCTACCACGAAGGGCCTGACAAACTCATAAGGACCTCCTGCCGAAGAGGCTACCATCGAATGGTCAGCAAGTCCTCCCGAACCTCCAAACACCAATGATCAGATCGACAATCAGGGACAAAATTGATTTTAGGAAAAAGGGATTTTTATTGATGAGGATATAAATATTTACAGACTTCTGATGAGAGCTGACATTGTTCTTACTGAAAATACTTTCTAAGTCTACCAGCATGCCACGTATTCTTAATTGCTGACCCATCTAAAGCCTTCAGCCGATAAGTTCCTGGTTTCGGCACTTCAATGACTTCATATGGCCCTTCCCAGTTCGGCATCAATTTTCCCAGATTTTGAGGTGTGGATGCTTCAACTTCTCTAAGGACGAAATCTCCTACTTCAAATCTGCGAAGCTTTACTCCCTTATTGTAATGTTTGGCTACTCTGCGTTGATAGGCTGCCAATTTGATCAGAGCTACTTCTCTAACTTCTTCAAGTAAATCAAGATTAGCTTTCAATCCCTCTTCATTGTAGATTTCTCTGTATTGACTAACTCGAAGACTTGGAGATCCAATTTCAACTGGGACTAAGGCATCAGTGCCATAGGCCAATCTGAAAGGTGAATCCCCTGTTGTAGTCCTCGGAGTAGTGCGATAAGCCCATAACACACTAAGCAGCTCTTCAGGCCATCTGCCCTTAGCTTCGTCTAATCTGCGTTTGATCCCGTTCAGGAGGGTTCTGTTGGTTACCTCGACTTGTCCGTTTGATTGAGGATGGGCCACCGAAGTCTTTCTGTGCTGGACCCCCAATTCTGCTAGAAATGCTTCAAACTTTGATCCAACAAACTGACGGCCATTGTCTGATATTACCACCTTTGGAATTCCGAAACGGAATACAACTGATTCCTTCATGAATTTCAAACATTCCTGTTCTGTTATTGACCTAAGTGGCTTCGCTTCTACCCATTTGGTCATATAGTCTATGGCAACTATAACAAAACTGACCTGGCCCTTTGCTTTCGGTAGTGGACCCAATATATCAACCCCCCAGACAGCGAAGGGTATAGGAGATAGAATCGAGTATAGCTCTTCCGGTGGCTGATGTGGTATTGAACTGTTGAGCTGGCATTTCTCGCACTTCTTGACATATTCGGTAGCTTCTTTGAAGATTGTAGGCCAGTAGTATCCCTGACGAAGCACTTTATAAGCTAACGACTTAGCAGCCATATGGTCGCCACAAATTCCTTCATGCACTTCTCGGAGAGCGTATTCAGCTTCTGATGGAGTCAGACATTTCAATAATGGAGAAGAGAAGGCCCTTCGGAAAAGATCCCCATCAATTAGAACAAAATTAGCACTTTTGTACTTGATTTTCTTGGCTAGCATCTGATCCGAAGGTAAGACGCCATCTGCCAAATATTCTAAGTATGGAGTTAACCAACAGTTAGTTCGGTCGACGCACATCACCACTTCATGACGAACACTAGGATGCTGTAAAATTTCTAAGTAAACCGACCCATCAAAAGTATCAACATCCGTAGTGGCTAATTTGGAGAGTGCATCGGCAATTGAATTTCTGTTACGTTCAATCCCATGAAATTCATAGGACTGGAAATACTGAAGTCGCTCTTTCACTTCTGCCAAATACTTGATCATTTTCGGGCCCCTAGCTTCATATTCTCCAGAGAGTTGTTTGACGACTAACTGGGAATCACTGTAGATGACCACCTTCTGTACTTCAAGACTCTTTGCCAATCGTAGTCCGGCGAGTACTGCCTCATATTCAGCTTCATTATTAGTTGCTTTAAACTGAAATCTGATGGCTTGCTGCACCTTGAATCCCTCCGGACTCGTCAGAATAATCCCGGCTCCACTGATGTCTGAGGTAGAAGACCCATCTGCATATAGCGTCCATAGACCATCCTTCTGCTGGAGAACTGCAACTGCCCTGTCAGCCCCTTCAGCTTCGGCCACGACTTTATCAGGTTCGGAAAACGAACATTCAACCACAAAGTCAGCTAACGCTTGTCCCTTAATGGCGGTTCGGGGATGATATTCAATAAAAAATTGGGACAACTCCATCGTCCATGCAGCTAATCTCCCCGATACCTCTGGTCTTCCCATAACCTTCTTTAGAGGCTGATCTGTGTATACTATTACCAATCTACCTTGGAAGTATTGCCTAAGCTTTCGACTAGCAATTAATAGAGCAAAAGCAAACTTTTCAATATTAGGGTACCTCGTCTCTGCATCCCAAAGCACATGACTTACATAATAAACTGGGCGTTGCTTGCCCCCCATTTCTCGTACCAGAACTGCGCCCACTGCCAAAGAACTAGCTGCTAAGTATAAATACAGAGGCTCTGTAGGAACGGACTTTACCAGCAAGGGTGCCGAAGATAAATAAGACTTGATATTTTGAAAGGCATCTTCACATTCCAAAGTCCATTGAAAGGTTTTTGCATTCTTCGGACCTTTCAGAGTGTCAAAAAATGGCAAACATCTTTCTGCAGACTTGGACACAAACCTTCGCAAAGCTGCAATCCTTCCAGTCAGACGTTGAACGTCTTTAAATGACTGAGGAGTCTTCATGTCTACGATCGCTTGAATTTTCTCTGGATTGGCCTCAATTCCTCTCTGACTAACAAGATAACCCAAAAATTTACCAGATCCCAGACCGAAGGTGCACTTTGTGGGATTTAGCCTCAAATTGTGATGACGAAGGGTCTGAAAGCACTCTTCTAAATCGTCCAAATGCTTATGCACCAACATGCTTTTGACAATCATATCGTCCACGTACACCTCAATGTTCCTGCCCAACTGATATCTGAAGATATGATTCATCATCCTTTGATAGGTGGCTCCGGCATTGATGAGGCCGAAAGTCATTTTCTTATAAGCATATACCGAACGATGCGTAATGAACGCCGTCTTCGGTATGTCCTCTTCACACATGGAGATCTGATGATATCCAGAAAACGCATCCATAAAACTCAATAAAGCATGCCCCGAAGTGGCGTCAATAAGTTGATCAATGTGGGGCAGTGGATAAAAATCCTTCGGACAGGCTTTGTTCAGATCAGTATAGTCGATGCAGACTCGCCATTTACCATTCTGTTTCTGGACCAGCACGACGTTCGCCATCCACTGCGGGTAGTCGATTTCAAAAATGAAATCAGCTGCCAGCAATTTTGCAATCTCTTCATCAATGATTCGCTGTCGTTCAGGCGCAAAAATCCTCCTCTTCTGTCGAACAGGCTTCTTTGACGGATCTACTTCTAGCCGATGTTCAGCGATGTCCCGGCTTACTCCAGGCATGTCTTGGGGTTCCCATGCGAAGATGTCAACGTAACACCTCAGTAGCTCCATGAGGTTTGTTCGGAGGGGTTCTGGTAGATCCGAACCTATCTTTACTACCTTATCTACTTTGCCCGGGATAAGCTCTATCTCTTCTGTTTCTTCGGCCGGTATGACTGATGGTTCAGAACTGCTCTCAGTAAAGGGCTCAATTTCTATCGCCATGGCATGCTTCTGCTTTGATACTCCCACTCCCGAAGTAATCACAGCATTTCTATAACATCTTCTGGCCAAATCCAAATCCCCTTTTACTTCGCCCACCCCATGTGCCGTAGGGAATTTGATTTTAAAGTGAGGTATTGAGGTCACAGCTTGCAGAGCAATTAAAGTGGGCCTCCCCAAAATAGCATTATAAGCAGAATCGACATGTACAACATAAAATTTACAAATAATCTCTACCTGTTGAGGGGCCGTGCCGAAAATGACGGGTAGCTCAATGGTTCCAGCAACTTTGACCGGATCATTGCTAAAACCGTACAGAGGAGCCTCCTGCCCTATCTCCATCTTTCGTCCATCCAGATTCATCCTCTGATAAGCGTGGGCATACAGGATATCTACAGAAGACCCATTATCCACCATCATCCGCTTCATATCTACAGAACCCACTTGTGCCGTTATCACTAACGATCCTTCATGCGGTTCGATGACCTCTGAAGGGTAGTCTTCATTAGTAAAGGAGATCACCGTATTCGGAAAGGGTCTGTCAGTCTTCGGGAGGGATCCCGCCACCGACATGACCGAGTCCAAATAGCTTCGGCGTTTCTTTCCAATTAATTTGCCAGAAATGCCTCCAGTAATGACATCGATCACGTGCCGAGCAGGTTGTCCCGAAGCTTGCAACGCCTGCTGAACTGGTTGGGCCGCTGAGACAGGTCCTTGGTTCTGTTGTTGGTTAGTTCGGGCAGCCACATACTGAACTAAAGCCCCACTTTGCACCTTCCTCTCAATGAAGTCTTTCAAACTAGCACAATCATTTGTATCATGACCCGAAGCCTGATGGTAATCACAATATTTATGAGGGTTTCCTTTTCCGGGCTTGATATTATCTCGAGGTGGTTCGAAGATAGGTTGATTTTTGATTTGTTCCAAGATAACAGCCCTGTCTGCATTGAGTGCGGTATAAGTCCTATTCACCCTCTGGGTCGGTGCGGATGAACGTCCTCCTTGTCTCCAATTATTATACTTCTTTGACCCGCTCTCATAACGATCTTTATTCCCTTCATTCTTCTTCTGGTCTCCATCAATTTTATCCCGATCTGTCTCCCTGGGCCGTTCTGAAGAAGGTCGTTTGAGGCTACTCATAGCCTCCTCCACCACAATATAACCTTCGGCTTTATCAAAGGCTTCGGCAAGACTCTTCGGGTGATTGAACATTAATTTCTTCACCAACTTTTCCGATTTGACCAGATCTAATCCATTCTGAAATAGTCCCACAGCTTGTAAATCATTCAAATCGGTTACTTGACCGACGGCTTCACGAAACCGTTTCACATACTGGCCTAAAGACTCGTTGGAATACTGTCGGACTTGAGCCAATGAACCAGTCGGTTTTCCCCTTCTTCTGTTGCTCCCGAAGCGAGCATGAAACTTGCTACACATATCTTCCCAGGATGAGATAGAATCCGAAGGTAGAGTCCCCATCCATTGCCGGGCATCTTTCCTGAGTGTGGTGACAAAAGTATGACACTTAGCTGCATCGCTAAAGTCATAATAGTCCATAAGTCGGTCAAACGCCTGACTATGGTCGTAAGGGTCTCCCGATCCATCATAACTCTCTATATGGGGCAACTTCTTGGTGGGGTCAGCTTTTTCACTAAGAATTTCCGCGGAAAAAGGAGATGCCTTCTTTCCCGGAGTGTCTTTGGTTTTTTGTACTTCGGCAAGTTGCTTCCGAAGCTCTTTCAATTCTTTGACCAGATATTCTACGCCTTCTGGTTGAGACGATGCTTCTTTCTCAGGTGATTCCTTCCTCTTCTGAGTAGACTGGTTTCTTTCAACAGATGCTCCCACCTTAGAAGGACTCTTTCGATGACGAGTGTCTACAGGGTGGTGTACCCTCAGTAAACTCTCGGGAGTAAGCTCTCTTGATGGACTTCGCCTCCGAAGTCGGGTGCTATGGTGAGAATGGGCAACAACAAGTGCCTTCCTTCTGTACTCTGGGGTGCGCTCCTTGGATCGACCTCTTCGTTCGCTTTGCCTCTGTCCCCTAGAATTAGTAGGGCGATATGTCCGTTTTGATCCTGGAGGGGTAGGGCTTCGGGACTTTCTCCTTTTCCTGATTCGGCCCAACGATTCTCGCCCTGAATGAGCAGGTTCCTTTCCCCTCCGATGATCACGTTCTTCAGACTGAACATAACTGAGCTCTTCATCTCTCATTTCTGTCATTCGAGCCATTTGTTCAGTTATATCCTGTCGTTGTTTCATAAGTGCCTCCATGGCTCTATCCGCTTCATCGGCCATTTTAGCCAGTCGTGATGCTTTCTCGTCTTGATCATTTCGGAATCGAGTTCTAGGCGAAGTGCCTTCTACCCGTCTCCGATCACGATCAGACCCCTTCTCCGTCGGGAAAACAAGTTTACGCCTAACGTTGCTCATGATCCTTGGTCGAAGATCTCCATCCGATCGTTTGGATGCGGTGCTAGCATGAACACTTATTGCTGGTCCCAAACGATCCTTGACAGACACTCGCGGTGTCGATTCACTGACTGGCATGGGTTGCCCTTCGGGCGTAGGTGTTCGACTCTTCATTATGAGTACTGGATAGAATAAAACAAGATGGGTGATTGGAAAATACTCAGGACACTAGAACTCAGCCCTCCTTCTAGCGCCAATGTTAACGCCAGGATCTTTTGCCACGTCCCAATCACGAATGACGTCCTGATCCTGCACAGTAAACACAACAAACACCAAGAGCTTGACGGCCGGACCGCCGGGGGATAGCTCAGGCGTGAAAATCAGTATATCTGTGTTCACAAGGTTAACTCAAGAGGAAAAATCTCTAGTGTCTGAGATAATAATTAAGTTATGTGTGTTATTTTTTACTTACCTCTTTTCCTTTTACCACAGCTCCACGCCCACCCCCTTCCCCGGATCACCGTGCCACCTAACATCTCCTGACATCTTTTTCTCATCTCCGGTCATTTCCGCCGAAAGCATGTACCCAGCCTCCATATTTCCCGTCACCTCTCTCCTCCGCCTCCTTCTCCGTCTTATCCTCATTAATGCCATAGAGAAAGGTGGCCGACATAATAGTCAACTGTCATTTTGAGTAATGATTACCAGTCAAAGCTGGGCTAAAAGGGAACATGCATAATGGACTAATTTGATGAATAGGCCCAAATAATGTAGACGACCCATATGAACGGATCCAATCTGTATGGGTTCAGTGAAATAATAAATGATTGAGCCCAAAACAGCCGGGTCAACATCCGATAAGAATAGTCAATACCCAAAGGAGGAGCCCAACGAATCTGGCCCAATAAGGAAAAGAATCATGGCCTAACATGAATGATTTTATTTTTCTTATGTGAAATGATTTCAGTATCATCTATTGTGGACTTTGTTTTCTCTATTTGGGAAGATATTAGACAGTGTGGGCCATCTAAAGACTGGTACAAGCTAGATTGTATGACATATAAGTTTAGCCCTCGGTTCTCTTATTTGATTTGGATGTGTTTCTATAGAGGGATTCGGACAAAAATTTGTGGGATCCTACCTGTTTGCTATGTAATGTTGCCTTGAAAAATTTTAATCATCTGTTCTTTCAATGCCCTTATACTTTTCAGGTTCTAAGATTTTGTGATTGGATAGGTTTTAGTTGTTGTTGGTCAGATATGATCACAAGGTTCCTTGGCTCTAGCTAGCTCTAGTAGCAAAGTCCAATTCCAACTTTTGCATCTTGCTTTTGTTGTGGTTGTCTATAACATTTGGCAAGAGGGCAAGGCTTTATGAAATTAACCCTCCCTCTCCCGCTAGGACCATAGTGCAAAATATCTTGAATGTAGTCTTCATTTATTCAAAGAGTTAAAGCCAAATTCCTTCACCTTGTCTTGTAATTTTGATCTTTATATCTTGATGGGGATCTCTTTATTAAGTTGGGTTAATCTTTTCTGCCATGAACATGCTATTTATCTGCCCAAATATGATTATTGTTGTCTTCTGCATGCTTGCTTCTGGGTTTTAATTTCTGCTTTGTTATGTTGTTGCTGGTGTGTGTGGTTGCTGCCTTCTGCTACGGTATGCTTTAATGTTGCTGGTCCACTAGATGGGTGTTGCTTCCTTCTAGACGCTAATGTTGTTGGTTTGTCCTGCTGTTGTGTGTGCTTGGTTCTACCACTGTTACTGCCCTACTCATCTATGCTGTTGGTGCAAGCCTGCTGGTCTCCTACTGCTGGGAAATTTGTTTGAGGCTGCTGATGGTTGCCTATATGCTGCAGCAGTGCTGCTGGTTGTTATTTTGGCCGCCACTTTGTTTACTGCCTCTGTTGGGTCTGTCTTTCTCATTGTTTGCTTTAGGTTTCAAAATTTGGCAGGGTTTCTTTGTATTAGCAATCTGTAGCTGCTTATGTAGCCATCTGTTTATGATTTTTGCTTTGTTTACTGTTGTCATCAGTGTCCGTCCTAGCTTATAACAGAACAGAATAAAAAAAAAATTAACCGAAATTTCTTAATAATTCGGTTATTTTTTGCAATTCAGTAATATCTGAATTTTGTCGGATTTTCGGGATTCGATTTTGTTTTATTCGGTTAACCGAATAAAAAAAATCCTCAGCTCCCTATCTCTATTTCAGATCTCGACTCTCATCTCTCAAGACCGAGACTCTCACTACTCACTACACTATTCACTCGATCTCTCATCTCTCATCTCTCATGTCTTGATCTTGATACCGTCAGCCCTCAGATATCTCACTCTCTCATCTCTCTCTGCCCTAACCAACGACAAACAGAGGAGAACTACAAACCAACGATAGGCATTACCCAGTTGAAATTTGTGGGGTTCGGTTACAAATACATAGAAATCTCACACAATCAAGCATTCCCAAATCTCTAGGTTCCCAGAATTGATAATAAATGAGATTTTGAGGATATTATAGATGACTGGATATTGGGTTGGATTGTGTTAGCTGAATTATTAAGAAAGGTAATCCAGATTAAATTAAAATTAAATATATTTAGCACAGAAATCAATAAGTTTGGAAGGAAACAAACTCCTACAATAATACTCACACAAGCAACATTCTTTTTATTAATTTTTTTCAGATTTCAAGACCTTAAATAATTGATTAAATGGGGGCATCAGATCCAATAGGAGACCACGTCTCCACCATTGCACGTGCATGGACATCTCTCTCCACTCTCCTTCTCCCATTTAGTAATCAATTAATTAATTAGTGCCATCGATTTAATAATAATATTCTTTGGAAAAAGGCTTTTTGTAACTCAAAGAAGAAACCAGAAAATAGTACTACTCATTATCACATGAGATTGGATCCATTCACAAGTTTCTTTCTTTCCATTTCCATGACATGTAGTATTGTGCATCTGTGTATCTGTCTACCTTCTCATTTTATTTGTTTTCAATATTGCCCTTGTCACCTTCTTAATTGTCAACTACTAAAAATTTAATACTCCTCTATTCACCTTCTTATCACATTTAAGACGGGACAATTCAAAATAATAATAAAGACTTTTATCTTGTAAAAAGTATTAGATATTAGATTTATATATGAGAGAATAGTTGACCCAACTCAATAATTCATAATCGGTAAGAATGACAATAATTGATATGGAGCTGGAACCCAGTTTTAGGATTCAAAGACTAACGAATTAATGAATGTGTACAAATAAGAAAGCTAATAAAGCGGTTCTACTTGATCACCAAATTAAAGAATAGGACAAAGAAGTTTCAATTCGGGAGTAAGTACTTGAAAGTTGATACTCGTTTAGTCATAATCTATCTAATAAAATACAAATAATTTTGAATTTCTCGCTTATTCAATAAATCATCTGTGCCGTCCAAAGTTTGGGATAAATCCCACCGTTCATACATCTATCTAATAAAATACATCTATATATCTAATAATCTAATAATAATTTAATAAAATACAAATGACTTTAAATTTCTCGCTTACTCAATAAATTATTTTGGTCGTTCAAAGTTTGAGATAAATCATATTGTCCATACAGTGTCGGAGGCACGGGACCCAACTAGTTACTAAATATGGAGCATGCCCCCACAAATTGTATCCTCACATTCTGCGCAAAACACTCCAACTTCCTTGGCTCAAAAGAAAAAGGGAATATTGCAAAATACGGTTTGAAAATGCATAAAAACTGACAAAAATAAGCAGAAAAAGCCAACCATGCCCAAACAGAACATACTTTAACAATCTCAAAAATAAAATTCCATTACGAACCCCACCAACATACTGACTGACTATCACTGTACAACAACTAGCTATTACTGCATATCAAACCTAAAGACATGAAAAGAGAGAGAGAAAGCGTAACTGTATTTCTGGAAAAGCAAATATCTGTAATTCATATCACACCAAAATAGATGTTGCAGAAGAAGCTTCTACAGGTGTAATGCGTTGTATCGTACCTAAGCAGTGACCTTCTTAACATAGATAGAGAAATCTTTGTACATATAATTTTAATGGAGCTCTAGTTTAATTTAATTATATTATAAATTTTAGACAAGATCGAAAAACACAGATCAAATCAAAAGATATATATATATATATCCAATTAATTAATTATATATATATATATATATATCCGTGTTAAGTAAGTACTGATGAATTACTACCAATTCGATCTTCAATTCTTTATAATAATGATCATAGCTTTAAACCAACCCACTGATACCTCCCTTCCACTGGTACGTCCTTCACAATATCATAATTGTACCTGAACCAACAAAATATATTCATCATTACTAAATCATTCTTATTTTTATTTCAAGCAAGCCCTTCTCAGTTTTTTTTCTGTTACACCGAATATAATTTTCTAAAATGCACATGGCACACTCACTTGTCTGCAAATCGTTTCTGCTCGTACTTTTCTGCTACTGAGAAGAACTCTTCGATCTCCGCACTCAAAGGCATCTTCGCCACACGGGAACTAGCTGAAGAAGGATTCTTCTTCGTCTTTGAGGATTCCATTAGGTGAACTGTATAACCCGAGCTAAGCTCGTTCAACGGCGTCGCTTCTCTACTGCAACGATCAAATTAACAAAGGCATAACATGAATATGATTTATATATGGATATGTAGATACATGAACATAATGTATGTAAATGAGAAGAAGCAACGTACGCTAAAATCATTAAATTACAAATAGCTGGAAACCGTCTAGTACTTAATTTTCAGTTTTGAAGATATCATTAATTTATTGAAATAAATAAATCAATTACTATTATTCAATGAGAATCAACCTGAAACCGTCGTAGGGGGACACGGAAGTATCAGCTCCAAAATTCTCAGTCTACAATGGAAATTCAACAACATAATTTGAAATCAGTAATTAAAGCTTGAGAAGGAAAAATGTTAAGAACCGGTCTAGTTTACTCGCTCGGAAAACAATAAGAAAGAGTACTATATCATCTGAATTTTGTACTTCCACCTCTCTCTCTTTCCAAACACAAGGAGAAAAAAAGAGAGCATTTATCTATGTACTTTTTAGTTTTTACATATACATACGTGTATAAATATATATATACACTGATAATTAATTCTGAGCATAGTTCAAGCTTGAGAAAGTAAGCACTAAGCGAATTTAATTCGGAACAAACACAAAGGACAAATGGTAGCATCTGAATTTTAAAATTTTCACCTTCAGATCTAAGGATCTCGATGCCGGGATTTGATCAGAAGTACCGGGAGTGGCTGGCGACGCTGAATCCTTGGGTGAATTAAACACGCAACGGCAGTGATTTGCAAGCTGAGCAGTCGACGGGGGAGACAACTGTATTAGCTGATCTCCAGAATCGAGCTTTCTTCTCTTAGTTGAACCAGAGCTCGTGACCTTCATAGCTCTCGCATGCGCGACCTCCATCACTCCTAACTCTCTCCTCTCTCTCTCTCTTTCACTGTATATATATATATATGTATGTGTATATATCAATATCAATATCAATATATATTATAGAAGAACTCTGATCAAATGGAGCTTGAGGCAGGTTTTTATTCTCTCTCTAGAAATGGTTAAAGAGAGAAGGGTAAAAGTGTAAATTGGTAAGAGTGTGGTCCTGGCGCCGTTAACGGTGACGGGCGGAATGATGAAAGAGAATGACAGACCATGTGCTACGGCCGTTACAAAGATCTGGCCGTTGAGGATCACAGAATAATTACCGATCAGGAAGCTGCTAATGAGTGAGGGCCACGTTCGGCTGCAGGCGGTCATAAAATATTGGCTGCGTGCGTGGGAGTTACAACGGCTTAACAGAATTTACAGTACTACTAGTAGCCATTAGGAGAATTTGGGAATGATAACCATGCCTCCAATTTACTCTGTATTTTTATGGCAGCTAGCTGAATCCAGAATCTAAGCTGATCACATTACTATTATGATTATACGACAGAGATGATAATGAAGAATATATAAAAAATACAGTCTCTTCTTGGCTTCATTTGATCCTAGTCCACTTTAGTGGTACTCTTTTTTTGGGACATAGCTCACTATCCATTAGAGCCGTTTCTGAGCAATGACGGTAGAGTCGACTGCTCTGAGCCTTCGATTAGAGGGGCCCAATTTTATATAAGATTTTGGTTCTAAGAATACTAGAAGAAATATCTTTCAATAAATGTATTTTCATATCTCTTGTTATAGTCGAACTTCACATATATTTTGTTGTAGTCAAAATTATCATATACTCCCTCCGTCCCAAATTAATTGCTCAGTTTTGACTTTTTAAAGTCAAATTGACCATTTTTAAAACTAATCTTTTTACTATTTTTGCTTAAAATATAGGTGAAGAGATTATAATCAAAAGAAAGTATATACAATTTATTACTAATCTTAATTTTTATAATTTTAAAAATATATTTATATATGCTTAATTATTAATTCTAAAAATAGTCAATTTGACTTAAAAATGTCAAAATTGAGCAATTAATTTGGGACGGAGGGAGTAATTTGTTGTAATCGAACTATTATGTTTTAAGCTCCGAAAATACACTTTTTTGAATACAACTTGTGCTTCTTTTTATTTCCTTTATTTTTGTAAGAAAATAATGTTTCAAAAAGGTTCTTATTTTTAATTTTTGTCCTGGACCACTAAAATCTCATAACGGCTCTGTTGCCAATGTATGTACCAAATTAGGATCTGGTTAGTATGAAGTTTATTTTTTCGTAAGTTGGTCAATTAGTCAATAGAATGCTGACACACATAGAGCCTCGCCTGCGTGCCAATTGACTAACTTATTCAAAAATAAACTACATTCTAACCACTTCACCAAATTGTATCATCATCCATGCATGTACTTATTTTTTTTTCTTTTTTTTATATATCATTTTTTAACAACCCTAAACAAAGGATCATTTTATGTACTTTTTTGTGTATATATATATATATATATATATATATATATATATATACGGGAAGCTTCAAGAGCATAATTCTTAAATAGCATAATGCCTTAAATAGCATAATTTTATCAAAACGACGTAGTTTTGTAAACACGCGGTGGCATTTTTGTAAATACCATGCCACCGCGTATTTACAAAAATGTCACCGCGTGTTTACAAAACTACGTCGTTTTGATAAAATTATGCTATTTAAGGCATTATGCTATTTAAGAATTATGCTCTTGAAGCTTTCCGTATATATATATATATATATATATATATATATATATATATAGTCCGGATCAGGTCCGGACTCCCGGATTTTAACAAAATCCGGACTTTTTTTTTTTTGCTTTTTTTTTGAAACAACTAAATTTTTTTTTTTTATGGAATTGGAATTTTTACATTATACAGTGTTTTGGGCGTGATTTGGATGCCTATAACAAAACATGTCTGTACAGTCTGGGCAGACTGTACATACATTGATTGGTGTAGGTATTAAAAACACACCCAAAACACTGTATTATTGAAAAATTTCAGTTCCATAAAAGTAAAACAATGAACCAACTAAATTTTATAAATAATAAGTAACCTATATATTGGGACATCTCAAAATGTAAAATCAACCTATAACTATGGGAGTATATATATATATATATATATATATATATATATATATATATATACCGCATATCTAAGGGGCGGATGTACAGAGAGAAAGTAGGGCGATTGAATTGTGGAGCTCGCCAAACGGTTGTATGTAATTAACCAACAATGGTTTATATATATGCATGAGACAAATGTACTAAAAATAAATTTTATATATATATATATATAGAGTAAAGATCAAGAGCATTCATCTTAAATAGCATTCCTTCTGTCAGAGAGCACCTTAGGAATATATGTCTGGCCTGTTTGTTTAGTTTTATTTTCTTTTTTGTTGTCTTCTTTTGAACAATTTTGTTGGGATTTTGGTCTCCATATATAGGTGGATATAATTTCTTTCTCCTGATTTGAGGCTTCTCTTATGGAGTTTTTTTTCCTCCTCTTGGCATGTGAGATTGGTTTCTCTCTCCATTAATATTAATTTTTGACATTTGACGAGTTTAATTGATGGTGATGATAAATTAAATGATTATATAGAGAGAGAATAATGGTCATACACATAAATTATGTTGTTTTGACAGATTTATTTTTTGATTTTTCATTTGAAAAGAGGGAAGATGTTAAATAAACAAGACAAATAAAATATACGCATCCATATTACCCATATATATATATATATATAATAGGAGTTGAACATCTTTTTCGAAAGTTTTAAGGAATTTCACTTTTGAATACAGTAGATAACCTGTCTAACTCTATCGTATCTGTAATTTGGATATTTATATCCAATTGAAAGAATCGTTCATCATAGACATGATTTACACAAAATGGACATAATGAGATATAGATCCAATGTTATTATGGAGGTGCAATGCAAAGGTGATGACAAAATTTATTTTCTTATGTCCAAGCAAATGATTGATCCAGCGATAGTTGATGCTGGCCCATGCTAGTGCCAACAATTAATCCAACTCAAAATTAATTAATGAATTAGTTTATAGTACTCTTCATCTATTTCAAAATATATATATATATATATATATATATGATTTATTTTAACCATCTAATTAAACCCTTCTGTGAAACCCAACTTCTTCCTGTCATTTCAAAATATAAAAATCTCTTCATCACACATTATTTATTTATTTATAAATAATAATAATAAATAAATAAAAATTAAAAGAAAATGAAACATAAGATTTGGAGTTCATGAAAGAGAGAGAGAGGGACAAAGGACAATTTCAATTTACTATCAATTGTCCGTCGGACAGCTGCCCCATTATTCAATCAATGGATCCCATCAACCATATAAACTGAAATATTACTTAAATACATAATTAAAATTAAATAGTAATCATAATTAAAAATTATAACGAAGAAGAAACCTTGTCATTATTGATGAACGAAGCCATCAATTTCATAAGCAACCCGGCCTTTTCACAAGTCGGGTTGAATAAATGAAACACATGATCTTCACCTTCTGTTTCCACCAAATCCAATTCCCCGCCCCATTTACTCTTCTGCAAAGCCTCATAATAACTCCATCCCCTTTCCCTCAAAAAATCTTTACCCGCGATACAAACCATCACCTTACCACACCCGAGCTGAGACAGTAAATCCGGCTTCGCAGCCGGGTTCAATCTTGGGTCATTAACCCCGGTATCCTCCGGACAAATAAACGACCAAATCCTATCAGGCTTATCGTTCCCAAAAAATGGATGTGCCAAAATCATACCCGCAATCTTTACACCTTTCCCGAGCCCATCAACTCCAACCCGGGTCACCATGTTATGTGCAATATTACCTCCGGCACTATCACCCGCCAAAAAAACCCGTCCGAAATCAGCGTGCTCGTTTATCCACGGGTCGGGTCCTTCTCCTTTCTCATGGGAAGCGACCCATTTCATGACAGCCCATGAATCTTCATAGCAAGCCGGAATTTGGCTTTCCGGGCCTAGCCTGTAATCTATGGAGACCGCGATTACATTGGAATTCGCGACCAGGGAATTGAGATAACTCGTGTAGAAGAGAGAGAAAGCGGACTCCACCGTGAAACCGCCGCCGTGGATGTAAACCAGGAGAGGAAGTTTTTTGTTCGGCGCGGCGGATTGGGGTAGGAACAGACGAGCGCCAACTTTGGGGTCCGTGGAAATGAAAACGTCTTTGGATCTGACGCCGGTGGTTTTGGTGGCGTCGCCGTCGGACGGAGGGATAATTGGGCTGCCGAGAAGTCTCTCGATGGTACCGTCTCTGTGGACGCGAAAAAATGGGCTCAGATCATGGAGTATGTGGTCATTTGAGGTTGAATCCGTTTTGGAAAGAAGATCCATAATGCAAGAGAGGATAATTTTTTTGGTCTTGCTGGGTTAGTAAGATGATAATGAAGGATTTGTGGTTGGTTTTATAGAGAAGCCGCCATGAATAATAGTGTGTTGAAGTGAAGCCACGTTGGGTGGCATTTGGTCAATCAGTCGGATTTTTCGTTAAGATGTGTGTATCATATATCTTTGAAAACATAAATTATGGAACAGAGATATCATCCATCCCTCCCATAATTATAAAATTCTGCCCAATAAGAAAATAATTGAATATCATTAAATATAATATTAATTATTTATAATATTTTTTTAATTGTCATATTTATTTGATAATGTATTATTCGTAATAATTTTTTCATAAGGGATAATTTTAAAAATATTATAATTAATTTTCCAAATTATATAAAACAACAAATAATTTAGAAAAAATAAAATTAACTAAAACATCATATATTATGAGACGAAGAGAGTACTATATAATTAACTTAAATAAGTGACCTAAATAAAATGTTATATATTGCGACTTATTTTATACTTTTGCGACTTATTATATGTCCTATTTTAGTTTGATAAAACTCATTGTGGACATATAATTAAAGTATAAAATGTGTAACTTATTTGTCTTCATTGTGGAGAATAAGAATAATTCTTTTGGTTCAAGTTGAAATTATATGACTTGTGTTTATCAATGACTTGAGTGAAAATTTTTATAATGTACGTGCAAGTTGTTTGTAAAAGTTTATTTATCTTGGTTTCATATTGATTAAATAAAAAATTTCTAGTTACTTTATACACATAAATGGTGTGTGTGTGTGTGTAACTTTATTTAATTATATAAAACAAAAGAAAAGAAGTTCAATATATTTTGAATTTAACAACTAATTAATTTAAATATTTTAATACGACTCTCCTTTTTTTTTATTTAAATTATATTATTATTAATAATTTATAACTTAAATTATTGTGACTGATTACAACTTATTAATGGCAATGGTTAAATGAGTTGCATTCGACTTTTATATGTTTAATAAATAAATTATAATTATTGTTAATCGAGTAGTTTCTATAATTATTTGTCTGGAATTATTTACTAACGTATAGTACCCTGAGAATTCAACTTGTTTGGTGTGACCTTTTGAGATAACTGTCGTTGGTTAATACTTGACGATTGACATGAATGGTCTCCCAAGTCCCATCTCCCTTTCTAGAAGTTGACGAATGACTATCTGTCTAATAAAATATAAATGATTTTAAATTTCTCGCTTATTCAATAAATTATCTTAGCCGTCTAAAGTTTGGGATAAATCTCACCATCCATCTATCTAATAAAATACAATTGATTTTGAATTTTCTGCTCACTCAATAAATCATCTAGGACATCTAAGTTTGGGATAAATCCCACCATCCATCTATCTAATAAAATACAAATGATTTTGAATTTTTCGCTCACTCAATAAATCATATGAGTCGTCCAAAAATTAGAATAAATCCCAACGTCCATAGTGCCGGAGGCACGGGACTGTTGCTAGTTATATATATATACGGTCCCGATTTTAAACTCACTCATTATCCAACTCATCCGATCTTATCCCTTCTTTAGCGACGGATCCGGCGACGGTTCGGTCATACAACCGTCGTCTATACTTTTAGCGACGTTATATGTTTGTTGTCCGTCGCTAAAAGTATAGACGACGATTGTATGATCGAACCGTCGTTGGGTCCGTCGCTAAATGGGATGAGTTCGGATGAGTTGAATAAGGGGTGAGCTTAAAATCCGAATTATATATATATATATGGATTTTTATTCATAACAACCGGTTGTTATAAACACTATTTTAACAACTAATATATAAGCCATTCATCGTTAACATGGAAGGTTAAGATGTAAAATGAAAATCATTCAACCACTATAGCATGTAACGGTCAGCGGCTGCTATATTAATACTAATAGAGCCCCACCTGGTCAAACTTAATTTCTGATTGGTGGTGTAAAGAGACATGTGGTTTGATTAATTTTGAATGCTGAATTTATTCAAAGTATTAAGTCATGAATTAGATCATCAAGGTTATGGTTGGGGGCGGTTGGGCAGTCTTGTGAGGTGGCGGACGGACGGACGGACGACTTCTAACGGCGGAGGACTTCCTACTTAATAAATTATCAGTGTTTTTATCTTTAAGCTTTACAACTCCAAAGTTTTGGATGAATATAAAAGGAAGAAATAAACAAAATTAAATATTTATTCTACAAATGGATTTTGTTTCTTATTATATATAGCTAGGCATAGGCTAGCTATAGAGTTTGATCTTGTATATGTTTCGTTAAACTAATCATAATTTTAATTTAACTTGAATTATTGAAACTCATGAGCTCATCTCTTTTAATATTTCAGTTTTAATTTTTTTAAGTCAAAATGATTATTTTTATAATTAATAATTAAGCATGTATAAATATATTTTTAAAATTATAAAAATTGAGGTTAGTAATAAATTGTATATACTTTCTTTTGGTTATAATCTCTTCCCCTATATTTTAGCAAAAATAGTAAAAAGATTAATTTTAAAAATAGTCAATTTAATTTTAAAAAATAAAAACTAAGCAATTAATTTAAGACGGAGGGAGTAAAATATAGACGATTGATATCACTTAAGGTGTTAAATATAATTAAAATAAATATTATTAAGTATTACTCTCACAACGCCAATATCAATATCAACAGCTAGCTGGTCAAAATAGAAGCATGTGTGTTCACAATACAATATAAATGCATGGCGCCACATTTACTTTTTTGCAATGGACTACTATTAATATCTACTTTTGAAATCCTCATCAACCTCTGGCCGTTATTAAACACCAGCGGAAGTGTCCATCGCCTTGGGTCTCTTATCGAAAGCTCAACTTGTGTGTGTGTGTGATTTTGTTAAAAGAAATAAAATCAGTTATTGAAATTTCTAGAGTTTGTAAGAACTTTGAATTGTTTTTTTAATGTTTCAATTACTTAGAGTGTATAATATTAACTATTCATTTGATAGTGACATCTGTTAAAAGAATTTTTTATTTCTTATTTTTAGTTTTTAAGAATCAGTTTAATATATTAAGTTTTTTTTTTTTGAAAATGGTAAGATTTTACCGGCTTGGAGTTGTGCTCAGTACCGGCCCTGGGCTAAAGTCCAAGGTGCTTGGGTTTTAGGCCCACAAATTTTTAGGATCCCCTTAAAAATTCTCTTTCTTTCATTACTTAAATAGAATACTTAAATAAAAAGCAAATAATCTGGTAAGTGACTGAGTAGTGAGGCAATTGAGCTTCCTTCTCCAACGGACATCAACTTCGTCTCCTTCATCAGTGTCCCTGCCATAGCTGAATTACATATAGATATAAATACAGATAGAAAATCAAAAAATTAGAAGGCTCAAGTGTTAAATGCTATTCCAATATTCCTTCTCATAAATTTCAAACTAATTTCAGGTATTAATTCTATTTTTTAGGGTTTTGAAATTAATTGTTTTGCGTATGAGATTTAGAAGCATTGTTTAATTTAATTGGGCTTGATGACTGATTGAATATATTTGTTTATGCTATTACAAATCAAGTGAAAAATTTAATCTCTTTTGAGTTTTTTTAATTATTTGGGAGTAGTGTTAGACTCTTAATAAGTATAAAGGAGGCCCTGTTTGATAATTAATTTATAGATAATCACGAGATTATGCTAAAATTTTGTAGATTTTTAAATTTTAATTCACCATGGCTCTTAAAAAGTATGTCTGGATTTGAAAAAAGAAAAAGAAAAAAAATATTGAAATAGTCGGTTATTATATTTGGTATTCTTTCGTATTGATGCTCTTTTGTTCAGAAAAATTTCTTAATTTTTTTTATATCTATCTTAATAACAATAGGCCTATTTTTTTTGTCGCTTTAGGCCCTGAAAAACTCAGGGCCGGCCCTGGTTGTGCTTACAACTGTTGTTCATTTCATAGGCAAAAATAATTTTAACCTCTCACATTTGCACATAATTGATTTTTTCATCTTTAATTGTACACTGATAAGATGTCTTTAATTGTACAATGTTTTATGTTCAGTGGATTTGATGAAAGAGAGTGCTAGTATAAAAAACCAATATGAAATTTTTTTACTGTTTATTAGCAAATTTGCTTATCATGTCATGTAAAAATGTATTAAAAAGTTTATATGAAAATAACTTATTATAAAAAAAATATTTTTTTCATTGTAATTTTAATAAACTATACAATTTTTTATTTAAATTAGCCTGTATATTATACGGACTACAGACTAGTATACTTAAAATTTTCAACTTTGTTGCAATTATAAACTTGTGCGGGGAGGCGGGGACTAGTTATGTATTATAATTAAATCAACTTTACAAAACCTCACCAAAATTAACGTTCTGTTTCTGAGTTTTAAAATGGACAGAAAAAAAAAAGAAATAGACGAAAAATTTAAGTTTTCTTTCCAATGCTTATGTTTCTAAGTTTTTTAATAAACGGAAAAGAAAAGAAATGGATAGAAAACTTGGCCACTTTTTCTGTCAAAGTTTTCCATCCAAAATTAGTATGATTTGGACGGAAAAGGAATTGGAATAAGTAATATTTTTATAATTTCCATATTATCCTCAACTTTTAATATAATAAATTTTAAATTACAACTCATGACCTCAATTTTAAATTTTCTATTAAAAACTCAGAAACAACACAAGGGAAAACTTCAAGTTTTCAATTCTTTTTTTTTTGTGTTCTAATTTAAGTTTTATATTCTTTTCTTTTCTATTTAAAACTCTGAAACAGAGTGTAAAAGTAGAATAAAATTCTGACCAGATTATTTCCTGTTATTTTCCCAAAATCTCAAAAATCACACGTGAGGGATTTTGAATTTAATCTGCAGTAAATAAAATGTGGTGATCGATCGATCTGAATTTTACTATGTAAAAAAAATACTCCATAAATAATAATTTTACCCAGTCCACTCAGCTCTAACACGCTGGCTGGCTGGTCAACCAGAAGTTTACACCTGTGAGTTGGGATGTCTATTTTGCTTAATCAAAGTAATGATCAAGTTTTTCTAGACATACTTATAACTAACACGCTTTAATTTACTTTTCATCTTTTAACAAACACACTTAATAGAAGATAAGTTTTCTTTTTGATCGCTTTCAAGGTTATAATTTTAGTGGTAAAGACTTTCTTTTTTCTCGTTCAAGGTTACAATTTCAAGACTACACATTAATTTAACATAATAGAAGATAAGTTTTCTTTTTGATGGCTTTCAACTCCACTAAAAGAATCTGACTTTAAATCTGAATGGAAAAAAAATGTTTGATAATTAAAATGTCTTGAATAACATATTTTTATTACTTTACTCAGCTAAAAAAAATTCAAAATTGTTATAAATATATTTAATATTACTTAATATAATAGTTAATATTGTTAAAAAAAAACTTCATTCAGCCAAAAAATGACATTAAATCATTTAGCCCAAATCGTGTGAATGGCTGACCGATTTAGCCATTTAAACGATTTTTTCTTCCAAAACAAACACACTTAATAGCTGATCGATTCAGCAATTCAACCATTTAGACATAAACAAACAGTACTTAATTATTGTTTTATCTGTATTAATCACAAATTTTATTAGAAATTTGATAATTTTACGGGCAAAATTGATATTTTTATAAAGTTTTCCCTATCCTAACATGAATAATAATTAGAACAACAAGTACTTTTTTTTTATTAAAAATGATTAACATGAAATTAATTTTAATTAATACAGTATCAATATACAGACCAAGAAATAATCCATTTATATATGTCAATACATTATCAATCAATTTACCACAAAATTAATTTGATGATTTTTATCTATTGGCAACAAGTTGCAAGGACTCTTGTAAAATCCAAGCACCTCCAAGTCTATAAGAATCCAGAGTACAACCAAAGTTGCGACCTAACTAGTATAAACGATGTCGTGCTAGTTTGCATTTTTCATCTCTTTTGTCGCCCTTTCCTCGTTTGGATTCGGATCAAAGGCACAAGGCGACGGACGATTAAAGGAGAGAGAAAACTGTCTACAGAAGCGTGAGATACTATACAGGGAGCTGTAAATCTGAAGCAAAATCTTAAAAGGGACAGAGAGAGAGAGAGAGAGAGAAATTGAGTGCAACGGTCGAAGCATCTCATCATATTGTTCTTCACGAGAAAAAACTCACTCCCTCTCTTTCTATATCTATTTCACTGTATCTACAGTTGTTTACATATATCTAAAAAATAATGAATAAAGCTAGAAAGAAAAGGGGAAAGACGACTTGAATCGTTGTTTCCAAATGCCCCTTTTCTTTGCCTTCCTTTTTTTAACCTAAAACTATGGCTGACGATCTCTGTTTTTTCTCCAAGGTATGTAAGTCCCATTTTTTATTATGCTTAATTATAAGAGTATACAATTATTATATATTAGGTTGAAAATATCAACATACGTTTTTTTGTGATCTGGGTGTTTGAATAATCTTACATTTATGGAATATTTCCCTACATTTTAGGCTTACTGTCTGTCTCTAAGTATGCAAATAGAAGAAACCCATTTTGATATCCTCTTCTTATTTTTCTATGATCTTATATGGGTTTATTGAAGTGGAATATTTCATTAATTGAAGTAAAAAAATATAGAAGAGATTGTTTCAGAATGTTGATTAACTTCAGAATTTTAATTAGGCTTTAGTTAATACCCATGTAATCTTCTTTGTGATATCCCCTTGTTTATATATGGTTTAGGTTTTAGAAATAAATGAAAACTTTCTTACTTTGTTGATGTGATATGCCCTTTTTCAACATGTAGAAAATCCTTTGATTTTCAGGATAGCTCGACATTAAAGCAAAAGAAATCTCCGCTGTTGTTGAGAATGATTGTGTTAGCATTTGTAATGTTCTTTGGGGTTTATATATGCTCAATCTGTATAAAGCAACTTAGTATTGGCACCAAGGCTGGAATTCTAAATGTTCCAGTAGTGGAGAGGCCATGTGAGGCACCTGATGTTGAACCATGGGAAAAGCTTTATGTACACTACCCAAAACCTGAAACTTTTAGAAGGTAGGATTTAAGATATTTGTTATACTGGTTTTGAGATTGGATTGCAATTTACAGTTGCTGACATGTTTTTTTTATGTGCGTACTTAGGGCTGAGTGTAGATGCAATCCCGTTCGATTCTTTGCTATTTTGTCTACACAGAGATCCGGGAGTGGATGGTTCGAGACATTATTGAATAGTCATATCAACATAAGCTCCAATGGAGAGATCTTCTCAGTTAAAGTCCGGAGGAGTAATAATTTAACAATTACAGAAACACTGGATAAACTCTATAATTTAGATTGGCACACAAGTGCTTCAAAGAATGAGTGCACAGCTGCAGTTGGCTTGAAATGGATGCTTAATCAGGTGAGTGCCGACTGAAATATTTGAAATTTGAAGTTCCCTCTCACAAATCTGCATATGCATGGATGGTGTTTGATGAGAGACCATGGAGTGTAAATTTATTATTTTGGTGGCAGTTTATTGAATCCTTCATCTTGTTTTATAATTCCCAAACGACTTACCAAAGAAATATATTGAAGTGTCATTCTTGACGTATTTCTAATGCTAATAGGTGTATTCTTTATGAGAAAGTTTCACTTGTACTTCTTACTACCTTTTTAACAATTATTGTTCCTTTGATGTTTTCTGGACATACAAAAAGTTATTACAAAAAGGATAAAAATAGCACCAGAGGAAACTTAAGATTATCTAGTAGACATCTTGTTTTAGAATCTTTCAAGTGAACACAAGGTTAGAAATGTATCCCTGACTTGATGTTTATATACACATATATATGATAAAGGAAAGATACTTAACTGTCCTCTCTAACTAACTTTAATTTACATAAGTTTGCGGTGGCCTTATTTAAGTTCCTTACGTGTAGAATCTCAAACAAATATGTTTGATGTTTGACATTTGGGATTATCATCTCAACATGGGCTGCAGGTTGAGCATTGTAATGTGGATAACACAAATAGATATTTTGCACAAAAGGAGAGGAAATAGGCGAGGGAATGCGGAGTTTCTCTTTTTTTATCTTCTTTTTTTTTTGGAGAAAAGGAAAGAAAATCAGGAATAAGAGTGATGTGTTTTCCCGAAGGCACTCATCTAGCCTTAGACACTTTTCCATCTCACTTGTCTTCCTTTTTTCCTTTTTCTATTTTTTTTGGATAGATTAAAAGTCTTATTTCTCTTTTTCTAAGTTTCTATCAACCGATTCCAAGAAACATGGTTGGAAACTTTCTGATGGCTTAGCTTAAGCATTCACTCTATGTTCTCCTTTTGTGTTATTCGAAGACGATAATTGAGGCTTGCACTTCATGACAGCAGTTGTAGGTCACTTTCTGTCAACCAGTTGCCCCCTTGAATCCTACCCCATTTTGGAGTATACTGAACCACCATCTACCAGTGACTTCCTCGCCACCTTCCTTTCTCTTCCCCCCCTCTGACCGCCCCCACAACAATCCCAGGGGCACATTCCACTATTCTCCCATTTATTTGTTGTGTTTTTGCATACTATACTGTAGCATTTTTATATGTTCAGTCAAATTGATGCAAGTTTTTCTGTAAAAAGGATAAACTTATTTTACATCGGTCATGGTTCTGATCACATATATTTGTATTAGTTTCATTGTTGAATTGAATGACCTTTGATCTAAGTACTCGTATCTTCCCTGTGGCTTGATTTCAGACGAGTCAAATGGATATTGATACTTGGGTTAGGAAAGAAGATAACTAAAACCTTGTCTATAAAAGAAACCTATTAATATTTTTAATATCATTTTTTTCTCATGATCATGTTTTGACTTATTTTGCTGTCGCACATTCCTGAGATTTGATAATCCATTCCCAGAATATGGGAACAAATAGCACTAACTACTTTGCTAATGCTTTTAAATTTGATTTGGTTTACTACTTCCAAGGGTAACGATTGCATTATTTTTATATGGTGTGCAAGGCATGTCAAAGGGGAACTTAACATTTTTCATGGATTATGCCTCATGTGATATACTTAGATTTCGGGTTAATTTGGATTCTATTGTTATAACTTTTAGATATTGGGGATAATTAAGTGCCAAGGGTATTTTAGTAATAATGCTTTATATAAGTATTGCAATCTCACAAGTTCATGGGAGTTGAATTGTTGATTGGGCTTGTTCGTTACACAGTTTTGTGGCATAGGGCCCTAATTTATCTGGTGAGTTTAGTCCAAACGCTGCATTGGTGAGTTAATAAGTTGCGTTTAGAAAGTGCATTTGTGAACGAACAAGATTCTCAATTATGTTTAGCCTCCAAAATCCCCAAACTAAGCATGCACATTAAAGCTGTGATATTTCTTTTTGTTACCATGGCCTGCCGGCATCGTGAATCCTTGAGAGGGTGAAGCACTCTACATCTTCACCTGTTTGGCTGTTTATTGTCCTGCATCGCCATGTCTTCGTTGTCGTAAAATTATGGCGTCCTACTCAATGTTGAAAAAAAATATCGGTTTCTCATAGTGTCTAATCTCATATGTTATTTGATGCCTCTTGGTATATGTTCAACTAGCTCGAGGTTTAGTTCTCTCATAACTATGTTGCTGATATATGTTCGTCTCTCTTGTTTGCATTATTTTCCAGTCTAAAGGCACTTTCTTTTATACTTGTATTGTGGAGTACTTGGATAGGTACTCTTTGACTATAAACAATGCTATATCTGGATTATTCTTATGGAGGAAATTGTGGCAGAGTTGCCTTAATTTTTAAATGTTTTTTTGCAGGGTTTAGTGCAGCATCATGAAGAAATAGTAGAATACTTCAAAACTAAGGGAGTTTCAGTAATTTTTCTTTTCAGAAGAAATCTTCTTCGTAGGATGATTTCAATACTTGCTAATTCTTATGATCAAAATGCAAAGCCACTAAATGGAACACACAAATCTCATGTGCATTCACCGCACGAGGTTTTTCTCTCTCTCTCTCTTCCTCTTCCTCTTCCTCTTCCCTATCTCTCTCTCTTACCTCTCTTTCCCCACTGAATGAAATAGTGTTGTTTCAGGCTGAGATACTTGCACAATTTAGACCTACGATAAATACAACATTGCTCATACCTAACCTGAGGCAGGTCGAGGAGATGACCACCAAAGCTTCAGAATATTTCAAGAGCATAAGACACATTATCGTTTACTATGAGGACATACTTAAAAATCGGACTGTAAGATATTTGTACTAAACCACACATGATCTTACTGTATTATAGTATTATTATGCATATATATATATATATATATATATATATATATTCAAACAAAATTTCACATTCAGTCTTGTTGCTATTATGTTTCAGAAATTGGATGAGGTTCAAGATTTTCTGAGGGTGCCACGGAGAAATCTGACGAGTCGTCAAGTGAAGATACACAAAGGATCATTAAATGAACATGTTGCGAATTGGGATGATGTTAAAAAGACGCTTAACGGAACACCCTACGAGAGCTTCCTCCATGCAGATTACCAAGTGTAGACTACTGCACCTCATTGTACATATAGCTAATTGTCTTGTTTTAACATTGTTGATTCTTTAATTTTTGTTAGCAGAAGCTAACAAAGAAGGGCTAACAGGGCAACGCCTGCTGTTGAAGTTTTGGCCATGATACGCTGCTTACCTTTTTCTTGTTTCTTTAGTATTTAGAAATCACTAAATTTTATTTTAGCTAGTTTTTTATTAGTTAATTAGGAATTTTTTTATTTAGTTTTAGCTAGCTTTATACCGAGGATGATGAACGTTGTTGCAGTTGAGCTGATTCAATAGAGGAAATGCAGTTTTGCCTATCAAGCTTTTATTGTGCTCCTTTATAAAAGAAAACAAAAATGTAATCATACTATAAACTCTAAAATCACATGAGTTGTGATCATGTCCGAAATAGAAACAGAAGAAGCACGTGACCTTCACTCAGCTAGGGACGTAAACGAGTCGAATTTGAGCGAACACTTTCCTATTTCCTATTTAGATTTTATTCGACTTGAAAAATTGTACTTGGATTTAACTCCTCGATAAGAAATTTCTAATTTTATGTTATATTTGACTTGAAATAATATTTAGACCGGCTCGCAAGTAATCGACTCGTTTACAAAACAATTTACTCGCGAGCCATCAAAACAAGTTTTGAATGCGTCTCACTTGAAATTGAACCACCATATATTCAACTTATTTCTGAGTTAATGTTTATATATAAAAGTTTCACTTTTATTTATGTAAAAAAAGTACAAAGAATGTAATATAAATTGACAATCAATTTATTAATTTATTAATGTACAAGTTTACACAATTATACAAATATCAAATATTTAGGTTACTATTATGAATCAGTATTCCAATATGATTCTTAGAACATGTATTGAGTATAGTTTATGAAAAAATGAAATACTTGAACTTTAATATGAACGAACACTAATATACTTGAATTCGACTTGTGTATGATTAAATAAAAAACAAGTATTAATCGAATTCGACTCAAATCAATTTTAAATTATATTTTCGAACCAAGATCGAATAGAGTACCGACCTACCCAACTCACCTTACACCCATGTACTCAACAACCGAAAACCTTGACCAGTTGACTAGTATATTCATGGGACTTGTTGGCAATTAAGAGCCCTAATTTGATTGGATCTGGTCTTCCTAGCCTCATGTCCAACGAAGGTCCCAAAATTTTAGCAAATAAAAGGCGGTGGGCTAAAGGTCTACGAGTTGTTATTGTCGGCAAAAATCATTTCGTTATTTTGCTGCTCTTTTAGTATGTGATTACCTTAGGTAATTTAATTATGATAATCTTTATATGCACTAAATAAGAATTTACTTCGAACTAAAATTGGGCATATATTATTTCTATCATTAAAAACAAAAAATAATAATTAGAATTAGAAATTGAAAAAATAATTTGGATTAAAAATTAAAAATCGACGTCCGCTACTATTAGTAGCTTACGAATAAAAAACACAATTTATCTACTACTAATAGTAGCGAACGCTAATAAGCTTTCACGCGAGCAAGAGTTTGACTTTATTAACTAGAGTTTAGGGTTTATTAACTAAAATTTAGAATTTATAAATTAGGGTTAACAATTTATTAACTGGAATTTAGAGGGTTTATTAACCAGGATTTAGAGTTTATTAATCAGGGTTTATGATTTATTAACTAGATGTTAATAAAATTAATAAACTCTAAACCCTAGTTAATAAAATCTAAATTCTGATTAATAGACACTAAACTCTTGTTTATAAACTCTTAACTCGGGTTAATAAATTTTAAATACCGGTTAATAAAAGAGGTTAATAAATCCTAAATTCTGGTTAATAAACCCTAAACTCTGATTTATAAACCCTTAATCCGAGTTAAAAAACCTTAAATCTTAATTAATAAACCCAAACTCTTACTCTCGTGAAATGGATGAAGAATTCTGATTAACGCCCGCAACTATTAATATCATATGGATTGTATTTTTTTAACTAACAGACGACTGGTTTGACTTTTTTAATCTTATTCATTGATGTTTAAAATGGATGGTAGGGATGGTGTATGTCGTATAAGAATTCGTAACAAATAATTGTTATGAATCATTATATATATATATATATATGTGTGTGTGTGTGTGTGTGTGACGCCCCCAAAATTAGGTATACATCACTCATCTTGGGTCGTCAGATACATGGTACAAAATTCAAATACAACTTACTAATACAACGGTCGTGTACAATACGACAAAACATAACTGTGAGTTTGAATACAATTATTGTCTACTAGAGATTATACAAACTCAAAAGGAGTCCTCATTACAATTATTAACACACTATTTCACAGAATAGTGAGGACTACTAATGCTATCCTCTGGACCGTCACTCCGTTCCCCGACTAGTCCCTACTATGTTCCCATTTCCTGAAGAGAACAATGAAAGAAAGTGTGAGCTCAACTAGCCCAGTAAGAAATATTATGACTAAGATAATGCAGAATAAATTATCGTTAGTTTTCAACAGTGTTAAACTGATAAAATATAACAACATCAAGTTTAACTGCAGCGGATCAAGCAATCCATTAGAAGAGTCAAGTTGAGAATAGAATCTACTATCTTTTATGATTTAAAAAGTTTTTGCATCACTTTTATCGCTAAGACTCAGCTTAATAAATAATCCACATCATCCCTGCACTACGGCCAAGGATATTCATTAGGGTCACGACCACAAATTCCATACACTACGGACCAAAGATATTTATGTATTCATCAGTGGTCATGATCATGCCAACAACTGTCCATCAATGCACTACGGGCCAATGAGAACTTTTACCACATCATTTGTAACATTACGGTCATAATTACACCGAATAATTCTTGGTCATAATTATACCAAGTCCATCTATGCACTATAGGCCATAGATGACTTTCAGCAAAATATAAACATGAGGATGATGATAATGATATAAGAATTCAATAAAACAAGTTCAAGAATTATTTTATCCAGGAATTATTAACGTTCAAATTGTCAACATGATACTGTTTTGTAGAGTAAAATTCAAGAATGATCAGAAGAATATTTTCATGAAAAGATACTGGATGAAGCGCAAATATCAAGGATATTCTACTAATTTCATGGAGTATAGAAGTCAAAACTTGAACCAACTGAGTATAATAAAGAATGAAATAACAAAAGAAATCACCATGCATGCGATACTTCGCATAGACAGGTTATTCCAACAGAATAATAATAACGGAACCAGGTCAGACAAAATTTGTACCGACAGGAAGTTCCAACAGAATAATAAAGAATGGAATAACAACAGAAATCACCATGTATGCGGTACTTCGCATAGACAGGTTATTCCAACAGAATACTAATAAGGACGGAATCAGGTCTGGCGTAAAACGCACAGACAGGATATTCCAACAGAATAATAATAAAGATGGAACCAGGTCCGGCGTAAAACGCACAGACATGATATTCCAACAGAATAATAATAAAGAAAGAATCAGGTCCGGCGTAAAACGCACAGACAGGATATTCTAACAGAATAATAAAGAAGGAATAATAGAAGAATGTCACCAAGTATAGGGTAGACCGCGTATATAGGTTATTCCAACAGAATAATAAGAAATGGAGTAACAACAGTTCTCTTCATGAATAAGAAAAAAAACTCTATAATTTTCTCTCTCAGTGAATTCGTAAGAAAATATTGAAGGAATGAGCTTCTATTTATAGGAGAATTGAATGTGTACTGTTAAGAAACGGACGCAACATTTTATATTTTTTTTAAAATCACAGACGGAACATCACATCAACATGTCAGTATTCATTTTTCAAAGAGTTGTCCAATGAATGTCTAGGTTTGAAAATCATCCCACAATCTGCCAAACAAAGCTACCAAATGTCAAGGCCCCAACCAATCAAAATAAAGGAGAAATATTTTAAAATATATATATATATATATATATATATATATATATATATATATATATATATATAATCAACACATGTTGTGTGACACCTCCAAAACAGGTCCAATCCAACCAACCTATTCTGAGTCGCCAAATACATGGTACAGAAACAACTACAACTTCATTAATACAATTGTCGTGCAAAATACGACAACACATAAACTGTGAGTTTAAATACAAATATTATCTTCTAGACAATATCCACACTCAAATAAGTCCTCATTACAATTATTGATACACTATTTTACAAAATAGTGAGCACTACTAAAACAACTGTCTTGAACCATTACTCCACACCCCGACTAGTTCCCGCTATATTCTCGTCTCCTGAGAAGAAAAATGGAACAACAAGGAAAAGGGTGAGCTCAACTAGCCCAGTAAAGAACATTATGACTAAGATAATATAGAACAAATTATCGTTAGTCCTCAACAGGGAAAAATCTAATAGAATACAATAGACAACCAGTTTTAAATCAATCTTCGCAGCGAAAATAATAATTCATTAGAAGAGTTAAGTAGAGAATGCAAACTACTATCTTCTATATATGAATTTAAAAGTTCATCGTCGATATTTTATCCCTGTAACATCAATCAATATATATCTGGAATCAAATATTCATCTTTGCATTACAGGCCAAAGATATTCATCAGTTGGTCATGTTCATTTAAACACATGTTCATCTTTACACTACGGGCCAAAGATATTAATCAGTCGGTCATGTTCATCTCAACACATGTTCATCTTTGCACTACGGGCCAAATATATTCATAAAGAAATCATTCATCTTTGCACTACAGGCCAAAGATATTCAGTAATATCATCATTTAGGACTGAGAATGATGAAAAATATTTTAAAGAAAACGAATCAAGTGAAACAAAAGAACAAGTATTAAGGATTCGTACTTTAAATAATCCAAGTTCAAAAATACTTCATAAATAACCAGATTGGAGTAAAATTCAAGAATGAATATCAAAACATAGATCCAATCAAAGATAGGAATCATAACAGACAATTTTTGACACAGAAAAGAAAATTTAATTTTTCTGTGAATAATATCGTATTCGTGAATAGTGCCGTATACGTGAATAGTGCCGTATATGTGAATAGTAACTCCGACCTCAAAAGATAGAAATTTCACAAAAAAATATCATCACACTTCGTGAATAGTACTCGTGAATAGTAACTCATGAATAGTAATTCGTGAATAGTAACCCCAACAGGAAAAAGTTCTAAATTTGATAAAAATTTCTAACCAATATTTCGGTATAATGATATTGAAGAAATAATATCATTTTCGAATAAAATAACATCCCTTACCTTAGCTAGAATAGTACTTCTGGTTGGACTATCAGATATAGTGCTGAAGGAACTTGCACCGTATAGCAACACTCAAAGTATAAAAATACTCACAAAATACGCTCGATATTATAGAAAGAGAAAGAGAGTGAAATCTGTAGTTTCTGGTGTGATTTTCAATTCTAACCTAAACACCCTATTTATAGGAAAATGCTTAAAACACCAAAGCAGAAAATTTAATATAATATTAATATATATATTAAAATCCCACGCACACCAAATCAGTTCCAAATATCAGCCACCAATAGTCAACTAAATCAAAAAAACGTTTTTCTTAATTAAAATAATTAAAACTTCCAAAAATCAATTATTTCAGAATTTCGGAACTTCAATAATTCATAATAAATAGCCCTTTTATCAGAAAATTCAAATCTCGCATTTTTTTAGGAAATTCAATTCTCTACAACTTTTCAGAAGAAAGTTTTTCCAAATTTCAAACAAAAATTGACCGAAATTCATAAACGGACGATTTTACAGGCTATAATCAAATTTCAATCAAGAAATGGGGTCCACCGACACACAAAACATGTGTTAAACAACTTTTACAACAAAAATACTCTTCCTCCTCATACACTCATGTATCCTACATTCATTGTAAAAATATCACCATTATTATATTATAATAATATAATAAAATATTATTTTATCAGAAAAGATAGAATATCAATTTTTAACAATTGTCACTTTAAAAATTTTCTCCATCTATATCCACATAAAATCAATATTTCCCTCATCATATAAATCAATAATTAATTATTCATAAATAATATTGCAGAATCACAGTACTGGCAACCAGGCCGTTCCCAGGAAAGCGGGGGCTTTCCAATAATAATTTCTACTTACTGGCGCGCAATTAGGTGACCAAACCTCTCCTTAGACAGAACTTTCTAGACATTGCCAATAATGTTTTCTAATAATATTATTCAGATAATATGAATTATTGCTTCGATAATGGAAAATACTGTGTAGTGACAATTATTGAAACAACAGTAATATAAAAAAATCAACGCAGCAATTATTGAATTAATAAAATAAAATACTGAACAGTAATTACTGTAACAATTATTGAGTAGTGCCTTCTTACATAATAATCAATAATTGGTGCAATACCGTGTGCTACTGTGCAACAACGGGTATTACTGTGTTTTAACCACCGGGTATTCCAACGGTATTAACGGTAACAACTACGCCGTTATTTATAAACAACTTATACTTGTCGTTTTCTTCATCCAATCGCTTTCCGTTATAGGGCCCACAAAAGACTGCGCCGTCGTACGAATATTCCCCGACAACAAGAATATTCCACGACCAAACGAATATTCCCCGACAACAATGAATATTTTATAACCACCTGCTTATTTAAAATATTTGCGCATTTTACCCATAACTAACCACATTGATCAATTCAACCCTTACTATTTCAAAATAATAAATGGAGTAAAATAAATTTTATTTATTAATAATTTGGGGTCTTACATGTTGTAAACCTATATATATATATATATATATATATATATATATAATAATAATAATAATAATAATAATAATAATAATAATAATAATTGCGCTCTCCTTCCACGTGAACACAAATTTTCCTCCACCCACTTTGTCAACTTGACAACTTTATACACACACACACACACACACACACACATATATATATATATATATATATATATATATATATATATATATATATATATATATATATATATATAGGGAAAAATGTATATACACAGCTGTGTATTACACAGTAGGCTATGACGACGATTTTTTAGGCTATAACGACGGTTTCACCGATCGTCATAGCTATTCTGGGCTATAACGACAGTTTACCGTCGCTATAGCCCAAAAAATCTGTCGTCATAGCCATTGTAAGACCCCAAATAATTAATAAATGAAATTTAATTTCCTTTAATTATTATTTTGAATAGTAAGGGTTGATTTGATTAATGTGGATAGTTATGGGTAAAATACGCAAATATTTCAAAATAAGCAAGTGTTATAAAATATTCATTATTGTCGGGGAATATTCGTTTGGTCGTGGAATATTCGTACTGTCGGGGAATATTCGTACGACGGCGCAGCCATGTGTGGGCCCCATAACGGAAAGCGATTGGAGGAAGAAAACGACAAATATAAGTTGTTTAAAAATAACGGCGTAGTTGTTACCGTTTACACTGTTGGAATACCCGGTGGTTAAAATACAGTAATACGCGTTGTTGCACAGTAGCACACGGTATTGCACAGTATTTTGAATTATTAATCCTTACGTAAGAAGGCACTACTCAATAATTGCTACAGGAGTTACTGTTCATTACTTTATTGATTCAATAATTGTTGCGTTGATATTTATATTATTATTGTTTCAATAATTGTCATTGCACAGTATTTTCCATTATCAGATCAATAATTCATATTATTTAAATAATATTATCAGATAACATTATTGGCAATGTCTAGAAAGTTCTGTCAAGGAGAGGTTTGGTCATCTAATTGCGCGCTAGTAAGGAGAAATCCTTATTGGAAAGTCCCCTCTATCCTGGGAACGGCCTGGTTGTCAGTACTGTGATTCTGTAATATTATTTTTAATAATTAATTATTGATTATTATGATAAAGAAAATATTTATTTTATGTGGATATAGATGGAGAAAATTTTTAATGTGACAATTGTTGAAAATTAATATTTTATCATTTTCTGATAAAATAATTCATTTAAATATATTATTTTAATAATATATTAACGGTGATATTTTTACAATGAATGTGGGATATATGAGTATTTGAGGAGGAAGAGTATTTTTGTGGCATTAAATGTTTAACATATGTTTTGTGTGTCGGTGGACACAATTCTTGACCAAAAATTGATTATAGACTGTAAAATCGCTCGTTTGTGGATTTTGGATAATTTTTGTTTGGAATTTGGAAAAATTTTCTTCTGTAAAGTTGTAGAGAATTGAAATTCCTATAAAAAATCGCGAGATTCGAATTTTCTGACAAAAGGGCTATTTATTGTGAATTATTGAAGTTCCGGAGTTCCGAAATAATTGATTTTTGGAAGTTTTAATTATTATTTTCAACAAAAACGTTTTTCAAAGGTTGGTGGGCATCTTTAACATGTGTTTGATGGCTAAAATCAGATTCCTTGGTGGTTGGCTTGAATGTTTTGTAAATATTAATATTATATTAATTTAGTCTCCTTTGGCGTTCTAACATTTTCCTATAAATAGAGGGCTAAGTTAGAATTGAAAATCACACCAGAAACAAAGTTTTCTCTCTTTCTCTCTCTATATTATCGAGCGTATTCTTGTGAGTATACTTTGAGTGTTGCTATACGGTGTGAGTTTCTGTCAGCACTATACCGAAATTCAGTCAGAAGTACGGTTATTTTGAGGTAAGGGATGTTATTTTCTTCTTAAATGATATTATTTTCTTCAATATCATTATGCCGAAATATTGGTGAACGTTTTTATCAAATTTGGAACTTTTGTGCCGGAGTTACTATTCACGTATACGGTACTATTCACGTATACGGCACTATTCACGAATATGGCACTATTCACAGAAAAATTATTTTTTTTTTCTTTTCGTCCAAAATATCTATTGTGGATACTAGCTTTGATTGTATCCATGTTTTGATCATTCTTGAATTTTACACCACTATGATTATTTTTGAGGTATTTTTGGACATGGATAAAACAAAGTACGAATCCTTAATCCTTAATCCTTGTCATTTTGTTTCACTGGATTCGTTTCTTTAAAAATATTTTTTTATCATCTTCAGTCTTAAAGGATGTTATTATTGAATATCTTTGGCATGTAGTGCAAAGATGAATGATTTCTGATGAATATCTTTGGCCCGTAGTGCAAAGATGAACAGGTGTTTAGATGAACATGACCAACAGATAAATATCCTTGGCCTGTAGTGCAAGGATGAATATATGATTCAAGATGTGCATTGATTGATGTTACAGGGATAAAAATACTGTTGATGGACTGTTAAATTCATAGACATTAGTAGATTTCATCCTCTACGTAACTCTTCTATGAATTAATATTTTCCGCTGCGAATATTGATTTAAAACTTGTTGTCTATTGTATTCTATTAGATTTTTTCCCTGTTGAAGGCTAACGATAATTTGTTGTATATTATCTTAGTCATAATATTCTTTACTGAGCTAGTTGAGCTCACCCTTTTCCTTTTTGTTCCATTTTTCTTCTCAGGAGACGAGAATATAGCGGGTACGAGTCGGGGTATGAATTGATGGTCCTTGAGAGAGTTGTTTAGTAGTCCTCACCATTTTTGTAAAATAATATATCAATAATTGTATTGAGGACATAGTTGGGTATATATATTGTCTAGATGACAATGTTTGTATTCAAACTCACAGTTTATGGGTTGTAAAAGTTGTGGTTGTTTCTGTACCATGTATTTGGCGACTCAAAATGGGTTGGATGGAATGGACCTATTTTGGGGGCGTCACAGCCATACTGTGTAATACACAGCTGTGTATATACATATAGCCCATATATATATATATATACCTATCTTATATATATAACTCTAATATATATATAAGTAATAAAATAAAACTGAGATGACTTCTCACGTAAGCATTAATAATCAATACCGTGTGCTACTATACAACCACACGTATTACTGTACTTTTACTACCGAGTAGTTCAACAGTATTAACGGTAAAACTTCTGCCGTTATTTTCATAAAATATTTTTGTCGTTTTCTCAATCTGACAATAATTCTGTTGTGGGGTCCACCAATGATTGTGCCGTTGTATGGATATTCCCTGCTAAAACGAATATTCCCCGACCAATCGAATATAATATAACAACTTGCATACTATGCAAAATTTATAAATATTGCCCACAACTATAACATTATATCAATTTCACTCCATAATATTCAAAAATAATATTTATAAAAAATTCATCTTTATTCAAAAAGTTGGGGTTTTACAATATATATATATATATATAAGTAATGATCCATAACATGTATTTGTTATTGATTCTTATAGAAAATACAACATCTATACATAATCAGGATTAGAAGCTGAAAATTGACGTCTGCTACTATTAATAGCGGACGGTAAAAAAAACAAATAACATCTGCTACTAATAGTTGCTGACGCGAATAAGTTTTACTTTATTAACTAAAGTTTAAGGTTTATTAACCAGAGTTTATTAATTAGGGCAAATAATTCATTGACTAGGATTTTTAGAGTTTATTAATTAGAGTTTAGAATTTATTAATCAAGGTTTAATGTTTATTAACAAGGGTTTAGAGTTAATAATGTTAATAGACCCTAAACCCAATTACAAAAGGAGTTAGTAAACCCTAAATTCTTATTAATAAACCACAAATTCTAATTAATAAAGTCAAACTTTTATTTTGTTTAACGTCCGCTACTATTAGTATGATATTTTTTTTACCCCTGGCTACTAATAATAGCTGATATCGATTTTCAATTTCTAATTTTGATTGTTCCTTGATTTTTAGTTGTTAATATTAACTATGGTTTCTTGTTTTCAATGGTGTATATGATTTATGCCTTATAAGAATTCATAACCAATATATACTTTATGGATCATTCCTCAATACTATATCTATATAATAAAATATAAATGATTTTGAATTTTCCGTAAATCCTAATAAATCATCTGGGCCGTCCAAAATTTGGGATAAATCTCACTGTCTATAGTGCCGTAGACACGGGACTGTTGCTGGTATATATATATATATAGTGTATTTTACTTGTAAGTTTAAGCAGTACATGATATATTTTTTTACCATTTATTCTAAAAAAAGATATTTTTGTACCTTTTATTCTAAAAAAGATATTTTTAGGCCGTTAATAATACCTAAATAATAATTATATTATTAAAATAATAAGTGCTATTAAAAATTCAAAAAATTGCTAAAACAGTTGTAAAAGTATCACTAAATATATATTTAGTATGACAATATAAATATTACTATGATATTATCAACAACTTCTATTTACCATTTAGAAAATACTTTGATGAATTTCAAGTTAAATACATATATAAATTATAAATTATCAAATTTAGCTTGTCTTAAAAGTTTTGTCAATAAGTTTGTTATAAAATATAGAATTTTTATTTTTAAGACTAATTAACTTTTTAATAAAAATATACTAATACTATAACTTGAAAAAAATAATCAAAAATGTTAAAAGTTTAAAGGCGGCTGCACCAAAATCCAACGGTTGAGAATGAAAGATCATCCGGAAACGATGCGACAGACACCAGCTCACAAAGCGTAGAATTTCTGCCTCTGCTCTGCCTAGATCCATTCTTCTTATAGTCCTGGTCAGCCCAACTTTTCTCTCCTCTTTCATTTTCTCTCTCTAACTCTTACCTGGTTGGATTCAAACCAGGTCCCTTAGAGTTTCTCTCTCCTAAACTGACTGTTTTTGTTGGCCTAATTTGGTGAGGAGACTCGGGATACAGAGAGAGAGGAGCGAATCTAATACACAATACATAATCGGAAAATGATGCAATCACCGAACGGCGGCGGCGATTTGACTCCACAACAGCAGCAACAACAGCAACAGTGGATGGCTATGCAGCAGCAGTATCAACAGCAATGGATGGCTATGCAGCAGTATCCAGCTGCGGCGGCGGCGGCATCAATGGCTATGCAGCCGCAGCAGATGATGTACCAGCAGCCTCAATACATGCCCTACCATTATCAGCAGCAACAACAACAGTATCAACCGCAACAACAACAACAACAGCAAAATGAAGCTCAGGTTCAGACTTCTAGTGAAGAAAACAAAACGATCTGGATCGGTGATCTTCAAACCTGGATGGACGAACATTACCTCCAATCTTGCTTCGCTGCAACCGGCGAGGTTAGGTCTTCTCTATTTCTATATATATATAGCAAGGATCAAGTAAGGATCAAGTGCATACCCTTATCTTACTCGCTCAAACTTCTTCTCCACGGTTTTGGTTATACAACCGTCGTTTATATATATATATATATATATATATATATATATATATATATATATATATATATATATATTAGCAACATCTAAAGCCAGTGCTATTATGCTTCACCTTGTAAAATACACTATAGCCTTTGGACGGTCTAAAGCCAGTGCATCCTTGTAAAAACAGTGGATGGCTATGCAGCAGCGTAGTGTAAGATAATGGGTATGCACTTGATCCGGACCGTACATATATATATATATGTATATATATATATAAGATCTCCAACGGACTGGTCCATTGACAATGGTGACGGGTTTTTGAGCTATGACACGGTTTGTACAGTAGCCATAGCCATGAACGGTCGCCAGAGCTCAAAAACCCGTAGCCATAGCTGGTCCGTTCCGTCGGAGACGCCTGATAATATATATATATATATATATGTATGTATACATTAGATATATGTTTCTGAATCTCTCTCAGCTGTTTGTTATCTTATTAAATTTAATGTATTTGTTTCAGTTGCTTAATTAGATATAGTTTTTCCTCAATCTTCCACACCTAATTTAGCTGCCTTCACGGAGATTAGCATCTCTCGACCCTTGAAAATATGTCAAGGGCCTCTAGTTACATTTTACAGCAGCATTTAAGTGAATGATATGGCGCTCACTACGACTAATATGTCTGCATTCTTTTCAGTTTCTACCCTAAATAGCTTAAGCTGTACCCAAATGTTACAACTGACAATAGAAATGTGAAGGAACACATTCAATCAAGGTATTCAAAAAACTTATGCAAATAGATTTGGAAAGTCAATGCAGTAAATTTAAAAAATAAAGCTTGTAGGGAAAATTGTAAGTCTCCAAGGGAACTTGTCAGCTTAAAGAGGCTCATTGGGGAATAAGCCTATGTGGGAGGAAGCATGCTAGTTTAGGGAACATTATGATGATTGCTGAGTTGACGTAGGGTCCACGACTTTGTATGTATACTGGACACCTTTATTGTATTAAAATGTTCAAGCTACTCCCCCATACCTATGTTTGAGTATTCCAATACACCCCAGTTAATCTTTATTTATGCCAATGGAGATCGCTTGTGTATACATTATTGGGCTCATTCTCTAACAACTTAAGCTTTTTAAATTGTTGGTGACTGAAGACTGTCACTTATCTCCTATAATTTGGAAATATATGATTCTTTGACCTATTGCCACATCCACAATGTTGATGTTTCACATCTCTTGGAATTTATGCCGACTATGTTTATGTGCATCCTATAAGAACTAAGATGTAGGATGAGCTTCCTTATATTAAACTATGCTGTTTGCACTATAGAAAGATGATTCACCTGATTTGTCTGTTTAATTTTTTCTACGCATGAGCTTGTTGTATTTATATATGTACATTTTTTACTATGCCGCTGCTAACTGTCTTTTGGTGCCATGACCTAAGCAGGTTATATCCGTAAAGCTTATTCGCAATAAGCAGTCTGGTCAGTCAGAACGATTTGGATTCATCGAGTTTCTTTCTCATGCAGCAGCTGAGAAGGTCCTGCAGAGCTATAATGGCACTGTGATGCCTAATACAGAGCAAGCGTTCCGGTTGAACTGGGCAACCTTTAGCATTGGAGAAAGGCGCCAAGATGCTGGTTCTGATCAATCTATATTTGTAGGCGATTTGGCTTCAGATGTTACTGATACAATATTACAGGAAACATTTGCTACCAGATATCCATCTGTTCGAGGTGCAAAAGTTGTGGTTGATACAAACACTGGCCGTTCAAAAGGTTATGGCTTTGTTAGGTTTGGAGATGAAAATGAGAAGTCAAGGGCCATGAGTGAAATGAATGGTCAATATTGTTCTAGCAGGCCCATGCGCATAGGTGTTGCAACCCCCAAGAAGCCATCTGCACATCAGCAGTATTCTTCACAAGGTGAAGCATAATAGTCCACTGTTTTTCATTTATTGGTTCATAGCCTTTGGCTCCGTCTAAAGCCAGTGCATACTCCCGTCCTTTGTCCTTTATGTTCTGGAAATATCTTCTTCTAGTTGTGTTATGTTTTTATATTGCAAATTCTAAAGGGTAGGGGGAATTGTTTTTGTAGCTTTAATTTCCCATAAATGATGAATTATCTATAGTGGTTAAATTTACTAGTAATTTGATTTGAACTTATTATGAAGTTTATATGTATTAGTTTATGTACGAATTTGAGCTTCATTAAGTTTTCTTTTGACTTTGTGCTTTCGTTTTTTACTTTTAATGGATTATGAAGGATGGAAAAGTCTTGCACATAATAGAACCTCTAAGCCCTTATTTTGAACTGATTAGAATTAGCATCGGCGGCTGTCATGTTCATATTTTTTGTGCAAATGGTTTGAATATTAACTCAAATTATTTCATTAGCTGTGGTTTTGTCTGGAGGAGCTGCTGCAAATGGTGCACAGTCTGAGACTGATACATCTAACACAACAGTGAGTCTGCCCCCTTACTGAATAAATTAACAACTGCCTTGGGTACTTTGTTAACCCTTGTTCTCTTGTAGATATTTGTGGGAGGGCTTGATTCTGATGTAACTGATGAAGAACTCAGACAGATCTTTTCGCAGTTCGGCGAGGTGGTTTCTGTGAAAATACCAGCTGGGAAAGGATGTGGTTTTGTACAATTTGCCAACAGGTATTCCTCTGCAGTTCAGTTACTTTGTATCAAATTATTGTTGTTGATGCTGACAGGATACTTAATGTTTCCAGGGCCCACCATCTATGATACATGTGTTTACTATAGAATAACTAATTATTTTGAATTTCTTAACTTAAGAATTGTTATCCTAGGGGCAACAGGTTCCCAGACCTCAGAAGTAATGACTGTTTCTGTTACTTTAAAAGTAACTTAGTGGCAATGGTACAGTTGGCATGATAACTATTGTATGATCCCCATCTGCTTATCTTTGTATACAGAACCAGTGCTGAGGATTCGATTGAACAATTGAACGGGACTGTTATTGGCAAGCAGACAGTCCGTCTATCTTGGGGACGGAGTCCGGGGAACAAGCAGGTACCTTTTTTTAATCTTTAATCGACTATGTACGTATTTTATTCAGCTTCTCCATTTCCATGTGAATGGCAAATGAAGCTCTTAAGATATCTGAAAAATAAGCAAAATGACTTTATTTGTTTGTCATTGTGAATGTATTTTAAGTAATCTGCATATAAAATTAAAATTGTTTATCAAATTGGCAAAGTGGAAAGCTACACTGAGTCAATGATTAGTTACAGTTTATTTCTTTCCATTTCTCTTTAGCTTACCATCAAACTTTTCCAAAAGCTATTACTTATGATCAGTTTCTTCAGATTTTCATGAAAGTAGCTTATTTGTTTAGTGCCTACCCCAACTAATAGGGATTTTGCCTTTGGATTTGGAACCAGATTTTTATTTAAATGATTCATAAACATTATCCTGTAATCAACTACTATGTTACATAAAAAGGATGCATGAGTAGGATCATTTGCTCTTATCATGTTTTAATCAATTTTCCATGTATTCACCTCTTGTTTACCTTTCTGAATGGTTTGACAGTTGAGAATGGATTCTGGAAATCAATGGAACGGGAATTATTACTGCAAGCAAGGGTACAACGGTTATGGGTATACTGTGCCGCAGAATCAGGATCCAAACATGTATGCTGCTGCTGCTGCTTATGGGGCATCTACAAATGGTTATGAAAACCACTAACGGCCTGTAAGCTGATACTGGGTGGTGTTTTAAGGTTGAACCTATCAAACATACAATGAGCATTAGAGGATATGCTTTTTAGACCAAAGTATGTAGTTTGAATTTTGTAGCTGGATTTAGAATCATATCACAGAGATTGGAGACTTCTCTAGTATTCTATTGAGACCTAATTTAAATTTTTTGAAGGCATAGCTTTCTGGGGCCAGCTTTATATGATTATTTCTGTCTTCTTCAAATTTTAATTGTGCGGTACGGCATATAGGATAATCAGTGAGGCAACAACCTTGGGGGTTGGCTAAAATGCCACCATTATGCCTGGTTTAGCATTGAATTGTCTCTCTCTCTCTCTCTCTGTATATTTTTTGCATGGTCTGGGTAAGTGTTGAAGTTTGTTCATAGGTTATGAATATTTTGAATTTTAAGCCAATACTGATAATCATGTTGGGTATAACTTTGTGGGACTAAAATTGTGTTCTTAAGTAGGCATCTTTAAGCCGTAACTGGTGTCTATATATGCTATTATGTAACCAGACTAATTGATGATTTTGGCTGATTGGCAACTATTTATTCTATTTAGTCACTTTCATTTGTTTTTCTAGTATCATTCCAAGTTATTGGTCTAGATTATTCACGTCTCTTTTTCTATTGCATCAATCTGGCAAGTTGTTTTGTATAGGTAGTAGTATTATTGGAGACTCCATATTAATGGTCATATTTACTCGAGTACTAATAAAATATTATGTATTCTTGAATTCATATGCGAAAACAAATCGAATTGAGCCAAATTCAAATTCAAACTTACTTTTGTTATGCTGTTTATTCCGAAAACTTGTGGCTGAAGCTCAATTGTTACCAAACAGGGGAGCTCAAAAGCATCCGTAACTTCAAGATTAGTTCCAAAAAGGAAGGAAGGGAGGGAGGGAGTATTACTATAAGAAATGTTTGGTGGCGTGACTCCATGTGCTAATAATACGGGTTTTACTCGCAGCGGGGGTGGTAACCCAATTTTTTCCAAAAGAAGATATTCTGAGAGCATTTCCCCCCAAAAAAAATACTAATAGAAGCCAAAGCTAACCGACCCCCAAGAAAGGGGAAAAAAGAAGATTAGTAGAAGAAGATATGACCGACCCAAATAGGAAATCGAAACAAACAAACAAGCTAAAGTAATCTGTTGCATATGGAATTTTCCTTCTTTTTTACTGACCAGCTGGAAGTCCTTGTGCACTGAGTTTTTAGGAGAGAAGTGAAGCAGAAGAAACAGAAGAGAAAGTTAGTTAGACTCCAACTCCATTAATATTCTTTCTTTGGGAGTTGAGAGTGAAGAGAAAATTGCTCTCTTTCTTGTTGCTTGTTTGGGAAGAAACTGAAAAGAAGAGAATAATATAATCACTACTTTAGCATTATAAATTATAAATAAAAAGAAAAGAAAAGAAGAGAGAGTTCAGTTTTTCTGGTGGTTAACCAAACCATTCTCACTCACCCTACCCTAACAGGGGTTGGTAATTTTTTTTGGAATTGTCCTTAATATATTTTCAGAATCTGGTCCAGTACCAGTAGGAAGTTCCAATAACAACTCTCTTTATTTTAAAGTAAGCATACATTGAAATTTAGCACACGTATGTATATCTATATTTTGTTAATTGGAAGCTTGTGTACGTAGGGTAGCCCTTCCCTTGTCCAAATCTAACCCACCCCTAATCAAAAATCGAATCTAAAAGGGGATGAATCATTTCTTTCTTTAATTATTTATATATGGGCTTGTCACAATTCTCAAACATTTCAAATCTAAACAAGATATTAGTTAGAGAACTTGCTAGGGAATATATATCTTTCAAACCATGACAAAAACTTTTTTTCATACGACAGAATTACCCTCAAAGATCATGTGCCAATAAAAACTATACTACTAATAAACTATGCACTCGAGTACATGTAAACAAGGTACCATGCTATAAAAGTGCTCCCAAGTCACATTCCTTTCTGCAACCGTAAGCAATGGATTGTCAGCTCAACTTGTTCATTTTCCTCATCTTGATGCTCCATGACCTTAGCCATGCCTCGGGGACCACCGATCAAGCCGGTCTACTGACCGCCTTCCGCCGTGCGAAGATGCAATCTCAAGCTGGTTTTAGTGATAATGAGAAGGGGAGCACCATGAGTTTTGATGAGGACACAAGTACATCTAATTCTGAAGTTGGAAACATGGAAGATGATCTCATTGCAAAAGGGCTTCCTGGTCAGCCTTTAGGGGCCAAGTTTAAGCAGTATGCAGGGTATATCAATGTCGATAAGTCCAAAGGGCGAAACCTTTTCTATTATTTTGCTGAGGCTGTTCATAATCCATCTTCCAAGCCACTTGTTCTCTGGCTAAATGGAGGTAAAATCTCTTGCTCTTTCTTTGACATTCATTTCACATCAAGGTAAAAAAGTTTAGGATGTGGTTTTCTGTCTTGTACTTCAACATTTCACATCAAGTTTGCAATAAAGGTGTTCACTGCATTATGTCCAATCAAACTCAATAATTGCTCAATCACATGGACATTAAAATCATTTGCCAGTAGATTCCTTTTATTTTCCCTTCTACTGCTATTTTCCCTTATAAAATTCTAACAACGTGTTTTTTTTCCTGTGTAAATGAATAGAGTCGAGTTCGAATTAGTTAAATGAGCCGTGCTTTAATAGTGAGATGTCCGGCTCGAGTAATTATGTTTTCTTAATTTTATAATAAAAAAATTAAACAGTCGGGCTTAACTTCGCTCGAGCCTGACTCGTTTACTAAACTAGTTGAATTCATACACCAAATCTCAGGCTCAACTTACTCTTAAAGGCGTAAGATATGAGAAAGAGATTAATGATGTGTTTGAAAGCATGATCCTGTAATAACTTATTATTGAAACAGAGGAAAAACCAGCTTTAAATTTGTAACTGGTCCCAATTTATGCTAAGAAAGTCGGTCTAATTGTTTTGCATTGATGTCATAGAAGAGAGCCTATAACAATGTGATTCCACAGGGCCTGGTTGTTCATCACTGGGGGTTGGTGCCATGGTAGAGAATGGACCTTTTGGTGTCAAACCCGATGGCAAAACACTTTACTTGAGGCGATTCGCATGGAACAAAGGTTCTGTTACTTAATATCCTGTTTACGGACTGATTTAACATTGACTTCTTCAATTCATTTTAGTTTTATGGGTCTGCGAGAGCTCAACAATCCGTGACATTTTTATTTTTATTTTTGAAAAGAACTGCTTAACATTAAATCAAATCATACGCAAGTACATCAGAAATAATCAAAATGTCAATAGTCTGGCTTTACAAGTTAATTTTACCCCGTTCAACAGACATTTCTGCTGAGCTCCCGTTCTCTCTAATTTTATGTATACACTTGTGTAATAAAGTATACAGATGCCTGATGCTTATTTTTTAAGTTTGTATACATGGTGCAGTTGCGAATACTTTGTATCTGGAGTCACCAGCAGGTGTGGGATTTTCTTACTCCAACGCTACATCCGACTACGCGTTGTCAGGGGATAAAAGAACTGGTAGGCTCCTACACAAAAGGGTATCTCTCTTCTTTCTACAAAGCAATCATTACACAAGCATATAACATTCTCAACACACACAGCTCAAATGCATTTATATTGTTCAATGGAAACTGTTCCTGATGCACATGAGGAATTCATGATTGCTTAAATCTTTTATAGGTATGTTGAGGGCCTCTTTTTTCCATTTTTAATACACTCTTTTGATATTGCAGCTAAGGATGCATATGCATTTCTGTTAAATTGGTTCAAAAGATTCCCTCAGTACAGGGCTAAAGATTTCTATATTATTGGAGAAAGCTATGCAGGTAAACTTAAACAGTGAAGAATCTATATAAATTACAAAAAAAAATATTGAAGCAAAGTAGATATTAAAATATATGCCACTAGCTTTCTTGGCAGGAGGATAACAGACAATGATTTTGCCTAACATATGCTCTGCCTTTGCTCTATTGGTATCTAATTCTTTTATAATTAATTGTTATAGGGTATTATATTCCTGAGCTAGCAGATGTCATTATCAAGAAAAATAGCAATTCTACCATGAAGATCCAACTAAAGGGAATTATGGTAAATATTCAGCCTGCGAAAAATTGCCCATGAAATTGTCTAGTTGTCGATGATCTACACTAGAATTTTCAATTTACCTACAACTTCATTTCATTCTTATTCTGGTAATTTTGAACAGGTAGGAAATGGGATAATGAATGATGCTACAGATAACAAAGGAACTTTTGATTATATGTGGAGCCATGCACTGATTTCGGATGAAACTTATGGAGGACTTCTGCAATACTGCACTAGCCCAAACTTTGACAGAATAAAATGTAATGCTATCAATTATAAAGTTGATAAAGAAGCCGGAGATATAGATTTTTACAATATCTATGGTCCTGTATGTTCTCATTCGTCAAATGCAACCAGAAAGAATAAACACGCTGGAGATTATGATCCGTGTGAAGTATCATATACTCGAAACTATCTCAACCTTCCCCATGTGCAGGAAAGTTTACATGCAAATGGAACCAAACTGCCTTATGATTGGGATGCTTGCAGGTTCTGAATGTCTTTTCTTTCGTTTGGTTAATGTTAGTTTTTTTGCATAAACTTAAGAAATACTCTATAAGGAAGAGCTTCATTCTTCTTTTTCTTTACTCTCTTTCAGTGAAATTGTTAACGAAAACTGGAAGGATAGTCCAACAAGCATGTTCCCAATATATAGAAGACTCATTGCCTCTGGCCTCCGAATTCTAATTTACAGGTGAGATTTATTACTTAGGATCTTATGAGCAGTTGTTTGCTTTAATTAATAGGAACGAATCCATCTGGAAAAAAGAGTCCCACTTTCACTCTTTTTCAACGATTCTCGGATTGGATTGTGCATTTGTTACTTCATGACAGAAGTTAAATTATATGAACATATTGTGGACAGCGGCGATATGGATGCAGTGGTTCCAGTGACCAGTACTCGATATTCCCTTAATGCCTTAAAACTTAAAGTGATCAAACCTTGGCATTTCTGGTTAGATGATACTGGAGATGTAAGTTACAAGCTTTTAATTAACCTTTTCATTTTCTACAAAATTTTCACATTCTCCTGTGACAATAGGCCTTTACCAACTGATTTTGTTAATTCTGCAGGTTGGTGGATATCAAACTGTTTATAAAGGACTAACTTTTTCAACAGTTCGGGGTGCTGGCCATGAAGTCCCACGAGTGCAACCTCGTAGATCTTTATCTCTATTAAACAAGTTTTTAGCAGACCTCTATTGAAGTCCAGACTCTGTCACATTATTCTTGGTATCACATCATTGGTGTTTTTTTTAAAGTTAAATTTGTAATCCCAATTTATTTAAAAGTGATACCGTCAAATGGATAATTAGAGGCACATTCATGAACTGATACTTGTAAGCTAAGAGATTTTAACACATTATTGATCTAGTGACTGCATTGCTGATATTTTCCCACAATCTCATTCTGTATAGTTTATCACTGATCAGTTTAATTTAAAAAGTATTAGCTTATGGTTCAATTATTATGAATGCCTGCTAAAAAACAGGAGAATTGGGGTTCCTTGGGGAGAATTATGTATCACAACTTTGTATCAAATCCTTACAAACAGCAGGCTCATTGGTTAACACATTCCAGTCCAAACTCTCCAATATATCTCAAGTTGCCGTCTTGTTTTTGGTAAGGCAGAAAGGGTTAAGAAATTTCTTGGTTCGTATTAGCTGTGAGTTTGATGAATCCAAACAAGACACTAAGACACATAGTAGAGACACGATTTCAAGTATAAAAAAGTACAGTGAATTCCACAAGGTTGTAAGCTCAACAAGAATAATAACCATTAAAAATATGAAACTTCCAATATTTGTTACAAAATTACCTATATAAAAAGAGAGATAGCCGGGTAGATGAAACAGCATTACTACTAGTGTTCTTCTAGTAAAAATGACTAAGATTGCATTCCTATTGTCACTTTCTCTATTATGCCTTGTGTCTGGTGTACAAAGTTATGGTGGAAATGGATATGATCCTCTTGGGAAACTTATTGAGGCTCAAAAGTCGAAAACGCCATTTTATCCTGTCAATGAGGCTCTGGCAGAGGAGTATTTGCCAGTTTATATAGGCCCTCAAGACGGATTGAAGGAAGCCGATAAGATTGTGAGTTTGCCAGGTCAACCTAATGGAGAAAATCTTGATCAATACTCAGGCTATGTTACTGTTGATCCCACAGCCGGCAGAGCGCTATTTTACTATTTTGTTGAGTCCCAAAACTATTCTGACAAGCCTCTTGTGCTCTGGCTTAATGGAGGTAAGACTTTTTTAAAATGTTTTACAGTCTTTTTTTTTTTCTGTTCATTTTATACTGATAATTTGACAAACGAACTGTTTTTCCTGTGCATTTCTTGTACCATCTGCCACTGAAATATATGATTGTTTCATAATATCATTGGTCATCGTTATAATAATCACCGACATGTCAAATTAATTTGAATGGCAGGACCTGGCTGCTCTTCTTTTGGAAATGGAGCAATGATGGAGCTTGGACCTTATAGAGTCAACAGTGATGGTAAAACCCTATCACAAAACAAATATGCTTGGAACAATGGTAAGTGCTACTCATTTTTCTGCCACAAAAAAAAAACTGCATAATTCTTACAACAATTATAGTGTTGGCAATGCAGTGGCAAATATTCTCTTCTTGGAATCCCCAGCTGGTGTTGGATTTTCGTATTCTAACAGAACATCAGATTATATAACCGGAGATAAACAAACTGCGGCAGATAGTTACACATTTCTAGTAAATTGGCTAGAAAGGTTCCCAGAATACAAAACCCGAAATTTCTTCATTGCAGGAGAGAGCTATGCAGGGCATTACGTACCTCAACTTGCTCAACTAATTCTTCAGTATAATAAAATCACCAACCAAACCGTCATTAGCCTACAAGGAATCGCTGTAAGTTTCAGCTAAACAAATTTTTTTTTTAATTACCTCAATCTTGAGAATAGAGAGAACTAACATACCTTTGCTAAAATATTCAGATAGGTAATGCATACATCGATTATGAAGCAAGATACACAGGAATGTATGACTTTTTATGGTCACATGCTCTCAATTCTGATGAAACTCACGAGGGCATCGTTTTAAACTGCAATTTTACTTCGGATGCAACTATTTCCGACACATGTGAAGCTTATATGAACCAAGAATACAATGCTCGAGGCAATATCTTCATATATGATATATATGCTCCCTTATGTTCTTCATCTCCAAGTAATTCTCCCCCGGTATGATTTTCATCATTCCCTTAATTTCAACTACATTTTCTTAAAAATCTTGTAATCCATTTTTCTTCTTCAAACAGATATCATCATTTGATCCATGCTCTGACACTTACATATACTCCTACTTGAATATTCCTCAAGTCCAAAAAGCACTTCATGCAAATGTCACTGGCCTTCCAAGTCCATGGGAATCTTGCAAGTACTGCATTTTACTTGAACAAATTCAAATTTCTGTTTGGATGTATAAATATAAATAGAAATTGTTGTCGAATATTGTGATCTGTTTTTTTTTAAATCTAAGTTTTGTTTCATCTCAATACAGTTTTGATATAAATGGTGATTGGACAGACAAGCCATTAACAGTTTTGCCCATCATTAAGGAGCTAATGGCCAGTGGCATCAGTGTTTGGATATATAGGTATAAAAAACGAATGCTGCCAACTGAAAAATAAAATAAAATAGCAAATTGATATTTTCACAACACTTTTTGAAATTTTCACATCAAAAGTGTCGCTATAGATGTATAGCGACACCGTAAGATCTATAGCAACGGTTTTTATGTAAAAATATCACATTATGTGTTTTTTGTTTGTTTCTTAAAAAATTTATATTAAATTGCAGCGGAGATACGGATGCTATAATACCAGTAACATCAAGTAGGTATGCCATAAACAAACTTGGAACATCAGTTAAGACTTCATGGTACCCCTGGTACACTCAAGGCGAGGTACGAAATTAAGGCCTTACATTTTCCCTTGAATTTTTATGAAATATATATACATTGTACGTCATACTTATATTAAATTTTTTTTCCACACTTTTAAGGTTGGAGGATACGCGGTTGGATATGAGAACATAACGTTTGTGACAATAAGAGGGTCTGGACATTTTGTTCCAAGTTATCAACCATCTCGCGCTCTCGCCTTTTTCTCATCATTTTTGGATGGAAAACTTCCTCCTTCGGATCAGAACTAAAGAGCGTATTGCGAAGAACTTGCTTATAATTTAATAATATGGGATTATAATTAAGATTAATAGTTAACCAATTCAAATGGTTTTCTCGAATTGATTTCTGCACAACTTGGTGAACACAAGAGGTTCATAAAATATACTTCTCATTGTACTAGCGTAATCAAGTGTAGTGGAAATTAAATTATATGAAAGTGTGACCATTGATAAATCTTAATAAAATATATATAAGTGAAAAATTAATCAAAGCAAACTTTTTGGGACCGAAAGAGTGCATAATATATATATATATATATATATATATAGAGAGAGAGAGAGAGAGAGCAAGGATCAAGTGCATACCCCTTATCTTACTCACCCGTGCTCACTCCTTTTAAGCGACGGTTTCGGTCATACAACCGTCGTCTATACTTTTAGCGATGCTATGTATTGTCCGTCGCTAAAAGTATAGACGACGGTTGTATGAGCGAAACCGTCGCCTAAGGGGGGATAAGCACGGATAAGTAAGATAAGGGGTATGCACTTGATCCGGATCGTATATATATATATATAGTTGGATTTCTCATTTGTACCAAGAGAGGTGCTATACAACTAGGCTTAATTTGTTTATTTTTTTTTAAAAATAAATTAATTTAGAATAATTAAATAAATTTTTTAGTTTTGGTTGATCACTTAAAGGAGTTGACGTGCTCATATTGAGCACTCAATTTTGATTTGATCAAATTCAATGGATTCAAACATTTCAGATATATAGTTTGCTTTACTCATATATCTTTAGGCTATAAACTATAGGGGCAAGATTCAGTCCGGAAGTCGGATGGAGTTAAAGTCCGGATTTTTTTTAATGTTTTTTTTAAAACAATTAAAAATAATAATAAATAATTATGAATTTGAAATTTTTTCATAATACAGTGTTTTGGGTGTGATTTGGGTACGTATAACAAAATATGTATGTACAGTCTATGCAGACTGTACCACCATTTTTTGGTATAGGTATTCAAAACACGCCCAAAACATTATATTATGGAAAAATTTCAGTTCCATAAAATATTAAATATTTTTTTTAGTTGTTTTAAAAAAAACAAAAAAATAAATAAATAAATCCATTTTTGATAAACTATATATGTCCACTTGCTAATTATTAGCAAAGTCAAAGAGACAAAATGATTTGTACTAAAGCACCTTCAAAATATGGCCATATATATATATATATATATATATATATCCGGATTCATGAGACTATTAAGCTATTTTATAATTCTTAAATTAATAGTCTCATGTCTAAATTTGAAAACAAATAAGACACTTAAAATTAATAATTATATCCAAATATAATTCTTGCAAACAAACATAGTCTAAGAGAAAAATAATAATATATTTGTCTTAAGCTGATCAGCCACATAGATTCTCTAAATAATTAAATATATATTTGTGTTTTTTCAATTAAGTTAGGAATAAAATATTAATTAAGGTAAATTAATATTAATATAAGTAGACTGCAAGATTAACAATTGTATTATTCAATCATAATTGTTAATTAGTGGGAAATTTTCAAGAAAATACACTTGACGAAATAGGAACATCTAGATAAAATAGCCGAATGAATTTAATCAGTTATATAATCAATGACACACACACATATAAAAGAAGCATTCAAGGTCGTAATGCCGATAAAGAAATTGAACCCACTAGCTAATAGCTATAGCTTGATGTCAGACATCAAAATGAGTTGTTTTTGCTAAAACAACAAAATGAGTTTTGATAATATTCATAATAATAATAATAAAAAGTAATGCCGGGGCTGGGTTGGTTTTCCAAGGTTGATATCCAACCCGCAAGCCAACTAATCTCCCTAGTCCGAATTAGTACGGGTTTGGTATATAACCTGCTTATGCAAGACAGTATGTGGCCTTATTTATTCACAATTGTTATTAGTGGGAATCGATTATAAGATGTTCGGGTCTACGACTCATCCAAGATCAACACACAATTGATTGTTTTTGGTAAATTTCAATCACACCCCTCAGTTTTAATAAAACAAACGATGATACCACTCAACATACATATATATGTGGATAATGATTCATATCATGTATTTATTATGGATCAAAAATAGATAAATAGTATCTAGAGTGTACGTTCGAATGATCAATAACTGATATTAAAAGGGAGAACACGACGTCGTAGGCTAATATTTCTAGCAGACAAGTATTTTTACTAATCTCAGTTTAATCTCAGGACAAGAGTTTAATTTTCTTAACTAGGGTTTAGAGTTTATAATCCAATGTTTAGAGTTTATTAATCAGGATTTAAGGTTTATTAATTTATTTTAATAAATCCTAAACCCTGGTTAATAAATCTTAAACCATAGTTACTAAACTATAAATCTTAGTTGATTAAGTTAATGTAGAACACAAATCTTTCAAAATTGTATGCGAAATTTGTAGTTTTGTTCCCAATTGAAGGGTTTTGTTAGAATAGTTTTAGGTGTTAAGGCGTCTGTTAATTATTCTAGTGGACGAGGTAATTTTTTAACGCGTTGACTTTTGTTGACTTGGGGTATAATGGTCCAATTTGTGTCATTACACCGTCCACTAGTATTACTAGCGGATGTCGCGTTCTTCTTTATAATCTTGGTCGTTGATAGTTGGAACATACGCTATAAATAATGTTTGTCCTTTTTTAATTCATAACAAATACATGAATTACTGCCTTATATATATTTTAATAGTCCAAACCATGCGATATCATGACACATTCTATTTTATTCAAATAATTTATTGTACATAATAGAAAATTTAAAGTTTGAATTGTTTGAAAGTGCATTGATATATATATGTACAATGCAATATTTCAATGTATTTCTGGACTTCAAATTTCTCAATACTGATTCACATCCGATTTATTGTAATCGTTTCACACTAGAGAACTTTTTGGTCTAATTGGGAAATTTTAAGTTGCCAAATTAAAGGCCAAAAGGAGGTTGAATTGAATTATGAGCATTTGACTGAATTGTAGTACTCAACAAAATACACAACAATTAGGCACTTGAGGTTTTGGAGCAGCCACTTGGTTCTTCTTTTCTGGGACAAACAATGATATGACAAACAAACAAAAATGATAATGCATGGTTAAACTTTTTGACTCAATGTAACTCCACTCATGAAGTGGCTCAATCTAATTTTCCTTCTTCAATTCTAGATCCTACCCCCACCATTTCTCTTTTGAATTTACATGTCAACACTATCTTTCCTTTTTGCGTTTACATTACTATTTTTATCTGTTAATTTCTAACTAAACAGAGAATAATTATGCATTACAATGAATCCCATTACTGTGAGGGGTTCGGGTCTCTTTGACACCATAACTTGGGTCCAATAAAAATTACTTAACATATGCAATTAAATGATTTAGTTATTCTAAGTTTAAATATGATGATCGTTATAACATTTTTTATACAAAAAGTAACCTCATATAAAAACAGAGACATCACAAATGTGATATATATATATATATATATATATATATATATATATATATATATATATATATATTAAAATTTAACCTGATAACTCACACATTTAAAATCAAATCATGCATTCGTCCACTGCCACGATCATCATTATTATTACTCCATCAATTTAAATCTCGAAAATCATGTTTTAGTAATTGGAAGCAAACCTACACTGTCCGTTGCATGATCATAACATTCAATTTTTTTTCAAAATTCAAATAGTTTGGATTACCTAACCCCCACCACCACAAGAAAATAAAAAGAATATTGAGGTCGGCTTTAGTGTCCAATATTCAATACTCCATAATGTAAATATTGTCCAAAACAAATTAAATACTGTAACATGGATCAAGGCGGCGGCTAAGTTTCACGGCCTTTTTGTCTTTCTATATATATAGACATGATCATGTCTCAAACTTGTCAAATTGTAGAAAAATAAACTACTCCTCTCTCTATCTATCTATCTATATTTCCCTCTCACTTATTAATTTAATTACTTGCTCTTTTATTAAAATTCAACCAAATGGATGTAATGATACCATCACCGGCCGGCGGTGATCAGTTCAACTTCGACAGCACCTGCACTTCTCCACACATGATCGGTTTCCCTACGAGCCCACAACGCTTCGGTAATTACTTGGTCAGTGATCAAGTTGTTTCTGATCACCGGGAACAGAAAGATGATACAACAGATTTCACTTTCAATTTTAGTGGAGTTAAATTGGAGGATTCACATTTTATTTGTGCCGATGAGCTCTTCCATGGGGGCAAGATTAAGCCTCTAAAGCTAGTGCCACTCTCGCAATATCGCCATTTTTGTGCCAAAGACTCTCCTAAAACGCCACGTTCGCCTAAGAGAATAATTACAATGTCGCCACGACAAATTAAGAATAAAGATTCTGATCCATTGCTTAAAAAAGAAAATAAACGTTCAGGGTCCAAGTCATTCACCTTGAACGTTTCTAACATGGCATCACACCGGGATAAAATAGAAAGAAAAACTTCAATTTCGAGTTGGTATGGGAAATGGAAGCTGACGGATATATGGTTGTTTCGTAGTGCTTCTGAGGGTCATGCGACAGTTAGAAGTGGTGATAAAGAAGATTTGAAGAATGTGAGTTTTAGGTCGGCAGATAGCCGGCGCAGTGGTTCGGAGTCCAAAGAGGATTTGAGTCTTAGGTCGGCGGTTGGCAGTGGCTCGGGGTCGAGCGGTGGCAGCCGGAGGACGAAGGGGTTGGTATCTGCTCATGAGTGGCATTATAAAAATAAGAGGGCGGCCGCGGAGGAGATGAGGAGGAAGACTTTCTTGCCTTACAAGAAAAACCTGTTGGGTTGCATGGATCTTGATCCGGGTGTTCGTGAGTTTTCTAAGGGACTTACGGTAGAGATCAAATGCTAGTTAATTTCAATTGAATGGATTAATTCCTAATTAGTCCTAACGTTTAGATTTGGTTTTTGAATGCGGATAATGTTTAATTATCCACTAGATGAATTATGGACAATCCTATTGAAATTAATCATTTTATTTTATATATTTATCGCCTTTGATGAAGTAAAATTTCAAAGAATATAAATTATTGTCGATCACTAGCTTTTTGTCTTAAATCTTCATTTTTGAGGATATATATAAATCGAGAGCAGATCTTCTGTCTCCATTTTTTCTGTCCCTCTTCTGTCCCCCACTTGAATTTTGACACCTAGCCACTTATTTAATTTTAAAGTTAATTAGTGTTAAGTAAGATGCTATGGGTCAAAATTTAAGTGAGGAACACAAATATATAAGAAAAATGGGGACAGATGATCTGCTCTCATATAAATCATTACAAATACAAATAATTAATGTCAAAGTTAAGAAAATCTTATACACGTGAATAATTAATATGGGCAGCTAAGGACAAAAAAATTATAATAATTATCAACCGCACACTAGGGAAAAAAATAAATACATTAAAGAGTGCGACAAATGTAAAACGTTTATTAAGAGTATCCTATTAGGAATCAATTGATCTTTATTAAGAATGAACTTATTATAATATTAGGAATCAATTAATTATAAATAAGATATTGAGAACCTTTCAAATATATGTATTGAAACTTTTAATGAGTTATGTTATGTATTTTCAAAATTTTAAATTGTTTTATAATTGCCAGATTGTGCACCTGACACATAACTGTAATGAGTTAGAATAAGTCTAGACAGACCGGAATAGTGGACTGGATTATTGGACATTTTTAATTTTATTTTTTTATTTTTTTTCTTGTTACTCAAAAAATGTATAGTATTTATTTTAACTGAAATTTTTATAAAATATAGTGTTTTAGGTATAATTTGAATACATATATAAACACAGAATTGTACCGTCTGTATAATCCTGTTTTTGTATATGTATCCAAATTATACCTAAAACACTATATTTTATAAAAATTCATGTTGAAATTAATATTATACATTTTTTGAGCAATGAGTTAACAATGTCCATCGAGGAGGAGGCCGATAAGTTTATAACATATTGTCTTTAGTTGTGCAACTTTTGTAATGAGACAGGGTTTCAAGGCCTGTCTCATTTTCCCACTATGTTCATTCTTATTGTTATTAGTTTGTTCCAGCCTTCCAGGCCCAAGAATATTACAAAACCAAAGAATTAAAAGTTTCTGTCAGGAGTTAAGAAATTTTTATGAAAACTGATAAATTCGCAACGACGGTTTTCACCATCGTTATACATCTATAGCGACACTTTTCATTTAAAAATATCAAAAAATGTCGTGAAAATATCAATTTTCAATTTTTATTCGTATTTGGCATGAGAAAGTTTCAAATGAATTGGCTGTAATAGTTTAAATTAGCACTTCATGCAGTAGAAAATTATATGATTGTTAATTATTTTTTTTGATATTTAGATTTGTATAAGAAATACTTACCTATAATTTTTATAAGTTAAGAATTAATATTAGGAGATATACAAAATCAACTATCAATAGTAATATATTATGCATTTGGTCACGTTTTGCTTCAAGTCTTATTGTATACTCCCTCTTGTGTTTTTTTAATCTATATAAATAAACATTGAGATGACCAACATGCATGTATTATAAAAACGGAAGTGGTTAGTATGAAGTTTATTTTTGAGTAAGTTGGTCAATTGGCCAATAGAGTACTAACACGCAGGTGAGGCTCTATGTGTGTTAGCATTTTATTGGCCAATTAATCAACTTACTAAAAAATAAATTTCATGCTAACCGAATCCTATAAAAACTAATAATATTCTCACAATGGCTATGCATGGCTTTGAATTAGTTAGATGTATGTTGTGGAGATTCATCAAGGTTGCCTCGAGCCCGATTGTCTCATTCACCTGCAAGGTAGTCGTTGTAGACTGATTATCTGACCAAATACCAATTGTATGTATGGTGAAGTTGGAAAATATGGGTTAATTAGGAGCAACTTCGGGACTCATGGATTGCTCTTTGGATAACTGCTTTCTTGTGTGCTACCATACCACCCCCTGTAATGTTTGTGTATAACTTTCACAAAAAAGTGTACGGACAAAATTATATGTGTGTTAATATTTTATTAATTAATTTATCAAAAAAAAAAACAACTTTCTCGTACATTTAAGAGGAGGTACTTTTGAAATGTGTAGTCCCAATCTACATTTAATAAAGGTAAGGTGAAGATCAATGGTATGCAGACATGTAAGCTTAGCTAACAAAAGGCAATTCATTTTCCTCCCTTTCTCTCCTTTCTCCTCTTTTCCCTTTTCTCTCTCTATATATTCCCCAAACACGTACAAAACTACGTAGACATTTCCCTCCCCATAATGCCGATGGAAGTGATGATACCGTCACCGGCCGGCGGAGACTTCAACTTTGACAGCGCATGCACTTCTCCGTACGTGAGTGCCCCTTCAAGCCCCCCACGCTTCGGCAACTACTTCTTCAGCGCCCCAACCAGCCCCACACGCGCCGCCACCTTATACCGCGATTTCACCGATCACTTTCCTCTCTCCACCGACACCGACACCGGCCCTTCATCCACAATACCCTTTAATTGGGAAGAAAAACCCGGAACCCCAAAATCAAAACACAACACCCAGTACAATTATGAGCACGATGACGCCGATTTCGCCTTCGATTTCAGCGGACAGCTGGAGAGACCTTCTCTCTCTGCCGACGAGCTTTTTGACGGCGGTAAAATCAAGCCATTAAAACCACCACCAGGTTTTACTGAAACTCGAAACCGTAACGATTCGCCAAAATCCCCCAAAAACAGACTAAAAGAAGCCTTGTCGCCCCGGCAGAAAATGAAAGATTTTGACCCATTCGCGGCGGCATTGGTAGAAACCCGGCGAGAAAATTATAATGATCATCTGGAAGGGACCAATCAACGAGGGGGAGTGAAAACTTACAATTCATCAAATTCGAGTGTTAGAGGAAAAGGGTTGAGGCCTTTATCGCCAGTAAATTCAAAACAGAGCTCCTTTGTAAATTCAAATTCAACCTCCACTTGGTACAGTAAATGGAAGCTCAAGGATTTACTGCTGTTCCGCAGCGCGTCGGAGGGTCACAAGGACAAATACGCCATACTGAAGAAGAATCAGAATGAAGATGTGAGGAATTCGAGTTTCCGGTCGACGGACAGTGGCGGATCTATGTCGAGCCGGAGGGGGAAGGGGCGGGTGTCGGCGCACGAATGGCATTATACGGTGAACCGGGCGGCGGCGGAGGAGATGAGGAGGAAGACTTTCTTGCCGTACAAGAGAGGTTTATTGGGTTGCTTGGGGTTTAATATTCCTGTAGTTCATGAACTCTCCTAGGGATTTGGTTCAACTGTGTCACGTGAATGATTCAAATTTCTCATCTACATCTCTCAATTTGTTATCTGTAGTTCATCCACATACATTTTGGAGTAAATTTCTGTGTTGATATTTGGTACTTTTGATCATCTGAAATTCAATAACATTTGTCCAAACTAACATTTACTTGCTCATATTTTCTTGTGAAATTTCATTTGATTATTATGAAATTTGCAATCACTCTATACAAATTGAAAATATGTTGAGAATTTATAAAAAAAAAGTCAGAAGTCTAATGCGACGTGTAATTTTTTTTTTTATCAATTGAAAATATTTGTTAAAATGTTCAAATATAAATAATGATCAAGATTTAATTTAGTCAAAAATATTACTCAAAAGGCCTTCATAAGATTATAAAAAAATTTACTCTATATGGGATTTTATAGAATTCCCTCCTACTTTGGTTCAATGTTGGCCGAAAGAAATAGACCAAGAACATGAGTATTTGATTCAAAGAAGAGAGAGACAAGCAAGAAAGTGGGGTTGTGCTATAATTAAGAAATAGTGATGGATGTAGGGAAAAGGAGGAGCTACCAACCTCATTATTACTAGCTTAGCTTTATCAAAAGCAATGTTATGTGTTTATTTATTACTACCATCAATTACAATTAGGACACTCAAACCACATCAATTCATACTTGTAGTTGTAGTAATCATGTCTACTTTTTCTTTACAGTTAAAAATACAGTATATACAATCTGTTAGTCTGTATTTTAATTTTCTATTAGTCAATTAATTTATTTATTTAAAAATAAATTTCATATTAACTACTTCCGTTTATATGATATGATTGTGACATTAAAAGAATTTGTCTTTATGTACGATAAGCATGTGATGATATGACGATATTATATATATATATATATATATATATATATATATATATATGCATACGGTCAGGATCAAGAGCATTCTTCTTAAATAGCATTCCTCCTTAAATAATTTCACAAAAATAATAATTATTATTTAATATATTTTTGGGTTAATTTGCATAATTTTAAATTTTTCAATAAATATAAATTTTCTATTAGTCAATTAATTTATTTATTTAAAAATAAATTTCATATTAACTACTTCCGTTTATATGATATGATTGTGACATTAAAAGAATTTGTCTTTATGTACGATAAGCATGTGATGATATGACGATATTATATATATATATATATATATATATATATATATGCATACGGTCAGGATCAAGAGCATTCTTCTTAAATAGCATTCCTCCTTAAATAATTTCACAAAAATAATAATTATTATTTAATATATTTTTGGGTTAATTTGCATAATTTTAAATTTTTCAATAAATATAAATTTGATTAATATAATAATTAATATTATAAAATGAATAAAAAGAAATTACTAAATTCAAAATCATAACTAAAAATTTTAAATAAATTTACACTAAAATTTTATTTTAAAATTTCGTAATTTAAGTTGGATCAAAGTCAATATAGATATGAGTCTTTTATGAAATTAAAATAGTAAAAAAAATCACGGGGAACAATTGAATGTAATGGAATGGGATGGGATGGGATGGGATGGGATGGATGGGGGGAGTGGGGGGGCTTGGGGCCATAGGAAGGAAGAGGAGTAATAGACATCATTAGCCATCGCCGTCCATCACGTGCTTCCAAAGACTTTAGGTTGCGATTTGGATGGAAGAAATTGAATGGAGATTAGAATGATTCATTTCATTTTACTCCCTCTCCCTCTCAAGATAAAAGTTTTATTATTATTTTAGTAGTCTCATATTAAATATTTATTTTTTTAATAATTAAATTTTTACATATTTTTTTTATTATGCCGTAGCATTAAATATCTCATATTTTTTTTATTATAATTTTTCTTCTTATTTAAGGACATTATTATAGATAATTTTACTATTTTATTCTTCTTCTTAATATGCATAAAAAATCCATCATAACTATTATCCTAAAACAGAGAAAATAATTAAAATGAGTTGTTATTTTATGCTCTCTCTGCCCCAAAACTCTCATGACTCAATAATAATAATAAAAAAATTATTCATAAAATCTTTAAATTTCAGTCAAAATAACATTATAGTCTGTAAAATGTATGAGTATATCTCTATCTACTACAGAAGCATTAACAATATCTGTCGGCTGTGTCTGTCAACGCCGGAATCTCTGACTATTTTCTTATCTGTGTGTTTGTTGTACTACTAAACTAACAATATAAATAATAAATGCAAATAAATATAAATTGCACGTGTTGAAACCAATTTCAGTAAATTCTTTGGTCTCCTCTCCTCTCCTCTCCTCTCCTCTTTCAACAATTCAAACTACTTGCTTCTGCTTTCACATTCTAATTAAACTTGTTAGTAGAATGATATCCCGATTCATCTCATCCATTAACTATGGAGGGAGGGAGGAAGGTTTCATCAAAGCCCAACAGAAAAACTAATCCATGACTTGGGCCCTTTAAAATCCCTATCCACAATAAATTGGGCCTTACAATACATGTATAGTTGAGTCGGGTCAAGCTTTATATTCCAAATTTGACTAAATTCCAATCTATTATCTATTATCTATTATCTATTATATATACTAAATCACAGTTTTTGACACAATATATTGACATCTGTAATACTACATAGCTTGACACCTGTCTATCCTATTTAATGCTTCTTATAGCCCTTGACAAAAATACCCTTAACAAACAACTGAGGTTCCTTTTTAAAATTATGGATAAATAATAACAAACTAAATAGAATTTAATCTCTTCAACAACCATTCAACAAAATTTTATATGGATAAAAATTCCTAACTGAATTAGAATTTGAAATAATGTTAATGATCACCTGACCTACATGCATATATATACATATCTATTATATATAAATCGCAACGTCGAATTTCCCCAATTTATTCCATTTAATGGAGCTGCATTCTTCGGCAGCCGAAAATCTCAAATTTCAGTCGGTACAATCCTATCCATTCCTCTATCTCACTTCTTTTCCCTAATCGGATGCCGTTGATAGTCTTTTTGAGGCATGTTCTTTACCTTTCTTGTGATTTCGACGGCCGGAATCTGGCCGGAATCGGAGATATCCGTCGATATGAGAGGATTTAAACCCAAAACCGTCGATATGAGAAGATCCAAAGCCTGAAAACATATTGTTTTTCCAAACCCAAAGCCGGCGAAAATCAAAACAAATTGTTTTTTCGGTATGCAAATTCACTATCAGTCACACACATACATACGTATATATATTGTATCCCTTAAAATGGTTTCGAAGATTGCATTAATTTGTTTTGCTATTTGGATTTTGTTAACAGTTCTAAATTCTGGGGTTTTGCTATTTCCAAATGGGTTGCTCTTATGTATAACATTAAAGAGTTTTGTTCTTTCAACACTAAAGCCTCCATTATTATCTTCAATTAGTGGTACTACAAGGAGGAAATTGAGGGCTTCAATTGAAGTTTCTGCCTGCTGCTCTTACCAGAAATTCATCCACTTTGCAGGTATATTCATTTACTCCTATCTCCATATATGTATATGTATGTATATCTGTATGTATGATATGATTGTTTCAATTATGCTCCAGTTAATATAATTCCAAAGCGTGGGTAGAGTAATTTGGTCATTTCTAAGATGTCATATTTTTTATTGTTTAGATACAATGAGATTTATTGTAGATTTATTTTAAAAGGGAGTTTTGGATGATGGAGGAGTAGTTAAATGCTTTAACATTAAGTTATATCCATGTTCCCAGAAATGTTGCGCCTTCTCTTGGATTAATTGATGCAATCAAAAATTTAAATTATGTAACCATCTGCATCACAGTCAACTACTCTAATTGAATGGCTTATGTTTGTAATCTTTCTCCTTCTCTAATTGTCAGGTTGGTGGTGTTATCTTTGAATCAATGTGGTAATTCATGTCTTGTCGTGGGAATTGAAGGATATTAGCAGGTTTTCAAGGTGGCAAAATTGCTTATTGAAGGACAAGGGTAGCTCTCTTATCTAATCTTGAAGATAAGATAACACATAAACTTGTCCCTTGAATTGGATAGTTGTGCCTTTTTTTTTATAATTGAAATTAGGTTTGGAAATCTCATAATTTGCCGAATTTTAAATAAAGTGCCTCAATCAGAATAAGGATTTTAATTCCTATGAATATGTTGCTAGATGGCTGCAGTTCAACTTTTGATGTTGATATTTTACCTACCATTTCAGTTTGTAACTTTTGATGGAACAATCTGAATCAAGTTCTCACATATCACATCCAACAATCAATATTTTTTACTCAACACATCTAATAAGCGAATATATGTGGTTTATATTTTTTTTCTATCAAGGGATTTCCTCTTTTTAGTTAGTTGAAATTCGCAAAACTCTTTGATATCAGTAAGAGTGAAATGGGAAAATGCTCTACCCAACTGGATTTAATTTCTAATCCTTTTTGATGTCTGATTTAATAGCTAATGGGTAAAATTGAACTGCAACATGAATTGACTTCATATCAGTATATTTGCCTTCTTTTTACTATTTTCTTTTCTTTTTCCTGAATAATATTTTATCGGATTGACGGATTGTATAGATTAGGATGTTGAGAGACCTGTCTGATCTTTGATTATTAGCCTGAATAGAAGTCTTGGCTTAGTTAAGGTATTTTTTGATCTGATCCGAAAACTATTTGGTTCCATTCAATTTCATGTTTTTCAGGAAGGGGAAATATTAGATTAAAAAAATAGCAATACATGATAATTATAGGACTAATCCCATCCAAAATCAAATCAGGGTAATTTTCATTACATATTTTTTTAATTTTATTTAGTTTATATTGACAACATTATATATGAAGTATGAAAGAAAATTCTTTAATACAATTGCATTTCTTTCTGTTTTTGGTTAATGGTAGGTGTTGATATTTTTGTTAATCAAATAGTAAACCCAGAGACAGTTTAAGGAGTATGTGTCTGTGATGACAAAAGGAGGAAAAATTTATTTTCTACCTTGAACTTTCTATCTTCCTTACATATGAGAGAATGAGACAAAGTAAACTCTTTTTTGAGAGGGTGGAACAAATGTGGGATTATTTTGACTGAAGGTCTAACATTGAGAAGGTGTACATTTCTCAAATTGTTCTTTTGTTTTCTTTCTATATCTCTTCTAAACTAAATAAGTTGAGTTTTTGAACTCAAGCGCTCTGAAGATTCCCATAAATACTTTTGAGTGTTAGAGTTATCTATTAGGATACAGGATTCAAAGTGTGAACATTTTTTTTATCAGTTGATCTGATTTGATTTTTCAAACATAACTTTACTGAAATTATGTGACTGCTCACATTCTTTCTCACCTTCCATCCATGGGGTTCCTTTCTTATCTCAAAATCTTCTCTGTTGATGTCCAGATACTGAACAAGGATTTGCACAAGCAATCATTCGGTCAGTTGTAGATTTTAAAAGGGATCCTTGGCCTAAGGTTTCTGATAATGCAAAAGACCTTGTGAAGAAGATGCTTATCCCTGACCCAAAGCTACGCCCTACTGCTCAGGAAGTGCTAGGTACTTTATAATTTTGTTAATATGCAATTCTATGATCATGATTGCAAGCGTTACCGAATGTTAATTTATTTAATTTTTTACTTGTGATTATTAGTTAATAGTGTAGTAATTTGGTTTCAGATTCACATACTTTGTGCTTTTGATTGAAGGAATGAAGTTTTTCGTTTTGAATTTGCAGAAGTTATAGTTGATTCTGTTTGTTTGTTGTTTGGGTTAATTGACGATGATGATATCCGCAACACTGATTCTCTGGTTTTAGTCAACAAACAATTCAACATCAATCAAGTTATAGTTGATTCTGTTTCTAAACGTTCTTTTCTTCTTCTTTTTTTCCCTTTTTTTAATAAAAAACATGTATAAACTAAAAGGATATCAGAATTGGAATTCTATGTTTCTTTTTGTATTGTTTTCCAAAGTTATTACAAACCAGCTCAATAGAAGTGTTTAGACATTGACCAAATGTCATTTTTTATTTCTTTGGTTTGCTATAACTTTAATTTTGAATTAGAATTTAATTGTTTCTCTTTCCTCCATTTATCTCAAATTAGGGAGAGTGCTATGATTGGCTGATATTCACATTCTCCTTTCATTCCTTATTTAGTAACTAAATATAGTTATTGTGATGGGTTTTACAGTTTTTGACAATAGTACCAAATTTGGAGCAAGTTTGGTTGCATTCGTCCTGTCGTTGCTTCTGTCTCCGACTGTATTTTCTTCAATTCCATTCCATATATTGATCAGAGTTGGAATGAAAAAGAGAAAATTGGTTTCTATCTATTAAATATATTAATTATACTAAAACGCAATACATGACACAATAATTTGACATATGTCATCTTCAAAATTCAACACATGTTCTGCCTAATTAATGTTTCTTGATACCCTTGACAAAAATGCCCAGCTAATGCCCACTCCTTAATACCCTTACAAAAATGCCCAGCTAATTCCTTCCCCTAGATCTAGAATCAACAATTCAAATATGACATCTACCCTCTCTCAACGCATCGCTTTCTGCTGCGGCAAATTCCCTAGAGACGACGAAGAAGAAGCAGACCCAAAGGATGACGTCCTCTCCAGAATTGGCGAATCAAACACCGAATGAACATCCTGATTCTTACTGTGACCTTCGATTTGTAAGCCTTATTTGTGAAATTGTTTGGGTAAATTGGTTCATTATTGCTATTTAGTTTTGAGTTTCTACAATTAGCTTTTCGTCACTATATGTGACTTCAATGTAACCTGTCTTCCATCATGGATCTTTAATGATGCCTACATACAGTCTAAATTTTTTTCTCTCACAAAATTTGAATAATTTGAATCTTACATAAATTAGATGGCAGATTACACCAAATCAATAAATTCCTTTGGGTGATCTCTTAGATTTACAACTATTTGCTGATTTTGACAATATATTTAATTATATTTCATTATATTGTATTGTCAATTAATGATATGGGTATTATTCTTGATTTTATGTTATTTGTTTATTTTTCTATTGTTATCAGATCATGTAATATATTCTATGTGACATGTATGTCCTCTGAACATGTCACTTTTTTCCCTATTTGATTATCTGATCTACAAGAATGAGATATAATTTCAGGCACAGACAACTCAAAGTGGAACAGATCTGTAATTTGAACCTATATGTAGGTAAAAACACTTTCCTGCACATGTTAGCTGGTTTTTTCAAACCTTCAGCTGGTGAGATTCCTTGGAACGGGTTCTCTCTATGTCCCTTAAATTCACTCAAAAATCTTTGCATTTTCTTTTCTAATTCAATTTCTTCTATTTTGCCGTCTGTATATCTAGAAATATTTTCATATTTACTTTTATACATTCTGTTGCTGTTAAATTTTACCGGTTTTACTTATTTGCTGCTACTTTTTTTCCACCCAAATAGAAGTAGGGTTTAATTATATGGCGTATAAATTTGAAGTCTGTTTTCTAACTTAAAGTATATGTTTTTCTGATTTTCTGGTTTATATGCTAAGGTGGATAGAATTGCCAAAGAGTTTGATGAATTTCTTGAGGGAATAGTGGAAGAGCATTTAAAAACTCTAGGAGAGAAAGTTGAAGTCACGGAGGACTTTGTCGATGTTTTGCTAGGGATATACCAGGATAAGAACATCACTGACTTTTCCATTGACAGAGATGGAATCAAAGCTATCATCTTGACAAGTCCTCTCCACTCTTTTTTTTTTTAAGTAATGGATGGACTAAATTTACATGATTGCCATTTCTTTGGGTGTTATTTTAATTTATGTTTTCTGCATGATATTGTTATTGCTGGAACACATACTACCTACACAGTTTTAGAATGGGCAATGGCAGAACTATTAAAGGACCCCAGAGCCATGAAGAAAGTGCAAAACGAGATGGGTAGAATTGGGAAAGGAAAATCATACATATTTGAACAAGGTGACTTTGAAAAGATGCACTACTTGAAAGCAGTGATCAAGGAAACTCTTCGCTTACATCCACCGATTCCATTATTGGTTCCACGATCAGCAAGACAAGATGTCAAATTTATGGCCTATGATATTGCAGCCGGAACAAATATTATCTTTAATGCTTAGGCCAGAAAGGTTCTTGAATTCTACTATAGATTTCAATGGACGCAACTTCCAGTTGATTCCATTTGGAGCCGGAAGGAGGGGTTGCCCTGATATTTCTTTTGCTATTGCCACAATTGAGTTAGTACTGTCAAATCTATTGCACAAGTTTGACCGGGAACTGCCTAATGGAATGAAGGGATAAGATTTGGTTTTACCATTCATAGGAAAGTCCCTCTTCTTACTGTTGTACTCCGTATTCTAGCTAAGTTGATTTTAAACTCTTTGATTATGTTGTAAATTGTAATAGCATAATAGTTAGATATTAGTATTTTTTTTCACAAATGTTGGGGGAAAGTATTATTCAAATATAAAATTATGAGTATAATTGAAAAAAAGTGCAAATACTATATAATACATCTATGATTTACTTCAATTCTAAGTTGTTAAGCATGACATTCTTCTAGAGCCTAAACTAAGTAAAGACCAACTGCATATTTATTATGATCATTCTGTCTCTTAAGGTAAAATTTCTGTTGTATGAACTGCTCAACACAATTTTCTCATGTGGGAATGGATTATATTGCCCTGATCTAAAACTCATTTACATATTTTTCAATACATTAATATCTTCTTGTGATGTAAAATTGATTTTTTATATTATGTAGATTTTATAAGCTTTACCATTGTAAAGAACATGTAATGTTTAGCCTAACAAATTTAAGGATGTTAATACAGAGAAGCCACACGAAGAAGAGAAAATGAACTCTATTGCAACTCACGATTAGATATAAGTTGATAGTTTATAATCTACGATTCAGTGTATTTGGATGAGTTCAAGTCTTTAACGAAAATTTTACTAATGCTATCTCATTGACTTAGTTAAATATCTTCTTTCAGCTTATCCTCGGCTAAGTAATGGTTAAAATTACTGCCTTTTTTGATGTTTAATATGCAATGTTTCATCTATTTGCTTTTCATTATCGAGGTTCAGGGTGACTTGAACATGTATTTGCGCATAAAACTTTTATCCAAATCTATGTAATATATGCTATCAAAATTTGATCATTGCACAACAATCTACCATCTTCTTATTATATTTTAATTTATTAATTATAGATATAAATTTATTATTAATAAAATAAATAATCCCGCCGCAACGCGCGGGTTTGTATCTAGTTTCAATTGTAAAATGCACACTCTGTATTATTTTTTACATGAAAATGCACTCTCTATCTCTCCATCCTTCTATCCCTCATATTAATTATTTTTGTAATATGGAAGTTTGAAAAAATATCCTTAATATGCTTGTATTTTCTGAAAAATAATGTATACTATGCATATTGTTTTTTATTTAAAAATATAGTGGGCATTTAATTTAAAATAAAGTTCAGAGGAAAAATCGAAAAATATAGGGTGTATTTAATTTAAAATAAATCGATTTTAGAATTAAAATTTAGAGAGCAAATTGATTTTAAAGTTAAAGTTTAGAGTGCAAACTAGAATTTAGTTTTCATTTTTTCAAAAGTCGAATTTGAGTTGACTCGCTGGGTGAAGTAGGTCCCCCAATTCATCTTCCTCCTTTGATGAAAAGGTCTCGGAGTAACAACTGACACTGAAGAAGAAGATCCGATCCGATCCGATCCGATCAGAAGGAGAAGCAAGAAAATGGATCAATCGTTTTTGATAATGCTTTCAAATCTCCTCCACCTCCAAAACCACCTAGATCCCACCACCTCCCTCCTCTCCTCCACTGCCACCGGCCCACCACCTCCCCAACCTCTCTCCTCACCTCCACCTCCGCCGCCCCTCTCCTCTTCTTCACCATCGCCTCCGTCCTCTCTTATCTCACCACCACCGCCCCTTCCCAATCCTCCGCCGGAGAAAAGGATCAAAACCCAAAAGACCCATCTTCATCTGAAGCCAATTCCACCTCTCAATTCTCCATCTCCGCCTTCCGAGCCCTCTCCACCGAGCACATCTGGGCCATGGAAGCCCCTCTCCGTGACGCCCAATGGCGATCCCTTTACGGCCTCTCTTACCCTGTATTCACCACCGTCGTCGAAAAACTCAAACCGTTGAAAAAAAAGTCGTTGCTGAAAAAAAAGTGAGATAATGCCAAAGAGGTAATGGCGAGAACCCTAAGAAAGCTAAGTCGTTGCTGAAGTTTGATATGTTGGGAAGACTAAGCTTTCAACCGTTGAGAATTGACATTAATATGAGTGATCTTCTGCCTTCTATTT